>JAOPJI010000142.1:6864811-6885031 GCA_027122695.1 Merluccius productus
AGAGAGAGAGAGAGAGAGAGAGAGAGAGTGGAGAGAGAGCGAGAGAGAGAGAGAGAGAGAGAGAGAGTGAAGGAGAGAGAGAGAGAGAGAGAGAGAAAGAGAGAGAGAGAGAGAGAGAGAGAGAGAGAGTGAAGGAGAGAGAGAGAGAGAGAAAGAGAGAGAGAGAGAGAGAGAGCGAGCTGAACTATCTTCTAGTCCTCGAAGTCCGGCTCACAGCTGTAGGTCTGCATCACAAGCGGCTGCTGGAGGACTTGAAGCTGAGAAGATGGATAGAAAGATTTCACATCCACATGATCCACACATCCAAAGCACAATGTGTCTTTCATTGATTGTATGATCACATTTCTGTAACCATGTCCTGTTTCGTGTCCTCGGTTGAGTCCTAATCCGATCACTATT
Organism: Merluccius productus; assembly: GCA_027122695.1. Classification (NCBI taxonomy): domain Eukaryota; kingdom Metazoa; phylum Chordata; class Actinopteri; order Gadiformes; family Merlucciidae; genus Merluccius; species Merluccius productus. The sequence continues at coordinate 6,865,211 of JAOPJI010000142.1, forward strand.
CTGCACCTTCGTTGTGTTCCTGTTTTAATTGAGGCCCACTGAGGTTTTCTTCTTCTTCTCCCCATCACGTCTAGGAGAAAACAAAACAAGTGGTTTCTCGAAAAACCCAAATCCATATTCATCATTTAGCAGCGGTAGGGATTGTTTTGTGTTTGCCGGCGTGATGTAGTCCCACACTGATCCGATTGTGTCTTAAGACAACATTAAGATTTCAACAAGAGAAAGTCTCACATCGTGAGTCCAGGAGGTTTCGGCTCGCAGAATAACAACTAAAGGAAAACGCTGTTAGTGTCGGGTTTCCAGAGACTTTCCAGATGGCGACGATTCCCGATTAATCTTTCGGCGAGACGCAGTGCCTAGAAAAATTGTAGAGATGCGTTTGATACAACAAGTAACAGATAATAAACAATAATAATAGTTAAGGGATTTATTTCCTCAAATGGCGTCTCAGTTACTGTGAGATTAGTAAACTCAGAGTTACGGTCAAATATATCCAAAGTGTCTCAACTGTTGACACTTTACAAGCTTGTGCAGCGTTATGTAATAATGCATATTCTCTAGATATCAACATTTGAGCAGATGCTGTGGGGATATATAAAATAAGGTTATAACTTACGGCATATACTTTTTATGAGTCCTACAACAGCCTGTGTAAAAAGCTGCAGCTGTTGGCGTGACGCTAAACGAGAATTACCTGCTTCTGCACACAGAAATGCAAATGTCGATGCTGTGCTTTAAAATGGCCTTGACACAATGATTTATCTACCGTGTGTGTGTGTGTGTGTGTGTGTGTGTTGCTTGCTTTTATACTGCCAAATGTGTATCCTGGGTTTTAAAAGAGACACCAAAAAATGAGTGTTTCTGTTTTACGTTAAAACGCTCTGTTTCCATTCATCCGTCCGTCCGTCCGTCCGTTCATCCATCCCACCATTGTGCTCACATCTCTGCATTCACATCCTTTACGTCTTACTCCAAACTGCCATCTCCCGCCCCCCTTACCCTTCCTTCCTCCCTGTCTCCCTCCCCCCCTGTCTCCCTCCCTCCCCTCTCCTCGGGAGCATCTGTCTCCCCTCCCACCTGGTGTCCGGGAGAGATAAGGAAGTGTCATTAAGGTCTGCTGTTTGTTTAGAGGCGCTAGTTAAACATCTGGAGCGGATCGCTCCCGCCGGACCGGCCCTGCCCAGAGGAGGACACAGACCGGGCCATTAGCAGACAAAAGATACGAGTCCACTCTGCACCGGAGCTGGAGAGCGCACTACCCCGGCTTTCATTATATTCAGATATTGTGTTTGCTGTCGATTGAATTTCTATTTGTCTTACTTTTCGCTCTTTCACTGCTTTTGTTGGAGAACAATACGAGCAAGCTTGGCCTCCGTGATCGACGGAGAGGAGGAGCAGAGCGGCGGGATTGAAAAGCAATTCCACTGCAAAGACGTTTTAAGTCATAAAATGTCATAAAACACTTTATGTATCAGTACAAATAGAAAATGAATTCTGCAGAGACTAACATATCCATTCCTATTGGATAAATTCAGCTTTTTTTTAACCTGCAAAATATATAAATAGCATCGCTTCACACTAGAGAAACTTCAAATAGTTGGCAGACGAAGCTTTGACACACATTTCAATCATTCAAGAGGCTTTCCAATAAAAACAATTGGACCCACGAAGAAAACGGTAAAACAGCGAAAAGTGAATTAGGATGCAATCTGGCGGTTTGCTCGGTTTAGTCTTTAGTGAAATGAGAGTGAAGTAGGAAGACATGCGGAGCGTTGCCATGGCGGCGCGGTCCGTATTCTTGTTGCATTTAGTTATTTAGGATCACGATCGCGGCGAGGCCACGCTGTGTTTACCACCTTTCCTCCGCTATTTCCATTTTAATGAGGCCGTTGATCTGGGTCAGAACCGCCGCCAGGTGAACGAGAATCATCTCCTCCGCCTGGTAAGACGCGCGGGTCCGGCGCTGACCTGCGGTTCTGAGCTGATGTTGTGCACCTCCACCTCCATGGGGGCGGAGGAGGAGGGAGGAGGAGAACACCGAGAGGGAGGAAACAAAGGAAGAAGAGGAAGGTCTCAATAACAAATTGTACTTGTTAGCCTCGTGTCTCCGTGGGGATCCTGCAACTTAGCAGCAGGTTAGTCCGGTTCGTGGCTTACGGACGATTCGCTGGGAAAGAAGATGAAAAAACTACGAGGAACATGTTAATAAAATAACAATAATAAGCTCTGTTCCTTACCAGGGCTCCCATAACTAAAAGGTTGTCGTGGCTCATTTCTTAATTTCTCAGTTTTTAGGAAGTGATGAATGGCTTTGGGTGCTACATTGATAAACTTTCCTTAATGTATTAATATGTTTACTTAATTAACAGCTAACTATAGACTATGATCTCAATCCATCTGCAAACAGAATCCACTTGTGGGATTGCAAGTCTAATTTAAGCCTAATGGTTACCAGCTACTAACTCACTTAACGTTACCATTAACTATATATAATATAATATATATATAATATATATTTTATAGGATACAACATTGGACATGGCTGTCAATTATGTGACATGAAGTCAATAGAAAGCGATAGTAACAACATATAATAATAGGGGCTAATATGACAATTATTTAATTTTTTCTAGTATTAGGAAGTAATTGCAGACACATTCCTTAAATGATAAAAGGAAAAGAGGAGAAACACAACCTTTTTTCTTAAACTATTAGCATAATGGAAAACACACATGCCTTTTATCCATGTCAGAAAAATGTCCTCATCAAAATTCCTGTCTTTAAAAGCGGATCCAGAGCAGCAACACATCTGGCCAGCGGTTGATGAGCACCAACAACACAACGCAGGGAGGACAGCGCTGCTCATTACTCCGGCATGCCGAGCATCTCCCCCGACCGGAGGACTTCATATGAATTCCACCTCACTCCTCACTTTTTTATTTTCATTTTTAATAATGTGCACATAATTAAAATATTTAAAACCCGAGCCATGGGATGGACACACACAACTCTCCACAAGTCAGACTCTAACTAGACGAGAGAGAGAGTCGCTTCTGTTCAGATCCCAGAGATGAAGTGACGTCACGCGACACCGCAGGGAGCCGCAGGATCTCCCCAGACGGTGTAAAACTCCTAAAGTGTTTCGTCACAGACGTGTGATTAATTACACATACGTGTGGAATAAGTGTCGTTGTTTACTCTTGCGCTGCTGGGGAATAAGGAGCCAATGGGAGGACGGCCCCCCCTCCCTCTCTGAGGACCACCTCAGACAGTCGGCCCCCACCAGAGGAGATAAGAAGCACCAGGGGACGCGATCAAAGCCGGCAAGCAAGCGTTGGGTTTTCGTTTAACCACACAAAGATTCTTTAATCAAAAATGAGATTTTTTTTTCTCTTCTGTTTCCTCCTTCCTCCTTCCTCCTTTTTTTTGTTTGTTTTTGTAATTTTCTCTTTTCTTTTCTTTTCAAATATCAATATTCAAAGTGAAGCACTACACGTTACGCACAACTTTACACACACATAAAAACACGCCTTCAGCCCAAAAAATGAAAGCAGCATCACATCGACATCCACACACCGCCCTCTTGAAATACCTCGGCATCAAATATAAATAAACTAATCAATTCCCCTCACAAGTCCTTCGCCTCCTCCGTCATTACCCAGAGTACCCGGCGCGTGGAGACTCAGTATGTTCCTCCCAAAACATTACAGGATGTGTGGACTGTTTAGAGAGGAGGCATTAGGGAAGGAGAGGGGTAAACACACACACACACACACACACAGATTACTATAATTCCCCGGCCCCTGGGGAAAGGGCATGGGAGTAATGATCTGACTTGCCGCTACGTTTTCATTTTCCGTATAAAGATAAAAGACAACAATACAACCCAGATAACTGGGATGCCTTGATTCCTCAAAGGAGCGGCATCACAACACTTATCCTTTATTTAATAACCATGTATATATATATATTGAATACATATAGCTATCAGGACATAGTTGACTACATCTTGTTGTATTTAAAACATGTATGTACTGTAAGCCTGGTGGGGGGGGGGGGGAGGGGCTTATTGTTATCAGAATCAGAATCAAGTTGATTGTCAAGTAGGTTTGTGGTAACGAGGAATTCGACTTGTGTAATTGGTGCAGAATAAACATTAAGTTAAAAAGAAAAATATAAAATATATATAAAATATTAAAATATAGGAAGATAACAAACCAAGTATTAAAATATAAACAATATAAATACAGTATCTTCTAAAAACAAATGAGCTGCAGTGCCAGCTGATGTTCTCTACAGGTTTCTGTTGTCTAAATAAAAGGAACATTAATAAGTGGATGGAAATGAAGCGCTGTGAGCCAGAGTGAGCGTTCGCTGGTTTAATTTACATGAGTACTGCTTCCTGTCTGTCCCGGTGGGAGGGACACCGACGGCGATGCATCAACTAATTAGTTTTCCTTGGACAATGCTGCTGCGGGAGACTCCCCCCTGTCCTCCCCCCTGTCCTGGAGACTCCCCCCGTCCTCTCTCCATACAACACAACATCTTCGGACATTTATGACGTCTATAGTCGTCTTTATGCAGACACTTGTCTGCGTGTTTGTCCGCAGTACATGTGATGCGGTACATCGTCATTTTAAGTTTTATTTGTCACATACAAAGTCATACATGTACAACTAGCAGTGAAACGCTGACTTCTCCTCCTGTGCTCCTATGCTACATGTTGGCATGCGCTGCGGTATTTAATTAGAAAGCCTCTATATTATATAAAACTATTGTTTTATATAACACCAGACTTAGGGCCGTAATGGGAAGAAAACAGTAGTTTTAGTCTCGAGTCACTGAAGAGCTGATACAGTAACTATGATCGATTAACAGTGACTGTTGGTCGACTGTATCATTTAGTCTAGTCTCACTCTCACTATTTATATTTATACTATATATATATTCAATCATATAAGCAACAGACAATACTGTCATTGCACCGTTTACTGTTTACTTTTGTTTGAATTCTATCTATCTATCTCTATATCTCTATATCTATCTATCTCTATATCTATCTATCTATCTATCTATCTATCTATCTCTATCTATCTATCTATCTATCTCTTTATCTATCTATCTATCTATCTATCTATCTATCTATTATCTATCTATCTATCTAATCTATATAGTGAATATACGTTACATGTGAGATGCTACACATCTTCCCGGTAAAACAAACGTCTGAAAGGCAGAATGCGATGTTAACTCACGAGGGCTCAGCAGCAGCGACGGTTACAGGTAAGAGTCATTCACCAGACAACGTTTCCAGAAACACGTCGATGCGCATGCAGAGCAGCTATAGGAATCTGCAGCATCAACAGCTAGTCAGTTTAAATAATCAATAATCAAGTGCTTATCAGTCGGCGTTCGGCGTTGCAGAAAAACAAACCGCAGGATTAGGTCCTGTTGCACCTCAGCACTATTTCCTCCACAGAGATTGTAATTTGAATCCGATGAAGCAACCTTGGTTGTCAATTAGCCTCCTGAGCGCCGCTTGTTGAGAGAGCCAGGACAGCGATCCTGCGTTCCGATTTAAAGACCTTTTGAAGGTGAAAACAAACGCACCTGTGATAGAAACCATTAAACTGGCGGATTGTGTTCCCCTGGTTGTGCGACGCAGCAAGCGTTGTATTAACGACTCACAAGCAGCTTACAGTCCTTGAATTGTGGACATTTTCCACCATGTTTTGTGGAGCCGTGTGTTACATGAATAAGCTCCCACATCTACGCAGGAGGAGCGGGAAGCCAGTAACACACAACACACAACTGTGTGTGCGGTTATGTGCAGTAATTAGGTCCCGCGCAAGAAAGGGCCTGATGCATGTAGGCTGCTTTTGCCTAATGAAGTCTTTATAAAGATGGCCTATTATGTTAGCGTTTGTCGGGACTCTGCTAATCCGTCATCCATTCAGAGCCGGAGCCGACGGCGGAGGCGAGGGTTATGCACGCAGTCGGATGGGATTCTTCAATAAAAACACATTTCCATTTGGCTTGAAGCACTCGAAGCGCATGAAGCAGCGCCTCGCTTCGCCGCCGCCTGCATGGAGGCCTTTGTGGATGCAGGGGAACGGACCCAGTGATGAAGCAAAGCAGGCTGGGAGTGGAACCGCCACACACACACACACACACAGTATATATCGGCCCTCAAGCTGTCAACGAAAAACAAAATATGACCGCCACATTATTGACCTGAGGGTGATATATAACAGTATCTGCTGCCCCACGTGACACTTTTATAAATGAGCGCCAAAATCAACCGACTTTAGGGTCCTGGATGGCTCAAGCTGTTTGCAGGGGATATTTGTAACACATTGACTGTACTGAATCATAACATGACCGTGACATGTCATCAGAGATTAAGGAAACATGCTAATACAAGTCAAAATGGCCGATCGTCTCCGAGTTGATCTCCGATCACTTGGACATCCTGGGTTGCCAGATTTGAGGACATTGGTACACAAACAGCGTGCTGAAGCCATGCAAGCAAGCAAATAGGATGTTGTTATAATATATATATATATATATATATATATATGTGTATTGTGATAAACTATACTAATTTCCCCTCAGGGATGAATAAAGTACCTATCTAGGTGAATACTACTATTTCCTTTATATGTCCTTTACATTTTCACTTTGCCTTTGCATTTCTCCCCAAACGCCAGTGTTCAATACGTGTGTGTAAGTGTGTGTGTGTGTGTGCAATACAACATATTTTTTGATGATTCACTTTCCCCGTTTTCCTTGGCACCATCAAGGCGTCGGTGCATAAACGACATTTCACGATGTCATCTGCAGGGGATAATGGTGCGCTACAGTTTGGCTAGGATACGCTTATTGATTTGTCTCAAGTCACACAGCAGGATTTTACACTTTAAAAGACCATTTTGACATCCCGCCATCATTTCAGCTCCCCCTGCCGGTTTGTGTGGATTTCCTCCAGCGTGGCGCTCGGAGTGTCGATTTAATATGTCACCCTTAGTACATTACACATGTTGCTCTCCGACAAGAGTTTGATCACAAGCATCACTCGTCGCTGGAAGAATCCTCCCTGCCTGCGTCTAATTGAACGTTGTACATCTGAATCATTGACAGCAGCAGGTGTTGAGTGGGGAGACGGGGAACTATGATCATCAAAACATCACTGTTGCACCGCTGATGCTGTTCAGCCAAAGGGGTGAGTTTGTGTTACGAAACACAGTGATGACACATCCAATATGGACGTGCGGACCAACAACACAACACAACTCATTCAGGGGACCTGCGACCTCCCAGGATACGCGTTACGACGAAGACCGAATTTGGGTTGTGATGCGATTCCCCTGTGTAACAGCAATGAATGAGAATAGCTAAATGCATGACTCAATAAATAAATAAAGCGATAACTTATTAACTAACTGGTGACTCAGTGAGAAGAGACTTCACGTACAAGAACCCACGTGGCGCCGGGCCCAGCTCGGTCCGTCTGGCAGCCCCGCCCGGCCCGGGAGCAGCAGACACACCACCACAGAAGAGACTTAGTAAAACATGTTTTTGGCTCGCTCTTAAAATAGAAACGTGTCCCATTTCAACCTGCCAAGGCTTTCATCTCATCTTGGTGAGAGTGTTTGTGGACCAGAGTCGTTATTTAACAGATCTGGATATCGTGGCGAGCGGATCGGAGGATGGGATTAATTGTGTTCGGGTGTTTCAAGCTGTTAGTGAGAAGAATGTGCACTTAATCCTCCTCACTGCTGCACTTGACTTTATTAACTTGTTGTCAATTCCACGATAAGTGTACATGTGATGCAGGCGCCGCTGTGTTTAGTGGACACAATGGCAAAGAAATTAAAAATGCAATGCAAAGCCCATAATATATTCATATGTTTCTTGTGCATTAGTCAATGCATACTGTAATGTATTACACTTGCCAAGAAATGTCCCCAAGATGATCTATCACCTAATGAAAGCTTTATGTTACAGGCTGCTGCTAACCCTTATATTATATATTATATTAACCCTTTAATGCAACTGCTTTCTGTGTATAAACCATTACTATTGTGCTGTTATTGTTGTCTATTCACTATGTATTTAAAAGCGACTTCCCGGTAGGGACGTGTTGCCTAGGCTACAGGTAGACTGCAGACATCGGGGTTCGAACCCACAACCTTTCAGCTGGGAGTCGAACACTTCTGTGCCAAACGTTTAGGATTCAAGATGGTGTTGGGATGCATGTTGGGATGCATGTTACGCTCTGATTTATTTGCTTTATAATGGCTGTTGTGTGAGGTGTGATGATAATAGTAATTTGCTGCGGGGAAGTACGTGAGATATCGCTGTATATTAATGTCAAATTATTATACACACACACAGACGCACAGTGTGTAATTCCAGTAATATGCACGGTAAAACCTAACAAGTACTCATTCATGTAAAGAGTGACCACATATGAAAGTCAAAGTTGTATTAAAGATGTGGAAAAAACTATTTTAAAAACAACATACCAGGGGATTTGTGTGTGTGTGTGTGTGTAGGGGGGGGGGGGGGTGGAAGGTGCAGTAATCCGCCATCAGAAACCGCAGCAATAAAATGGATTGCTTCATAGTAAAGGTATCCCAGTGGACGGTGTTATTTTTAACTGCCAATAGGTCTGACTATTTTAGTAGATCTGGGCAAGGCCTCGCGTCCCCCAGGGGCTTTTAAACTGAAGTATCTACATGTAATAAACTAGCAAATTAAATTAAAACAGGAGGAGCTTGTTTGCTGTGTGCTGCGTGTGTTTAATTGTTTTCGTGCCGCGGTTCATATTCATCGACCGTACGCACGGAGGACGGCGAGCTTAAGCTTCGCACTTTTCCATCCCGTGTTTCAATGCTAATTAAGCAATGGGGAAAATTCAAAATAGAAATGTGTGATTTTCTGAAGACGCCGTACATATTTGTCCAGGGAAAACACATATTCACACTCTACAGTATCACTGTTGTGGTCGACGACAACATGAACATGCTGCAGCCGTCTACTTCTGATCTTCAGGCCAAATGACATTCTATGGTAAAACACATGTTTGATTTAGTAAGTGGCTTGGTTTTCCCGATGAACAAAGCATGCGGGCTTCGCAGTGCGGTGGTCGTTGTTATCCACACAACCCTATATTGTGCAAGGTTATACGTTATATACGTGTACATACCTCACCGCCAGGAACAGCAGGCTTCATTTTCCTCTGAAACCACAAGCTGTTTGTCTGGCTGCTCCGCTCGCGGCAGTACATCACGGACGCTTGTGGTTGAACTCGGTCTGACCTCCCTGCTTTCCAACCCGGCTTATCTTACCTTCAAGGTCGTCCTGCAGGCAGGAATTTTAAACATTTGTGTAATGATTTACGCTTTCCTCGATATGTTTAATGTCCATTTGACAGAAACAGATGGCTTCCATTTCAATTCATTGATCAACCATTTCAAGCATGAATTATCCATTACTGGAGCGCCTACCTCCAGCGGAACCGGCTCCGTATTTCTCTGTATGAATTAGAGGAGGAACCTCATCCATAGCACAACTGAGCAGAATCCCCAGATGGCATTCATTCTAATTATCAGATTTTTAATTGATTGTTGACAGAAATGATGATAGGGTATCGCATTGTATAATGCAAGTTCATATTTGTGTATGCAACCTAAATGGCGCATGTATACTATATAGACTATTTATCTATTTTATATCAAACTTCCTCAACCTTTGGTTTAGATAAGGATGAGGTAATACTGTGTTACGTATAACCCAGTTTACACACAGATTCACGCAATGCCAGCCCATAATGCACCAATATTAACATTAATATGAACAATGTTTGAAAACATGTCAGATTATCGGATTACAAATGTTTGCGGTTCACTCTGTGCAGCTTTTCTTTCTTTTAATTAAGCTTCCAGATTTTGAATGGCATTAAGAATAATACATCAATTATTATAAAAAGTTCCCACAAAATGTCTCGGCAAACAGTCACTTAAGCCCAAAGTTAAACATGGCTGAAACAATTTAAAAAGTTAGCTTTTGATGTGGTTTTAGTCCAAAATCCATATTTGCTGTATTATCTCCATCCTGTCTGACAACCCCGACCCGAGTGTTTGGTCATTACAGTCACTCCACTCTGGGAGGTCTCTGGGATTAGATTTAACGGCTGCTGACAATCAGAAACGTACAAAATATTACAAATGCTCTGACCACTTTCAGTAACCGTGAGCCGAGCGTTCCTCTCCTGATCTGCAGAGATAACATCTGCAGAGATAACATCTCTGCCCCTTCCAGGATTCTGCCACTGATGGATTGCACTGATGACAATTACAATTGATTGCACATCTCTAATTCTCCTTTAAGAGGAGGAGGAGGAGGAGGAGGAGGAGAGACCCGGCAGGTCAGTGCTGACTGGCAGAGGTTTCCAGTAAAAACAGAGACTCCCTACTCCCCTGCCAACTATCTCCCTTACTGCCCGTCTCTCTTACCACCTGTCTCCCCTACCACTTGTCTCCTCCCAACCACCTGACCACACTTACTGCAATTATCCCTTAACACTTGTTTTCTGTACTGCCTGTCTCCCTTACTGCCTGTCTCCCCTACCACTTGTCTCCTCCCGACCACCTGTCTCCCTTACTGCAATCCTCCTTACCACTGCCTGTCTCCCTTACCGTCTGTCCCTCTTACCGCCTGTCTCCCCTACCACCAGTCTCCTCCCGACCATTTGTCTCCCTTACTACAATTCTTTCTTACCACCTTTTACCTGTACAGCCTGTTTTCCTCACCGTCTGTATCTCTTACCGCCTGTCTCCTCCCGACCACCTGTCTCCCTTACTGCAATTATCCCTTACCACCCATTTCCCGTACTGCCTGTCTCCCTCACCCTGTCTCTCTTACCGCCTGTCTCCCCTACCACTTGTCTCCTCCCGACCACCTGTCTCCCTTGCTGCAATTCTCCCTTACCACCTGTTTCCTGTACTGCCTGTCTCCCTCACCGTCTGTCTCTTTTACCGCCTGTCCCGTTGCAGGGATGTGGTCCGGGAGCATCTTTACACAACGTATAGTATATATCCGTCTTTCGGATGAGACGTTAAACAGGCAGTCAGGTCCTGACTGCCTGTGGTTGCTATGGCGCCCATGGCCACTCATCGCAAGAGTAGGGGTGCTAACCCCGGTGTCATGGCCACCTGTTCCCTCCCCTGGTCTCTAATTGGACAGTTTCCTTCCTCACCTCATGCACCACAGGTGTGCAGCCTCACCCGGCCCCAGAGTCTAGTCCTGAGTCTGACTCGGGCCGGGTGAGGCTGCTTAAACCAGCCATCAACCACACACACACACACACACACACACACACAAACACTGCACCGTAAGCAGAGACCATTAAGGCGTTCTACATCTTGCACAAGGAGGAGGATGCCTTCAAGTAGATGAGTGCACAATGGAAATTGAAACCCAGAACCTGTCGATCAAAGCTAAACCGTTTTGCAATCTCCAGTCTCTGCTCTCCTCTCGCATGTTCTCCACCACAGCGGTCCAGGGTGGAGGCAACCAATCAGAAACATCTGTGACTATCAACATCAGTACGCTGAAGCAATCCCATGCTCTGGGAGGACTGCCATCCTCGCTGTCCCTCAGCTATTCATACAGCGCTCTCTCTTCTGGGAATAGCATGAAGCACAGTGCGAGTGTGAAGCGCAGCCGGGAGCCGCGCCATGATGGACGCGTCAGGGCATCAATCCTGGAGGGAGCGCCGTCCTCAAACCAAAGGGGACAGTGGCCGCTGTTCATAGCCAACCAAATCTACACTTCACTGGATTTGTCTTGCGAGGGCGATAGATCTCACTCTGCCTTGTTGGCCCTGACCGGCACATCCATCCTAGCGCCCACAGTCCCGACGCTCCCGGACGTTATTTCCCACAAGGCTCCTCGTCCCTCCTCGACCCTGGAGGTGCAGCAGGGCATCCAGGCGTCGGTCGATACTGAGAGATGGGCGACTCTTTGTCTTTTTTGTCAGTGTCTTGTCCACCATAGCCTGTCCATGCAAAATTGAAAGTGGAAACCCACTTGACCCCCCCGCTCTGGGGAGACTTTATGTTGTCTTTGTTCATTATCTTCAATCAGATGGTATAAAAGGACATCTCTGTTCTCTGTTAGGAGCTGTACGTTCATATTTCACTGAAAGCAGGAGTTAACTAATTGAACAGCCGACCACAAAGTGCTGTCAGCCGCTGACCCGGATATTATAGAGCTCAAGGGAAAACATGATTTGTGCCTGAGTCTGTTCTCGGTGATTCAGACCCACGACTAAATGCTTTTTGTTTACAGTCCTTGAGTGAATGTGTTCTGTATTTACGATGGAACCATATTCATAAAAAGTACAATTTGAGCGGTCTGTCCTTGTAAAGATAAATCCACTTCCATGAAGCAAGAGAAAGTGAGAAAAGCGGTTTGCGTCAGCGCCGAGAAATCCCTCAACTTAAGGTAAAGTAGAACTTGTTGGCATCTAAATTGGTAATAATAAGTTTATATACTACATTACTATGTGTTATACATACATATATATATCAATATTATTGTTGTTATATAACTGATTATAGTAAATTAACATAAGGGGAGAAGGGATTTAATAAGCTTTGGCTTCTACCCACTCCTTCTGAGTCTTGTTGTTGTTGTTGTTTCATTTTGTGTTGTGTTGTGTTGCAATAAATATGCATCCTGATTGGCCGACTGTCACATTTGGATACAGAAGAGATAATAGGAAATATAACAACAATCCTAGCGGTCAGTAAATAGCAGCCCTTCGTATCATCATATATATATTTTTATTTTTTAGCTGACTGTTGTCCGTTATACAACATTTATATTGTTTCTCTTTCCATCGAGGCAACGAAGCCGCGTGTCTCCTGAGCCGAGTTGGGGATCCATCATGTTGATTTGTGTTTGGCGGAGGATAAACTGACCTGACGGAGGAACCCGATAATACAGCGCCACGCGGTTCTGTACGCCGCAATCTGGTGATCAGTCAGGACTTCTCCTTAAGCACGGCCGTCCCGGATACCTTATCTGACCTCAGGAAACATCGGGTTCATTCGTCTTGATCCTAGCGGTCGAGGGGGGATGTCCCGGGAGAGTGTCGGAAAAAAGTTGTCTGATGGCGGACGGGTCGCCGCAGCGCTTTGCAACGCGCGATACGCTGCGACACACGCCGCCGCAGAGGTCACGTGTTGGTGGTGATAAAATGCTTTTAAAACATGAAAATACTAAATTGCAAATAGCAACACAGCGATGTTCTCACTCAATGTGCATTAGCGGTGAGGATGTGTGTAATGGCCGACACACGGCAGCACGGGCATACAGATGAGGAGGAGGTTTGTTCACAGGAGGGAGACAAAGGGAGAGAGAGGAGAGAGGCTCTCCCTCTCATAGCCGCTTAGCCTTTCACAGACATCGTTGTAATAACTTAGCGTGTGACTATTGTTAATTCATGCTTTGTTAAATCATTCAGTTTCAATATTTGGTTTTGTAAACATCGTGTCGCTTTATGGCCTTCATGCCCCGACTTCACCACTGAGGCACTTTCCTTGTATGTGCGTTGTTGAGTTGTTGACTGAATCACATGTGATGTTCTCCGCCAGTTTAGCCCCTCTGTGTCACACATCTGTCGTGTTTACCAAGCGCACACATTTTACACTCACATCCACATTTCATAATCTGGTTTGAAGCCGCCTCAAAGCAGGCGACTAGATTAATAGGATGTCGCCCCGCCTCAACGAGTCGGTCCTGTCCTCCGCTACTCATATTATCTTAAATGCACTTCCAACGCTCGCTTTGAGACGCGTCTGCAGAACAGACAGGAAAAACAAGTCATCAAAAGCCTAACGACATGACATCACACATCACACTTCAAGGGAACATCTCCACACACACACACACACACACACACACAATGAAAATCACACGTTATATATGGCGTCACAGAAGACAGCTGACACAGCGCTGTCGATTCTCGTCTTCATAGGAACCTGAAGGCTTTCCCCGTCGTTGTCTTCGTTTCTCCTGTCAACGCCGCTCCTACGTCGGCTCCTAATGGAGAGGAGACGCCCGCATGGCCGCCGCTCAGTGGGAACATTAGGCGGTGGATCAAACAGAGCAAGGCCGCAAAGAGGACACCGGAGAGCAGGAGAGGTGGCTGTCATTAGAGGAGATCGACGGGCGGAAGATGACAGAGGAGAAGGAATGACTGTATACCCCAACGTCGTTTTACTTCTCCTTTCATGAAATAGGGCGGGAAACAACGTAGAAGAAGAAGAAGAAGAAGAAGAAGAAGAAGAAGAAGAAGAAGAAGAAGAAGAAGAAGAAGAAGAAGAAGAAGAAGACTGAGACTGAATGCTGACACATATACTGTAAAATAAATCAAGAGCCATGTTGTGATTAAATCCTCCTTGATTGTAAATCCTTCCAGGTGGACGGACCGCCACCGAGAGGAAAGCCCAGTATGACATCCCAGCGGTCCGGCACTGCAAGGCTTCAAGGTTGCACACACAGGCAAGATGGCCGCCTCCGGTGAAGACATGGTGTTCACAAGCACACCGTAGGAAATGGAGACTTATAGACACAGATGGGGGCGCAGTGATGCACGCTATTCACACACAACATGGACGCCACCATGCGACAACAATCACGCCTGGCCAGCATACTATGTGTGTGTGCGTGAGTGTGTACACTCATTTTGTAAGTGTGTTTTATATTTTGTCCAGTAGACGTCACCCTCGTTTACTTTAGCTTCATTATGGCGCCTGCGGGTTCATTAGCTCACCTGGGTCAGGTGGTTCACTTGTGTTGTAGTGTATTTAATGTCTGTCTGTCTGTCCATCTGTATGTGTGTCTGTCTGTCTGTCTGTATGTAAGAGTCTGCAGCTAGAGGAGCATGTATGGAGAAGTCCTAGATCTAGCTCACACCTAAACAAGTCAAACTATGATCCGTGTTTCTGCTCTTGCACACGCGTGTACAACCCGCGTGTACACTGCCTTTTAGAGATGGTGGTTACTTAGTGCCACAACAACCAGAGCGTTCCTTTCATGTCCTAAAGTGTGTGGGCTCTCTGAACATCATCCGTCTCCACGCTGGGCCCCCGTGTCCCTGCTGTCTCCCATAATGTAAGGTTTGAGAGTGGCCAGTAATCACCGGCTGCCATGTTTCCTTCCATCACTTAATTCCTCTTCTTGTCTTGGATACCAATTTCCCTTCTTCTTCTTTCTGTCACGCTCATGGGCACCGCCTCTCTCTACACAAATGTTGCAAACACATCTACCGACGTTCTGCCAGAGAACCAACTATGTTTGACGAGTGGCTTACAAAACTGAGGATTTGTGGAAATGCACAACGACTGTCTAGTCTGGAAACCGGAGGAAACAGATGCTGAACAACATGACTGACTGGTTAGTGAGTAGAGACACATTTCATCTCATAATGCTCAAGAACACGTCTGGGAGAGGTCCAGATATGTAGTCCAGTCCGGTCTCAGAGGCTCCTGGGTGACTATTTATGGTCAGACAGAAGAAATAACGAAGGCTGCAGTCCTTTGGCGACTTTATCACTAATCTATCGATCAGCTGAGTTTTAAAATGAAGGCCAACAGCTTCTCGTCTGTTCTGCCACAGAAACGATCCTTGTGGGTCGATCGGTAATATTCGTCGACATAAGCGTTGGTGGACATCCAAAGATCTGCAAGTTGTACTTCTCAGGACCTTCAAAGAAAAGTGTGAACGTGTGAGTATGGAGGAGAGCGCTTGGGTTGAACAAATGGCATTAAGAGGAATTATGTGATGACGCTGATAACTGTGTTTGGAGAACTGTGACGCCCTCTACATCTTCCTGGAGACAACAGGACCATGTGCACGCAGCCAATGGTCTCCCACCACACGCGGCCCATAGGTTCTCTTCTCCAGGCAGGTCCCTCAGACACAGACTAGACAGGTTCTCTTCTCCAGGCAGGTCCCTCAGACACAGACTAGACAGGTTCTCGTCTCCAGGCAGGTCCCTCAGACACAGACTAGTCCTCTCCCATGTCATATCTCACACATTCATACATAAAACGGCTCCTCTGGTGTTGCACTCCAGTTTAGCACCGTTTGGTTTTTTAAGATAAGATGGGACTGCGTTCATCCCAGACAGAAGATCCATTGGTGATACTTCTAGACGTATAATTGTCAGAGATTGGTGATATGAGAAAGATATTTAGTGGAGTTTGGTGGTTTTTATTCCATCTTAGTTTCATTACTGGACTGGAAGTTGCACAAATGAACGCTCCACAGTGAAGCGCCGGTCCGGGGAACCGAGGTCGGCCGCACTTCAGCCGTATTATCATATTCCTCCGTGTGAACGTTAAGTGTTAGGTGAACAACTTCTCCAGCAAGTCGATGGCTATGGGAGTGTATTTTCTTTTAAAGACAAGACGATAGTCGCATAAACTATTCGTTTTCTTTTATAAATAATTGAACGACTATTCGAAAATTCGAACATCATGGCCTCGTACCTCGAGTGTGAATCTGCGAGTGAGTCGGAGGCGATGTGGTGAGCAGCTGGTGGACTTGGAGGTTTTCTTTTTTTAGCTCTGTGGATTATTTTAACTTGATATCGGCGGCGCCCTCAACCTGTACTTGTCATCACGCGTCTGGACGTCTGTCGCTATGACAGAGACCGCAGGCTGAATGAAAGATGGCGGAGGACTAGCGGCTCAGACAGGTGTATGAAAATAGCCGCGTGACTTAATGAAGAGCCGTACGGCGCCGCGGTCGATCAGGGGCGCCGCTCACCTCTCACACCGCCGCACACGCTGAATAATTGGAGGATTTAGGCGGAGGAAATAGGCGATCTTTCCAAATCCCCTCTGATTAAATGTGAGCAAATACGTATATATTTTTAAATTAGCACCTTAAACGCCCTTTAAGAGTTGTGTTAAATGCTTAGAGGTGCGAACACATTTTGGATTTGACCGAACCGTGTGTGCACAGAGAGGGAGGCGTTGACAAGACAAGATTGAAGTCAAACACTACCAGGTAGGAACGGAGAAGAAGGTGAAATCGCGTATGTATTTATATGTGCATGCATTATTTATTATTTACACATATTTCCCCATCTCTCTATTTGTTATTAAAATTTTAATGAAGCAATTCAGTGAATGATTCCTTAATGTGACCGGCATGACCTTTTCCACCGGTCCAGGATGTTCCTCCTTCGCTCCTCTCCTTTCCTTGAGTCCTGAGTGGTGTTGACAGATCTCCTCTGCCTTTTACACTGCCGGTTCACCACCCCTCCATGTAGTATTGGTACAGTCCAGCCAAACCCCTCCATGTAGTACTGGTACAGTCCAGCCAGACCCCTCCATGTAGTACTGTTACAGTCCAGCCAGACTATGTTCACCACCCCTCCATGTAGTATTGGTACAGTCCAGCCAGGCTATGTTCACCACCCCTCCATGTAGTACTGGTACAGTCCAGCCAGACCCCTCCATGTAGTTCTGGTACAGTCCAGCCAGGCTATGTTCACCACCCCTCCATGTAGTACTGGTACAGTCCAGCCAGGCTATGTTCACCACCCCTCCATGTAGTACTGGTACAGTCCAGCCAGGGTTTGTTCACCATCACATAGCTAACCTTCAAGACGCGTCTTCCTCACCTTTTATGCCTTTTGAACCAGTGGTTCCTCCGTGTTAGTAATAATAATGAAAGAGCAATTACTCTTATTTCTTGTTTTTGATACTACTTATCACTGTAAAAAGACTTGGGATTATTGAAAGGAGCTATATAGCCTACATCTGTATTATTATTATTATTGTTATTGTTATTATTATTATTATTATTATTATTATTATTATTAATTTTTCTACTATACCTACAAAAAAACCCATCATGTTGACAACAACGACTATAAAATGTCATTCGAATCGTTTCTTCCCCCATTTCCAGTGGCAGAAACATGATATAGCGGAAGCAGCGACTACATCTCCATCAGAAATATCTCCTGGAATCAGTAAAGGAGAAGGTGAGAGCGTCCTGTGAGATACGGCGGCAGGACCTCAGACCGACGTCGATACACACACCTTGTTACACACCCGTTCTGAATCTCTCTTCACATCGCACATTTGAAAACAGTCGTGAGATTGCAATGCAAAAAGAGAGAAAGCGATTTGCCGTCTAAACAGATGGGAACGGTTGTCCCAGCAACTGTTAAAACCCTGTCCGTAAGTAGTGTACACAACACGCCATCTAGATTGACGTGCAGTAGGTCATCATCTAGTGTGTGTGTGTGTGTGCATATCATGCGGCGATCTCTATCTCTATCTCTATGTCCAAACAGGCAGACGGTTGTAAACGCATTGTGCCTTTCGTGGAAACCGGAAAGCGATTTTGAATCCGGCTACGATTGAAATTCAAGAACAGTTGTGCAATAAAATGGTCTCTCGTGGTGCAAACAGAGCCTGATGCCGGGTCACACTACACGACATGTCTGTTAGGATGGGCAATGATGAGGTGATTATAGAGTGATACATTTGTGCCATGACTTGATTGGTCCCCGACCCATCGCTTGCCGACGTGCTTGATGTCATCAGGAAGGAGGTGCTAGGGGCCGACGTCCGGGACGAAGAGCAAGAACAATCAATGGCGTCAAAAATGTGGTGCGTATGGTAAATGGTAAATGGACTCTATTTATATAACGCTTTCTCAGAGGTGTGACCAATCAAAGCGCTTTACAATTATTGCCTCACATTCACCCATTCATACACACATTCATCCTCCGACGGCGGGTCGGCCATGCGAGGCGACAGCCGGCTCGCCGGGAGCAGTTAGGGTGAGGTGTCTTGCTCAGGGACACCTCGGCACTTAGCTAGGAGTAGCCGGGAATCAAACTAGCAGCCTTCCGATTAATAGGCAACCCGCTCTACCTCCTGTGCCGCTGCCGCCCCACTATACTATTAACCACCCCGCCAAATTTGAATGATTAAAAAAGTCACCAAGTATATCAAATTAGGATTCAACATCGGGAGAAAATAAGCATTATTCTCAGCTCTGAGACGCTGGGGGCGTGTCCGCTGAAGGTGCTGAAACCACATCCACTTGCGCAAAGGGGTGTGGAGCCTCTCTCAACTGTCCAATAATAACTGTCAAACTAATAACTGTCAAACTATCGATTGAGCGTGACAAGCAGTGACGCAACTGTCATCTGGTTGTTAGGGGCGGGGCTCATTCACCCACCAGACCGCACTAGTATGAACACACCCTCACACACACTCATTCACTCATTCACCCACCGGACAGCACTACTATGAACACACCCTCACACACTCATTCACTCATTCACCCACCGGACAGCACTACTATGAACACACCCTCACACACACTCACTCATTCACCCACCGGACAGCACCATGAACACACTCACACTCAACATAAAAGTGTTTTAGTTTTTTTTTAAGAATTAGAAATTCAGAAACATTGGGCCATTTCTTTTTCATTGGAAAAATATTGTGGAAAAATACTGACAGCAAAATAATGTTCTGCTGTAGAAGAATACAAAAAAAACACATGATGATACTGTAGGTGAACTGCAGCACCGTGCACACGCACCTCAGCACCGTGCACACGCACCTCAGCACCGTGCACACGCACCTCAGCACCGTGCACGCGCACATCAGCACCGTGCACACGCACCTCAGCACCGTGCACACGCACATCAGCACCGTGCACACGCACATCAGCACCGTGCACACGCACATCAGCACCGTGCAC
>JAOPJI010000142.1:6885131-6897014 GCA_027122695.1 Merluccius productus
AAAATGTTACAGAGTCCATAGTACACTTCAGATATTGCCACAAAAGTAATGAAATACGAGTGGCAGGGCACCTTTAAACAAACACCTCAAAGTCCTCAAATTCTGCATGCTTCGTACAACCAACGTCTTACAAGGCATCAGACAAGACGACTGGTTCACGGCCATAGATCTGGAGGACGCATACTTCCATGTCCATCACAGATCCTCCACTTTGCCTTTGAAGGGAGGGCTTACCAGTTCCGGGTTTTACCATTCGGAATGTCCCTGGCCCCCAGGGTGTTCACAAGGTTCGCTGCAGTGGCACTGTCCCCGCTTCAAGGCAGAGGCATGCGCATCTTCCCCTGCCTGGACGATTGGCTGGTATGCGCACGGTCAAGAGTGGATGCACTCAGCGACTCGGCTCTACTAATCGAGCATGTCACCAGGCTGGGGCTCATGGTGAATTATGTCAAGAGCTCACTTACACCCAGCCAGAGGGCTGTGTTCATTGGCATCCAACTAGAATCTCAACCAGGGTATATACAGGAATCCTGAAGTTAATTTTAATACCTTTTTAAGACTTTTTCAAGACCTTCCCAATAATATATAATTAAATCAAATATACCACAAATATACAAAAATTATTTAAACAACCAAAATGGATGTAAAACAAAAGTATTTCAATACCTCAGAAAATTAGGAAAACAAAAAAAGAAAAGTTTCCTGTGTTTTAGGAAAAAAATAATAAATGTGGTACCACTTCACTTTGAATGTTCCTCGGTTGTCAACCTTCAGCTCCTTACGATGTCAGTTGTATTCACTTATCAGTTTACCTTGGTTTCCAACTGTCATTTATTATTAAGCTTGAGCCCAAAACAAAAAACAACCTGAGTTTCAGGCAAAATAAAGTAGCAAAATAAATAGATAAAGAGCTTCTCAGGTGGGTTTCCTTTTGTTTTGGTTCCTACCGCCCTCCTGGTACGGCAAGCATCGTTGTGTCGACGTCCTGACACTCAGAAGGCATCCACGAACAGCAATGAAGTGCTGGACCACGATGAAGCAGTTCCTCACATGGCACAGACAGAATCGTCTCTCAAAAAAAAAAACAGTCAGAATAGTTTGAAAAGTTGAGGAAAACACTCTGACGGAGCCTCTCCTACGACCGACTTCGGCGTCTTTGAGGTAGGTAACTCGTTCGTAGTTCACCGCTAACAGCAGCTTTCACCAATGTTCACAGAAACCTTTAATCATGTGCTAACTGGAGAACAGCGTGTTTCTGCCTTTCCCTGTTTTTTTTCTCTCTGCGTCACACCCTCACACACACACCGAGAGCTGCACGTGATGCGTTCAGGGCGCGCTCCGGAAATCTGAATACCAGCCAAAAACCTACGGTATGGAAAACCACGATGCATTTAAGGAACCCGGTATTTCCTACGGCTCTAAATCTAATCGGGGTTACACACTATATGTACCATTGTTGCTATGACGACTGAATTTCGCTTCGGGGATCAATAAAGTTTGTATCTATCTATCTATCTATCTGTCTGTCTGTCTGTCTGTCTGTCTGTCTGTCTGTATTGTTACCCGTTTTCCCCAAACAAGATAGAGGTATGATTGGAGTAAATAAATGTTGTGACTCAATTTGACATGTCATATATTATAATTTAATATACATTCCAATTGTTTAATAGTATGTACATTTGAGCTTGATGTAATGTGGTTTGCATCATACAAATGAAATTATTTTGGTGCATCATATTATACATATTTCATGTGTATATTTTTGGCCCAGAATGCGCTGTAGAATCATCAATGGATTACAACTCCCTTTATAGTGCAAATTCAGTATCATTATTTATCTTAAATACTTAATGCATTACTAATGTACTGTTAGCCCTCAAGTAGGAAGACAAGCCAGAGAGTGGTTTCCATCATGTTCCACCGACTGGTCTGTGGCTCACACTGAATGTTTATCATTTCATGTTTTTGGATTAATTTGCTGCCATGGTTTATGTCTCATATGTATATATATATATATATATATATATATATATATGTATTTATATATTTATATATGTATTATGTAATATTGTATATATTATGTGTTTTTCAAGGCTGTGATTTTTTTAAACAATTTTAAAACATTTGACATCAAAGCAACATAAGAGGGAGTGCTGTTAGTCTGAATATCCGCACGGCTGTGATTCGGTCGGCGTGCGGATATTCAGAATAATATTCAGTATAACAGCACGACCTCCAGAGTAATATCGCTTTTATACAACCGTTCTGCAAGCGCAATTTATTAGTCGACGGTAATAAGCGACAACAGATTAGGATTAGTCTGTTTATTTCATCATTTATTTATTTGGCTCCGCCAACACAAATAGTTGCGCAACTGGACTGGGGCTGGACAGTTGCCAAGCAACACTGTCATCAACATGTCCCTGCACACTTTGTGTAGGTCTAGATGTTACCGCAGGCCAGCTGCTTTGCGTCATGTACATTTATCTGTAAGTCTCTTTATTTATTTTGCAACCAGTGAATTAATAATATGTTGATAGATAACGATTGTCGAAGTCCCAGTGCTGTTATACTGAATATCAGCACATATGGGATGGGACGCCTCTTGTCCAATCAAATGGCTCGAACTACCTGTTGCATAATGTTCTTTGTTGATATCATCATCATCATCATCATCATCATCATCATCATCATCATCATCATCATCATCATCTATAGGGTAGACAGACCAATGACAAGCAAAAGCTTTTGCTCTTAATTGGAGGTTTCGCACTGTGGCGACGTTAATTAACACAATTAACCTGATTAACGGAAAATACTGACGAAGAGAGAGATGATCGATTTAGCCATGGGTCAGGATGGAGAGCGCCTCCATTCAGAATGAACAGCGTATTGTTTGTTCTAACCCTGTGTGTGTTGCGGTGCTTGAGCGTTGCAGACCCCTGTGCTGCGTCTGAATGATAACCATCGGGACCGCGTGGCTAGTCTCGACCCTGGGAGGAAGCGGCGTCTATTCTTCATCCTGACAACCCAAGCTGGAGTCAATGGGGGAGACACGGCGGATGGTATCTGGTGCGGCTGGAGAAAGCTTCATTAGGCCTCGACTATGGGGAGAGGGCGTGAATCCAGACCTGGACCGCTAAGACGAACAACCTCCAACACAATCGGCCGACTTCTGGCCAAGTTGCCTTCCCCAATAACCGCGTTTGATGTCCGTCTCAAGGCCCACTCCGCGCCAAAAAACGAGACACACAATTAAAGCCCGCCATTACCGGCGCACCGAGCCTTCCTGTCAATACAGGTAATGTCCTTCGATGCCTTGTGCCTTCACGCGCCGCCCCATTAACTTCACTAAAATGTTAGCATAGCCGCAGTGATTTTGACGTGTCCCTGGCGGTGTCCGCTACGCTGCCGGCGCCACTTGTCAGAGAGCAACAGCGTGTGTGTGTGTGTGTGTGTCCCGCCTAGGAACGGCGCGTGACTGCAGCTTTTCCAGCGGACCGTGATGCTTGCAGTCACGAGTGAGCACCTGTACAAGCCGTCGCCGCGGTCATTTAGATCCACTCTGCTGGCGCGCCGAGCGGCTCGTTTGGCCACCCAAGCACGGCCAGGCAGGAGGTGCACCGACAGCATTTGTTCTCATTTGGAGAGCCCAAGAGGAGAGCCCAGGGACGGGGTATCTATCACTAATGCTGCCCCCCCCCCCCCCACACACACACACATACACACACACACATACACACACACTATGTGTTTGACGATACCTGGTGAGACAACGCAATGCCAAGGTCGGATGTTGAAGGATGGGCCTCATGCTAACACAATGAAACCGTTTAGCCGGCCCGGCGCTGGGAGGGAAGTGACCGGGGGGGGGGGGGGTGTTCAAATTTGCGAAAATAAAATAAATAGATTTAACCACGCAATAGCCTCAAAAAAGGCTTAACAACAACATAAAGCTGTTTCAAAATCAAAGAAGAAATGTATTAATCAGAGCAGTCGCATACGAACGTAGCACTAGCCGAGCGCTAAATGTTTTCTGTCGATACATAAAGCTTAAACAGAGGGGCTAAGCCCCCTTAAGCCACCGGGCGCCTGCCTATTAGTAACAATGTTGAATGTTAAATGAAAAGCATTTTTTAAAACATTTCTTTAAAGGATTTTTAGAAATATAATAACCCAAAAGTCCAGACTCGGTGCAGTCAAAGGCAAAGGAAAAATAATAGATATATTTTCGTATATTTTTCCGGTGCACTACCTTTGAATAACATTAAAACCGTCTGGTGTTCTTGTGTTTTTGTTGCATTACTCGCGCCGCTATAATCATGGACCGAGGTGTCAAAAGCATCATTTGAGCACCGCTTTCATACTCTATGATTTTGTTGTTTTGCTGTTGTTTTGCGTGTCATCATCACACGCCGGGAATGATGGGTTGAGGATGAATGGGGAACTTGTGGAGTAAACAAAGCCGGTGCAGCAGCAGCAGCACAGTGTTTTACTAATGAATATCCATAGCTGAGAAACATGCTCCGACACCAGGCGTCTCCAGGCCTACGTGGCGTGACGTGCACGTGTGCAGTTCATGATTTTTGTGGTTTAACATGCAGCGTCTTTTTCTTGCATGGGTTTTGTTTGCGATTTTGTGTTCGGTCTTCTTAACCACTGCTTTCCAAAACCATGTTCCTGCTGGTCCGACGCATCCCTGAAGCCCCTTTTCTTTTTAAATGAACCGCAAGGTTGATATTCGGCTGGGTAGAAGAAAACTATGTGTGTGTGTTTGGGTGTGTGTGTTTGGGTGTGTGTGTTTGTGCGAGAGTGTGTGTACATCCCCAGAAGGCACCTATTGTGTTACACCAATGCATGAATAACATTCACTCTCGCGCTGCCAGATGCTCTTTTGTACCAGCAGTGTAGTCGCATTATACACACTAGCAGCAGCCGATATCCAGTGGCAGCGCCTCGGACGCCTGAGAACCGCACGCTCTGGAAATAAGAAAATGCTTGGCTCATGGGTGTGGGTCAGGGGCTGCATGCCGTGGCTGTGTTACATGATTATCTGAATCTTGTTCTAGATAATCCCATTGGCATTTTCACCGTGGACGTTTCTTATCATAAACGCCGTTTTACGTTAATACAGATTTCACACCACCGGGTCGCAGCATCAAGACACTTTTAGACAGATTGGTACAAAGTTTTATGAACGTGGCTTGGTAATGAGGTAAGATGTACTTTATGACTTTGTTAGATGAGGTAAGATGTACTTCATGACGTTGTTAGATGAGGTAAGATGTACTTTATGACGTTGTTCGATGTAAAATGTACTTTATGACATTTGCGCGCTGGACCGAAACGTTAACTCACACTCCAACAACCTTAAGTTAGCAGCAACATACATCCATGAAGATGGGTTCAATGAGACACTCGTTCTGTCACATCAAGACACGTTTTAAATAATTGGATAAACAAATATAATAAATAGATTGTAATAAATATAACAATACATTTAATAAACAAACTACTCTATGTGTATGTATTGTCTAATTTTGTCCTAAATATATCGTTATTCCTGAACATGTTTTGATGATATTACTATGGTTCCCCCTGTCCTTAAAAAGGGCTAAAGTTGACAAATTGCACTTTCAGCAGACAGTGCTGCACGCGGTCTTCATGCCACAGTGAGCATGCCTGTTCCACTTTCACTCTCAAACCACCCTAGACCGTCCCGGCTCCAGGCGTGGTCCCTCGCTCCCAGGCCTGACAAGGACCTGCCACCGCACCGCTACGCTAATGACTCCTCTGGCTGACAAGTTGATCTGTCATCACCTGCAGAGTGAAGCTCCACGCTCCACATCTCTATCAAGGAGAACATCTATGGACTATTTATAAATCATAGCCTCGGTCTGGACTCTTAACTACGATGCAAAATCCAACCATTTAAAACCACAATGTCGAAATTTACAGTAAAAGCGAAAACAAGTTTCACTGCCTTTTTTGTTCTTACCGCCTCTAAGTCCTCGAAAGAAAGGAAGAAAAAAAAAACGTACATCAACGTATTGGCAATGAAGTATGTATTTAATCATTTAATCCAATGCAGTTTATTTAGAGGGCAAACAGCGAGGTCCTCAGTGTTCACACAATACTACTCCGGAGCCAATGAGCAATGTCAGGTTTGCAGCACTAACAGGATTAAGCACCAAGACCTTATGTCTCCTGCAGCCTCTGCCAGCGACAGGCCTGAAAATAATGGGATGGGTTCCCACACACTTGATCACGGCGGATCCACCATGGGAACCCGATAGGCCATAATCTGTAGGCCTAGCGTTAGCCTCGATCCACCCGTACATACCGATGTGAACCCACCCCATAGGCCGTTATGTGTACTGGAAGGTTTTCAGGGGGTACGTCGACATTTTTCAAACATTTTGAGTCCTTTTTGTTGTTCTAATATTAGTTATAAACAAGTGTAAATTAATGCCACCACAATACAATGTGTTGAATCCGAATGCAACCGGATAAATAAAATCAGAATACTACAAGTTCGGTAAATCTTTCAATGTATTCCCACCACCACCCATTTAATATTCATGTTTACACCAAATAACATGCACATACACTTTTTATCATTTATTTTTCATCCTGGTTGTGCTGGTGAAAGGGGAACTTGGCTGAAAGGATATCTTAGAGGGGGTACATTCGTAAAAAGAGTTTGAGGACCACTGGCCTAGAGTTTGCCTGGAACACATCCATGGAGATATAAGTTTAATAAAACAAACTGGACTTTTATCACATCACCGACATGAACACATATACGAGTGTTTTGAAATCGCCTTAAGACAACCGCTGTCAAAACCACCTTTGGAGGTGGAGTGCACTACATTAAATCAAGATTGACGAGATATAGGTTGCTGTCTGGACCGAATCCCTTGGTTAGCTTCATAGGCATCAGTGAGATATGTCTAAACATGCTAACATAGGCACACGCCTCTTAAGAGGGATTGCTATAGATTGATATATCATACAGTTATATTCTGCCATCAATTTATCCTTGTTTATGGATTCATCTAAGTGTTCATCTTGGTTTTCTTGTCTGTTTTCTTGTCTGTTCATCTTGTCTGTTTTATGAAATGACTTAAGTTATTGTGGTTGAGTGAGTGCCGTCGACATACAGTACAGTATAGCACACATTAAAAAACACCAGGTAATGTATTTACATGAGGAGCTTTCTACTTTATTTGCCGGTTTACATTGGTAATGACAAATTTCTACAGTATCAGTATGAATATCAGGCATGTCCATCCAGTAGAATCTAAAAATTTTCTGTATATATGTCTATCATATCTTTAAAAAAAAAAGAGTATATATATAATTATTATTTTGAAGAAGATTATGATTCATCGTTGTACCTTATTATTTGTTTTAATGTAGGTGCCTTGGGACGTGATTCCTGAAAGCGTACTGATTAGAGGACTGGAAGAGTCCCAAGTCAAGAGGGATCCTGTTTTATGACACTTTTACACATGAAAGGAGACGGGACTCTCTATTAAAGCACAAATCATTGCTTTGCTTCGTTCGCATGTGAGTTTTCATTTGCTTGTTTCATTTACCACTAATTGCTGTTTATTTTGTATTGAAGTAGTAGTATTATGAAGTGTTTTATTTTTGTATTATCGGGGTGCAAACTGGTGTCACCCAAAAAGGTGACAATTGTTTTGCCTGAAAACTAAGATCAGCGTTTGGCACCCTTCAAAATCCATCAGGTTGTATTTTACTATTGACGCTTGACCCAAGTGGCTCACAAAAAGCCTGTCAGTGATATTCACACCCATTTATATGAAGCAGTTATTATAAGGATCTCAAAAATGTGTTTTTTGTTAGCAATGTTTTTCATATTTGCTTCACTAACTCCCGTGACTAATTAGAGCAGCCATGCAGGAGTCATCAGGGTCTGGTCAGGTTAGTGTACACACTTAAGGGTGGCTGGATGTTAGTTAATATTTCTGAAGGAGTCATTTACAGTCTTGTGCACTACAGGCTATTTCCACCATGGTATATGTAGTAGGCCTACTGTAACATTGGTTGGGAGTGGGATCCTCCATCCTTATCCTAGCCTATAATTACCAACGGCTGTAACGCTGTATCACATAATGTCATAGCTCCTGTTAAAACAAACACAAATATGAGAACAAATTCAGCCCAACAACTCTTCACATTCACAATAAGTAGTACTCTGGCCTAACATTCAATCCTCCCCTCTCTGTCCCACAATTAGAGTATTTTAGGAAATATGACTAACTCAATCATATTGGGAGGAAGATTAGTATTATGGCATCCAATCCAAAGCTATGTGAGGTGACACAGGTGAATGGGAGGCATGGAAACGTACCTTGGGCGTTTACAAGCCGATTACATTCTGAAGATAGTCTCTCAGGCTCAACGGTGATGCATCCGAGATTTGCCCAAACAAATGCACATGTATGTGCTTCTTCAACTCATGGTAGTATTTAGGTCTGTCATGGGACCCTCTTGACCAAGTGTTACTCACAATCCAACAGCCTCATTTATCCTTTTCAGGCAAGACAAAATTAGAGTCTTTGTCTATTTTTCCAAGTCGTTCCTCACAGTGATGTCAGCATCTCTTTTGTAGTTGAAGGTGAGATTGAAGAGGTTCTCCACGCCTGCTATTTTCATGGGATTTCATGTGATGCCAAATCCACTTTTGAAAAGGCGGACGTGGGCCTTGAGGCAGATTTTTCAAAGATGGATCAATATTTTTGTGAAACATAATGACTGCAACTGATCTCACAGTCGTTGAAGTCAAACGAGATGCCAAACGGTCTTGTCGTTCTTCTGTCAAAACTCTTGTTTGTCAGTAAGTTCAGATCGACATTTGTGTTCAATCAGAGGAATACAATTAAATACTGCCATTCCTACAAGGACAGCAGCAACAAACAAGTGTTGTCTTGACATCTTCCCCTGTGTGTGAAAGCAGAGAGGACATGATGATGATGAGTGACATGAGGACATTGAAAACGATGATTAAAGACAACCTGTTTTACGCATAATTAGTGTTATAATTGACACCTGTGTTTATCCTACGACGATGCCTCTGTGAAAAGGGTCTATTAAACCAGCAATTTTTAAATGTTATGTGTGGAACCGGGACAAGTAGGATAATGTTTGTGATTGGTTAGGCTTGATTAGCGCCATTGTTCAATTAGGTGTGAGGTCAAATTGTAGATATCCCGCCTTAATGACATCCAGTTATGGATACAGGTTGTTTTTTTTTAAATGGGTGTATCTGCAGATTGACTGTTAAACATTTGTTGTCACTTTGACTATGCACACTGGATGCCAACACTAAAACAAATTTAAATTGAAGCAAATGACGGATTTGGAAGACAAGTGACTTTAGCGCCCATTTTGTAGGGAGTTGAGAAATGCACTGAAATTAATTATGTCTGCTGGCTCTCTCAATTACAGCTCTATTTTCTCAATCTCTCTCTGTCCCTCGTTTGTTTTTGTTTACTTTGTTGAAGATGACAAGGCACAACCAGAGAATATATTGAAACAATATCAATTGTGCATAGAAACTAAAGGCTGCGTCACCATGCTTGGTTCAAACCCTGGAAAGAGTGGGCAGGCTGGCCTTCTTAACCTTCTTAAGGCGGTGTGGGATGTTGCTGAGAGGTTGCTAGGTCGTTTTGGGATGTTGGTAGGTGGTCGCTATGGGGCGTTCTGAGCGAGCAGACGGCTTCGTCTGCCTCTGTACTGGAACACACTTGCTTAGGGGTGACTTATGTTATTAAACAACAATTATTATTATGTAATATCATGAAATCCATCGAAATGAAAACGTTTGCTGCAGACCAGTGAAGCAATACATGTGGCTGTAGCCTCAAGCTTTCACTGTGTCTGCTCTCAGTAACTCTGTCCAAACTGGAGCTGATGTTAAACCATCATCTCTGCCCTCTCATCCAGTCTTCCTGGAAACAACCTGGTTCCAGCTGCAGCTGAATCACCGCCCAATTTATAAAAAATGTTCTGCCATTCAGGGTATGGTGGTGCTTGAGTGGTTCCCGACCGGGCATTCATTGTCACTGAGCCAATAACTGTCTTGTAGGCACTTCATGAAGGTGAAGGTTTCAAATCCATGAGGGCTGGCTGTGTGAAAAATCCCCTTCTGAGCTTCTAAGATTCATCCACTCTTGCCACCAGTGACTTTTCTTAATCTCCGTAATGAAACAGGAAACAAGGCGTAACTCCGCCCCTTGCGGTTTTTGGGTTTCCGGCCCAGGCTCTGTGTCGTCTCCCCCCCCCCCCAAAAGGTCTGCTATAACATAGTAGGACTGCTGGGTCAGAGATTAGGTTAACCTGCTCTCCAAAATCTTGCTTAGCTTGCTTATCTCCTGTTTAGTACGTTTACATATAAAAGCTCTGCTGCGAGGCGCCCTCTAACAAGCAACATAAGGGATGCAGTTACAAGGTTACGTTCAATCGAGCCCTGTTAGCCGGCTATCATTAAATCTGCTGTGTTCCTCTGGCTGCCATTAGAGCCCATATCCAGCTATCACTGTGTATACAGCACCGGCAAGACCCTCTATTAATACCCCTCTTATCAACGTATTTGCCGTGCTCACCCCCCTGTGGCCTTGTTATCAACTGTATGAACTGCATCCAGCTGTGTCTGTCTCGTCCGGCTAGGGCACAGTCTGGGAGCGGGGGCCCAGAGAAACGCACCACCACCACCACCGCACTAAATCATTCAATGAGCGGCATCATGGAGCGCCCCTCGCCTACCCTGGCCGTCGCCATGACAAAGGTGCGGTTAGCATGGATGTGCGGGGAGGGGGGGGTGGGACGCTGAAGAAAACCGATAACGGGAAGGGGTTCATGTGAAACTAAAGGCAGAATATAAAAACATTTTACCGGAAAAAAATGTGCATGGTGCAAAGAGGATAAGAAGAGTAAGTGAGGAACATAGGGGAAGTGTGAAGCGTACAAGAAGGATCAGAGAGAGAGGAGGGTGAGGAGAGATATGGTGTCAGGAGTAATGCTGTCCCTGAGGGTCTCTGCTTTAGGGCTGGAGCAGTCCTACAAGCCTTCAGTCCTTCCGCCGCCGCATCCAACCCTGACTTTATCTCCTGCTCACCATAGTTTCCAACGGGGCCAAACAGCATGACATGCATTTCACAGCTTTCAAGTTTTGCACACGTATGATGGGGGTGATTTCAACCGTGCACAACCTAATACTGGGCCAGACCTGCCCCTCCCTTTCTGCTATTAAGAAATCCTGGGAACATGACCTTAATATACCAGTCTCACAGGATACCTGTCCAAAACTACACAGCTCCACATGTCCCCATACAGCAGGATTGGAGGGCGGTCTTTGGAGCCCCATCACAAATGTTGGAACATAAGTTAGACTATCGTCTCACAAAGCAGACTTTAGATTAATATAATATATAATATAAGTCTGATAGCAGATGAGTTCAAATCTGGGTGAACACAGCGTTTCAGCAATCATGCTGCTGGAGACGGGGATCTATAGGCACGTAATTACCAAACACAACCTCGGCCAGCACTAATAAACTGTAAAAAACTGTCCAGGTTTCAAATCAACACCGTGTAGAAGGGCACTGTAGAAATACACATTAAAGATCCTTCTGAAAGCTTCATCCACTTGCACAAATTAGTTTTCTACGGTAGAATATCTCCGTAACCAAACAGGAAACAAGAAGTAACTGCGCCTCACAGTTTTTGGTTTCTGGTCCAGGATCTGTACCGTCTCCCCCAGTAGTCCTGCTGTAACAGTAGGACCGCTGGATCAGTAGTCCTGCTATAACATAGTAGGACCGCTGGACCAGTAGTCCTGCTATAACATAGTAG
>JAOPJI010000142.1:7082122-7089622 GCA_027122695.1 Merluccius productus
GCAAACCATCTAGAGTCTCTCTCTCTCCCCCCCTCCCTCCCTCCCTCCCTCCCTCCCTCCCTCAGCACACCAGACGACTGTGCAGGCCTGGTGCTGTCCTGCCTGCACTGTCGTTTCGGCGAGCTGGCCGCCACGCTACCGGAGGCGTGCGGCCGGGCGCTGCAGCGCTGCTTCCCCTCCTGCACGCACGCGGCGCTGTCCGGCGGCGGCGAGGCCGACCCACCGGCGGGCCACGACTGGTGCAGCTGCATGGCTCTGGACCTGGACTGCAGCTGCTGCAACTCCTGCCAGGACACGGTCGAGCTGCTGGAGCTGGCCATGGAGATCTCAGAGGTCTGCTACCGCTGAGCGCCGACACTGAGGCTTAAAGGGCCCCTTAAGGGCCCCTATTTATACACCCGGCGTGAGGGTGGTCAGCCGTTACAAGATGTTTCACATGTTTGTGTGGGAGTGTCCACCCAGATGTCCACCAGTAGGATGGATGGATCAGCTTACCGGTTGGTACAGTCCACTGGGTAGGCTGGTAGACTGAGATCTTGGTGGACACTCCTTCTTGTGATGTCACCAGAGGGTAGTCACATGACAATTTTGACACGGCTTGTAATGGCTAATCACACCTGGTGGAAAATGAAGGGGCCCTGCCAAAGATTATGATCATCATCGACCGCCCTGTGTGTTTCTTTATAATGTTTGTTTGTTATAATGTTAATTGTATGTTTATGTCATTGACATGATGGGAAAGAAAGCGCGCTAGACGCTTCACATTCGAGACCTCTGACCTTTTTATGAGAACTTCTCAGCCTCAATAAAGCACAAACATTTGTTTAAACCAGGCACAGTTAAACCTGTGATCCATAACTACTGTTGGACAACTGCCTGGCTCATGGCCCAGGATGAGCGAGGCGGGCGGTGACTGGCGGTGACTGGACCTGAGCGTGGCTGCATGTGTGTGTGTGGCGTAACAGGTGCTGACAGGGGGGGAGGGAGGGAGGGAGGGTCGTCCGCGGCCATGCGTGGGGGAAATATGTTGTTTTTAATGTACATTTTAAAGGTTTCAAAGTGTTATTAAGTGCATAAAGAAATATCAATTTTGAAGAAAGAGACTGTGGTGCAATTTCAAAAACAACAAGAAGAATATGAGCAGCATGAGCAGCAAACTTTCTTAAAGGTGCAGTGTGTCGGGTTTGGTGGCCTCTAGTGGTGAGGTTGCAGATTGCAACCAACCGAACATGGTCAAGTGTGTGTGTGTGTGTGTGTGTGTGTGTGTGTGTGTGTGTGTGTGAGGATTGATTGGACTCTGGGCTGGGTGAGGCAGCACACCTGCGGTGCATGAGCGTAACCATGGCACCCAGGAGGATAAACCAGCACTGCAGTATTTCACGTGTGGTGATGCTGCTGTGGGGCTGAGGAGCACATCTGGACTGGAGAGGTTTACTGTAGAGAAGAGACCCGAGTCTCCAGAAGAGAGGAGAACATATAGAAAGGGGAGAAAGCAAACCTGCAAACCTGTTCTCCCGTATTTTACCCGTCTCTCCCGCTGTCCTCCCGTTTAAATATGTTCCCGTAAATCTCCTGTATTTTTAATATTTATAATGAAAGCTTTATAAGAACATAAACCATTTATTAACCACGTCATTGTAGTCGCTTACTTAATGTAGGAACTAGGAACTAGTTAACCCAATCCTTGTTGCACTGATATTTTAAAACATGTTAGGATTCACTGTGTGTCCCCTTGTCTAGATGTAAGGGGGATGTGGACAGTGGTAGGGGAGGTGGGACGGTCCTGTCCCCTTGTCTAGCAGTAGGGGTGGTGGTATGACCCGATGTTGCCAGCTCTGGACCAGATGTCCGTCCGTATTTCTCCAGGTTCTGTCGGGCTTATCACACATGGGCTTCAAAAAAGAAAACGTCGACGATGGGTTTTGACTGAGACCGGGGAAAGCGGCCAATGTGCCGATAAAACACTAATTACCACACTCATGGTGCGGTCCTGGTCTGCACCCCGCTGCTCCTTAATGAAACCCTCTCACCGGCCCCTTGGAGTTAATGATTGGGTCCATGAATCTACAGGCGAAACGAACTGGAACACAGACATTGTTAATAGATTGGCCGTCGAGGGTGGCTGGTATGTAACGCTGGTCCACACAGATGGTGTGTGTGTGTGTGTGTGTGTGTGTGTGTGTGTATGTGTGTGTGTGGATGCAAGGGATGATACGCTTCTGGCCAGACACAAAACTGATGAAACTGATGACGATTTGAGATACGGAACGAGATGTGTTTTGTGTTTTAATCACTCGCCGTAAGCAAGGACAGCTTGTCGCCTCCACTTGAGTCGCCTGGTTGGCTGGTGGATATATAGAGACGACATATAAACTGCCAGGATCCGGAAAGAAAAGCTTTGCACGGGTTCAACTTCTGACATATAGTATAGCCGTATGGACCGAGAGCTGACACCCAGAGTTCTCTCAATCATCTGTCAACGTCCGTTCCCACAGAGACGGCCCGGGCTCGATCCATTATTGTCGGGGGGGAGAAAAATCACTGTGTAGCCGAGTGTGAGTGGCAGAGAAGGACATTGAGAGGTTGTGGCGGCGGCGACAAGTCGTGCCAGAGCAGGTTCACCGGAGCAGCCCGTCAATAACTCCGGGACAGGAGAGGAGAACCGCATTCCTGACTTGAGAAGCTCTGCGTCTCCATGCAGTTCCTTGCAGGTATGCTATAGGCTATGTGCACATGTTTTTTAACACATATAACATTCAACTGTACAATATGAATGTAATTGCGTCTCTATTTAGGGGTTTTGTCAGATCCCCTTTCTTGATCCCAGATGGGATACTCGGGGATATATACTGTAGGTCTGGGTATGTAGGTATGCTATGACCTTCATGTGCAGAGTTCAAGTTAATTGGAGAAAAAAAAGCAATTAAGCGTAAAACCGTGCTATGAGGACTCGCCTGTCCGTCGGAGACACGGCCTTGTAAACCACGAGAGGTGAAAACCTCTTTTAATAAAACAGAAAGGACATGAGGACGGCTCATATTGTGTCCCTGAGAGAGGAGTGCGCAGTCTGGGGGTAGGGCCTGTTTATCTATCCATCCAGCAATCCCCTCTCTCTCCCTCTCTCCCTCTCCTTCTCTCTCTCCCCCTATCTGTATATCTGTAGTATCCATCCATCCATCCATCCACCTGTCTGTCTGTCGTATGGTGGAGTGAGGCGCCTGCTGCTGCTGCTGCTGTATTCACAACATGTATTTGCAGAGGGTGAGCGTGGGAGGAGGACGCAGGCGGCAATAAGCAGGCAGGAAGCTCACAACAGGAAGGAGGAGTACGAAGCGGCGGACGTCATCATCATCATCATCCCTCCTCGTTCCACCTGACCCTACTCATCGTTGCGGTGAGTCACACGGACGTGGGGGAGTCAGAGAGAAACGCTGCGCTGCTTTTAAAAAGCTCCCATGCCTCTACCATGCGAGACAAGATGGTTTTTGTTGGGTGGGTTGTTGAATTCCCCGGTGAGGTGGCAAAGTTTAATATGTGGGGTTGTCTGTCTGTTGATCTGATGGTCTGTCTGTCTGTCTGTCTAACTGTCTATTGATCTGATGGTCTGTCCGTCTGCCTGTCTGTCTGTCTGCTTGAGGGTGAAACCACACTTTCAAAGGAGGCTCACCTCACCTATGATGAGTTTTGAATCAGACCCTGAAGTGTACCCTTGAACAAAAAGGAAAAAAAATGGACGTCACATTGAGTTGCTCCTTCACAAACACGCGTTCATACACCGAGGCACGTCAATATGTCCCGCTCACGTATATACTGATGACACACATTAACCTTTAGACTATTAATGCATTATCATCTTCCGTGGAGAACTATGCCAATAATAGCTTTGCGGGGAAATAACACCGGGCTAAATCTCATAATTCCTTTTCATAAACGTGAAGCCATAAAGGAGAAAAAAAAGCAAAGTCAATCTCATAAATTCAAACCTCCCTCGCCGTTCGCTGGGTTAAACACTTAAATCGGCGCGTGAAGTATTATGTAAATTATGATTCTGACTCTGGCGCAGGATTCAGCCCCGGCTCCACCGAGAGCGTCGTTTCACTGGGCCTTGTACCGAGACGACCCTTTCAAACCTTCTACAAAAACTAACTCGAGGTAGTCGGGCAGAAGAGGTTTGACCCGGGCCACCGCATCCACAAAAGGAAACCAAGATCTACTCTATGCTGATGACGTTGTTCTTTTGTGTCGATATCTCTCAAACATCGAGGATACAACGTACTCTATACTCGTACTCCTTGACTTCAGAGAAAATATATTTTCCGTCCTGATAATAATACTGCTCTTTTGTCCCGATATCCCGAGTGTTACATCTGCTCTATCCCAATAACCCCGCTCTTTAATCTCGATCTCATAGGGAAGATATGTTCTCGTGATGATAACCCTGTTCTCGTGTCTTTCGATATCAGATAAAACACATCCTCCATCTTAACCCTAACCCTTGATCTGATGCCTCGACGTCTCACACATCTAGGATACAGAGAATACATCAACTCTAGTCTTCAAATCTCGATCTCATAGGAAAGATATGTTCTTTGTGGCCTGATATAACCCAGTTTATATGTCTTCCTACCAGAGTAAAGATATCCTTTCTATCTTGATAACACTGTTCTGGTGTCTCGATTTCTCCCGCACCAAGGATACACCTATGTTAGCCCAATAACCGTGTTCATATGTCGGCTTAATATCTGGGCTGGTGTAATGAGGCCCTCTGGCAGACAGGGTGCACAGACAGATTCTGTTTCCCCTGCTGTTACACTTGTCCTGGGTTCTGCTTTTATAGGAGGGATGGCGCCCAGGACGCCTGGGGCGGCCATTTTCTGGGAATGAAAGCTTTACAGTCTGCTGTAGGAGGCACACACAGATCCGCGAAGACGTGTTCGGAAAAACAAACACAAGAACACGCACGCTTACATGCCGCGCGCACGCATTTACACACACACACACACACACACACACACACACACATGCATGCACACAGTCACACATGCACACGCACGCACACACACACACACACACACACACATACAGAAAATGATTGATTATACACTCATACACTTATGCACTGCGCCTGTGCATATAAACATATGCACAGGCGCACACGTAAACACAAACAAATGATCAATTACATCACATACACACTGTGTGTGTGTGTGTGTGTGTGTGTGTGTGTGCGTGTGTGTGTGTGTGTGTGTGTGCGTGTCGGCTGTAACACGTTCTTAAGCAGTTCTGCGAACGCGCTTTGTGCATGAGCTGGAAAATAGCCAAATTAGCCCCGGAGGCTAACATAATCTAAACACCAAATCTCAAAGGACACAAATGATTGTGCGGAGAGCATTAAGAGCATTATGTATCGACAGAGTAATCCCTCGATTTTACAGCCGCAATAATGGGGTGTACTTATTTATTTCAGTTTAGTACCAGGCATGGCGCTATATCTCGCTCTGACATCCATACTCTGACTCAGAGAGACTGCACACGGCCCAGACGCCTTCACT
The DNA here is from genome assembly GCA_027122695.1 of Merluccius productus. NCBI lineage: Eukaryota > Metazoa > Chordata > Actinopteri > Gadiformes > Merlucciidae > Merluccius > Merluccius productus. The sequence continues at coordinate 7,087,675 of JAOPJI010000142.1, forward strand.
GGGTTGGGTGTAAACCCCACCGGCAGTGGTGGAAAGTAACTAAGTACATTTACTCAAGTACTTTACTGAAGTACGAATTTGAGGTACTTGAACTGTACTCGAGTATTTCTATTTTCTGCTGCCTTATACTTCTACTCCACTACATCTCAGAGGCAGATATCGTATGTTGTACTTCACTACGTTTATCTTGACAGCTTTAGTAACTAGTTACTTTTCAGAAATAAATAAATAAATACATTCAAATGAGCTCCACCTTAACCAGCTGCAACGATGAACACATTAATGCATTAATAATTATAATTATTCTGAAATGGGCCATTCTGCATTGCGAGTCATTTTTCTTTTGGTGCTTTAAGTATATGCTGACGCTAATAGTACTTTTTCCTAAGTATTCAAGTATTCACAGCGTGGTATTACTACTTTTACTTGCGCAAAAGTATCCGAGTACTTCCTCCACCCCCGAAGGCCGCTAGCGTACCATATGGAGTGACTGTGGCAGAAGTCCAGCGCGGAGATGATTTGTCGGAAGAACTTGCGGGCCTCTTTGGGTGTGAGCCGGCCCTTCTTCACCAGGTAGTCAAACAGCTCGCCGCCCGACACGTGCTCCAGCACCAGGTACCTGGACCGGACGGACACGCAGACAGAGAGAGGGACAGACGGGAAGAAAGGGCGAGGCAGGCCAAGAGGGAAGAGAGGGAAGAGAGGGAAGAGAGAAAGAGAGACAACACAAATAAATTCATGACCTAGAAAGAGCTCCACTTTCCCCGCGAGGAACAGGAAAGTTGTGCATCCCACACAGGGCCGCTGCCGCTTCAAACCCAAGACAAACAAAGGAAACCTATAAAAAATAAATGACGAGAGACGAGACAAAGAAACACAAACAGCTCACAGAACTGCTTTGTTGAAGGACTATAGGGAGAGTCTCCTTGACATAAAGAGCTTATTTGGTCAGCGGCAAACGATATAACCTGCCTCCTCTATAATGTCTTCTCAAGGACGTCTCATGTGTCGCCATCTCTCCGGGTGAGGGGAGACGCCTGCTGCTCTCAGACTGTCACACCAGGGCTGGGCGATACGGACAACATGAAATATTGATATTTTTGACCAAAAAACCCTCAAAATGATATTTTGGGATAATATTGTAGCGACAACAATTGGTGCTTTCACAAAATAAGTACACAATGGGATATTTGATAAATAATCATCAGTAATGTGGAGATAATGACGAAGTGGGTATGGGCAAGAACAGTCTGGTAAGTTTTCATATTCCAAATTTCATATTCAAATTACATAATTTGACAGTAATGCAGCCTTTAAAACCGGGAAGAGGAAACACTTTGGGCTGGGCAATAATTCAATATAATCGTCTTTGAATGGTACTGTGTCGTCATAAAAATGAAGATATTTACTCTTCATGATGCCCAGTCTAAATTAATTACCACACGAAGATATGCCCTTAATTAATCAAAATATAAGGTTTGAAACTTCATTAAATGTCCATAATATACTTCAATGTCTCAGTTAAGCTTTTTCGATGGTATTTTGAATGAATTAGCATATCGTAATGTTTATCGACATCATGTAAAATTCTCCATGATTATCGTGATAACACATTTCTTCATATATTTTGCCATATCACAATATTACGATATCCAAATCTAAGATGATATTTAATGTCATACCACAATTTAGATATAATATCGATATATTGCCCAGCCCTGTCACACTACAACTTGTTGAGGCATTGGTCCAAACCCCTTGGCCTCTGAAAAAGGGCGGGGCCACTATTCGACCAATCACCATCCAGATGCTCGTTAATACGAACGAGATAAATATGTATCTATCCAAAAATGTCTTACTTTCCACCAGTGGACAAAAACAGCCCCTTTATACAAGACGTGTGGAAGATAAACTATTTTTAAGACACTAAAAATACCGAATGTTGTTC
>JAOPJI010000142.1:7126724-7143279 GCA_027122695.1 Merluccius productus
ATATATAAATCACAAAATACATTTGTGAATCCTTCTCTGTGCATTCATTATTAATGAGACTGTTCTGACCCCATAAACCTGTGTCATCCAGTGAAACAAAATATAAGAAATGGAGCTTGCCCTCAACCACCGCATTACACACGGCTAGTAATGCACCGCAGAACTGTGTGTAGTATCTAGCACTATAAAACCAAAGACCAATGGACAGAACGCAGTGCTGTTGCAGACAGTTAAAGCATGGACAGAGGGACCAGAAGGAAGACAAATTGTACGATGTTTGTTAGATGGTACCTAGATGGAGGTAGCCAAAGGAGCTTCATTCATGAGAACTTGGTAAAAGCCCTTAAATTGCCTGTTTATAAACAAATAAACATTGAACCTTTACATATTCTGATCTACCGCTCCCGTGACCACAAAAAGCAACATTGTGAAGGTAATATTGGAAAATGTGTGGAACACGCAGCAGCGGATTGAAATAACTGCTGATGTTACTCCTCAAGTGTGTTCTGCTGTAATGAAGGTTCCAGAGGAGCATATTCAAGAAGAACTCAAAACAGCAGTTGCAGCTTGCAGATTTCCTGTTAGAGGGTGCTGATGATCCAGAGATGTCTGTGCTAATAGGAGCAGATTTTTACTGGCAAGTTGTGTCAGGTCGCGTTGAGAGATTAAATGAATCCCTTGTAGCTTTAGAAAGCACATTTGGATGGGTTGTGCGTGAACCAGACTCTGTGTCTAGCACGCCAGAAACCACATGCATGCACATTACTTTAGAGGACACTCAAGTCTCAACGGAGTTACACACCTTCTGGGAAATTGAGTCCTTAGGCATTGCTAATGCCCAGAGGAAACAGAGGCTCTTGAGAACTTTGAGCAGACTGTTACCTTTAAAAATGGATGCTAACAAGTTAAGCTACCATGGCGACAAGACAAACCAGATCTACCTGACAACTTCAGGGTCGCCAAGAAATGTTTTGAAAGTTTAAAGAAAAGGCTCTTTATGAAGAATACAATAACGTGATCAAAAACTATCTGAAGGAGGGAATTTGTGAGGATATTCCTGTAAATGACATGACACCAGAGAAAATGGAGACCATGAACTATTACCTTCCTCATCATTCAGTCCTCAGAGAAGACAAGGCAACCACCAAACTAAGAATCGTGGTTGATGCATCATCACATGAGAACTGTTGCCCATCCCTAAATGACTGCTTACTGACGGGGCCAAAGCACTTTTCTAAGTACTCAAAGACACTTTACAATACATCATAAAAGCAGTAAAAACAACATAAAATAGTAAAAACATTAAAAACACATCAAACTAAGCTAAACATTAAAAGCAATTTTAAAAAGGTGAGTTTTTGTCATTGATTTGAAAGTTGAAAGGTCGGTAGAGTCACGGATTTGTATGGGGAGAGAGTTCCAGAGGGAGGGGGCAGCAACAGAGAAGGCCCTGGGTGGTGAAGACAGGAGGTTTGCGTTGGATGAGCGGAGGCTACGGGATGGGTTGTGGCGGTGGAGCAGATCAGTGAGGTAGGAAGGGGCCTGGTTATGGAGGGCTTTGTGTGTGAGGAGGATTTTGAATTGAATTCGTTGTGGGACCGGGAGCCAGTGGAGGTTCTGGAGGACAGGGGTAATGTGGTCATGGGTGTGGGTGTGGGTGAGCAGATGAGCAGCAGAGTTCTGGATGTACTGGAGTCTATTTAAGGTTTTGGATGGTGTGCCGTACAGGATGCTATTGCAGTAGTCGAGTCTGGAGGTGATGAATGCGTGGATGAGGGTTTCTGCAGCGGAGAAAGAGAGTGATGGGCGGAGTCGGGCGATGTTTTTGAGGTGAAAAAAGGCAGTTCTGGTGATTTGTTTTATGTGGTGTTCGAAGGAGAGGTTATTGTCAAAGATGACTCCGAGGTTGCGACTGTGAAGGGATGGAGACAGGGTGGAGGTGTCGACAGTGAGGGAGAAGCTGGGAATGGTTTTTGTGATGGATTTGGGACAGATGATGATCATGTCCGTTTTGTCGCAGTTCAGTTTAAGGAAGTTGGAGTGCATCCAGGATTTAATGTCAGTGAGGCAGTTGGAGAGAGTGGAGTGAGTGGCAGAGGTGATGGATTTGGTGGAGATGTAGAGCTGGACATCATCAGCGTAGCAGTGGAAGTTAAGACCATGGTGGCAGATGACGTTGCCAAGGGGAAGCAGGTAAAGTATAAAGAGGAGAGGACCAAGCCCTGGGGGACGCCTTGGGACAGTGGAGCGGTGGAGGAGGTGCAGTTGTTGATGTGGATGAACTGTTGTCTGTCGGTGAGATATGATTGGAGCCAGGAGAGGGCGGTGCCGGTGATGCTGAGGGACGATTCGAGGCGGGAGAGAAGAATGGTGTGGTTGATGGTGTCAAAAGCTGCAGTGAGGTCCACGAGGATGAGGATGCTGAGGTGACCAGAGTCTGCGGAGAGGAGAATATCGTTGGTGACTTTGATGAGGGCTGTTTCAGTGCTATGTTGTGAACGGAAGCCGGATTGGAATGGTTCGAACAGGTCATTTGAGCAGTGGTGGGTTTTGAGTTGTTTGGCGACAGTGCGTTCCAGTATTTTAGACAGAAAGGGGAGATTGGAAATGGGCCGAAAGTTTGACATAATGTCGGGGTCTAGTCCAGGTTTTTTGAGGATGGGAGTGACAGCAGCCAGTTTGAGTGAACGGGGGATTGAGCCAGAGCTGAGAGAGGTGTTAATGATTTCTGTGATGAGTGTGGAGATAGCTGGTAGACAGTCCTTGATGAGGTGGGATGGGATGGGGTCCAGGACACATGTTGATGTTTTCATCCCTGTTAGGATTTTGGACAGCTCCCCTGACGACACAGGGGAGAACTGAGACAGGGGCTGAGAGGTGTAGGGGGAAGGAACAAATGATGGGGTGGGAGTGCAGACAGTGGTGGCAGAAGAAGAGAACAAGTTTTTGTAAATGGTGTCAATTTCGGTCTGAAAGAATGAAAGAAAGGAGTTGCATTTATTGGTTGTGAATGAGTTGGTGATATTGTCACTGGGTTTGAGGAGTTTATTTACTGTGGAGAAAAGAGCCCTGGGGTTGGTGGAACCAGAGTGTATGAGGTGTGAGTAGTAGGTGGACCGGGTAGTGTTAAGAGCTTCCTTATACTGCTGAAGGTAATCTGTGTAGGCTTGAAGATGAACGGTTAAACCAGTTTTGTTATGGAGTCTTTCAAGCTGACGCTTACAGGATTTCACTTTGTGCAGATCAGGAGTGTACCAGGGAGCAGAGTGGGTGAATGAGACAGTTTTAGTTTTGATGTGAGCCAGCTGATCGAGACAGGAGTAGAGTGTTTCGTTGTAGTAGTTGGTGAGGGCGGAAGGGTTGTCATTCAGCGGTGGGGGGGGAGGAGGATATTTTGCTGGCAAGAGAGGCTGAAAGGGCAGGAGTGGAGATGGATTTAAGATTTCTGAAAGAAATTGTGTGTTTGTCCTTGGTGGTAGAAATGGGGAGATCAATGTTCATGGTGATTGCCAGGTGGTCAGAGATGTTGAGATTGAGGCTGGAGAGGTGTGGTATGGTGAGACCAGTAGAGCAGACCAGATCCAGGATGTGACCACGGCTGTGGGTGGGAAAGGTGGGTGAAGTTGAAGCAGTGTAGCAGTTCCAGGAATTCAGTGGCAGATTTGCAGTTACTGTCGATATGGATGTTGAAATCTCCCAGGAGCAGAACAGAAGGTGAGATGGCAGATAACTGAGTTAAAAAGTCAGAAAAGTCAGAGAGAAAGGAAGGATTTGGTTTGGGGGGGCAGTAGATTATGGCAGTGACCAGAGGAGTGGGACCAGAGAGTTTGAAAGTGATGTGTTCAAAGGACTGAGCAGCAGGGATGGAGATGGTGGATGTTTTAATGTCCTTTCTGTACACTGCAGCGACACCACCTCCCCGCCCCTCAGGTGGGGTTTGTCCATGTATGTATATCCTGTGGGTGTGGTCTGGTTGAGTGAGAAATAGTCCAGAGGTTTGTGCCAGGTTTCAGTGATACAGAGGAAATCCAGGTTATTGTCAGTTATGAATTCATTTAAAATTAGGCTTATATTGTCGACTGAGCGGGTGTTGAGCAAAGCCAGTTTCAGGTGACGTTGCTTTGTGATGGGTTGGGAGGACCGAGGAAGGGGGCAGAGATTAGATAGGTGCACGTGTCGTTTGTTGTGATGACGTGGTGAGGAAGTTGCGGTGCGTGAACAGGACCAGATGGATGGAATAGAGTTTGGGGTTGAAAAGTTGTAATTGAACATACGACCAGAGCCTCTGTGTGGAGGACGGCGAAGTAGTCCAGTTTCTCGGAGGATGTCAATGCAGTCCGGACGAAGGTGGTTGTTGAGTGAGTGGAGGTCGGCGGTGGAGTAGAGTGGTGGCATGACCCAGGTGTGGAGCGCTAGCACAGAGCTAGCTTGTACCCAGAGGCCAGGTGTCTGTGGGTGAAAAGATGACGTGTACCCCAGGAGTATCCAGGGAATAATCCACAGCATAACCGCAGCAAATAGCCAATAATCCAATGAGGAGGAGAGGGGCCACCGGCCTGCTAGCCATGCGGTCCAGGTATCGAGAGGAGGTTGTCAGCCTAATGCGGTGGTGGCCAGCGAAGGAAGCCAAAGCCAAAGCCCAGTAAAGCCGACCACACCGGGACGGGAAGATCCTGGCAGGACGGGCAGGTGAGCTCTAGCTGGCAGGGAAAGACCGCAGGAATGGCCACCCCGATGGCAGGGCGACGAGGCTACGACGAAGTCCCGGGAATCCTGGAGCTAGTAGGAGCTAGCAGGACAGTCAGGGACGGTGATGGGGACAAAGATGTGGTTCGCTTCCTGTGGCTGCATGGGCCAACAATTAAAGACTGTGATGATGAGCTGCGCATACTGAGAATTAACAGAGTCCTATTTGGAGTCTCGCCAAGCCTGTTCCTTCTAGCAGCGACTATTAGGAAGCACCTCCAACAGTACGAGACAGAGCAACCTAAAACTGTAAAGGCGTTGCGGGAATCATATGTGGATGATTACATTGCAAGCTCATGTGATGTGGAAGAAGCTTACTCAGTCACCACTGGAGCAAGGGACATTATGTCGGCTGTTAGCATGAATCTTTGCAAATGGGTAACAAACTCGCCAGATCCGGGATCTAAGTGGGAGGAGGAAACAATGCCATGTATAACAGAAGCAGACTCAAGTGGGAACGTATTGAAAGTATTGGGACTAGTGTGGAGACCAGAAAATGACGACTTTGTATTTAATTTAAAAGGACTGTTGGACATTTTAAAAGAAAAAAAACACAAAGAGAAGTGTGCTGCAGACATCAGCTCGTATTTACGATCCCATTGGTTTCCTCACTCCATTCACCATTCGGTTAAAATGCTTGTTTCAGGAAATATGGCAGAGGGGAATTGGTTGGGACAAGCAGTTACCCCCTGACTTGACAAAATTGTGGAATAACTGGTGTTCAGAGCTACCATGGAGAATTGAGTTTCAACCAAATGCACAGTCACACAAACTACATGTTTTCTGTGATTCGAGTGAAAAGGCATATGGTGCTGTTGTATACCTGCAAGGACACAATGAAGAAGGGGAAATGGTGACAAGCTTTGTAGCATCAAAGTCACCGGTCGCTCCCCTAGAGCATTTGACTTTACCACGCATGGAATTGATGGGCGCTTTGATCGGAGCAAGGTTAGGCAATAATCTGCCTAAGTCCCTGAACCTGGAAAAGAATCAGTTAAGAATGTGGACAGATTCAATGATCACCTTACATTGGATACGTAGCACTCCACAAAAATGGAAGCCATTTGTGGCAAACCGAGTGACGGAAATCCAACAATTGACAAATCCAGAGACCTGGTCACATTGTGATGGAAATAAAAATCCTGCGGATTTACCTACGAGGCCAAAATGTTGACAGTCTCATCCAGAATCAGCTGTGGTGGAATGGATCTACCTTTTTAATGACTGCAGACTGCATAGAAAAAGCTGAAATGGACTGTATTGCAGACAACGTAGACACTGAGCTTAGGGCTAAGTTTCAGGTCGTAGTACAGCTTACTAGCACTGAGCCAGTTGACCCACTGTTAGGCCTAGACAGGTACAGTAGTCTAAAAACAGTGTTTAGAGCAGCGTTTCTCAAACAGTGTGCATTTTTTTTTTTGGTCATTCCTTTCTGTTTTTCCGATAAAACTCACTTAAAACACCCACTTACAATGGATTCCGTAATTGTCCTAAACATGTAAAAAGAACATAAAACAAAATGTTTTTTTTATTGTTGTTGAAGTCGGTCATAGGTCCGGGGTAGGTTACGATCGCGCGCACCCCCCCGTTGTTTGCGCTTTAACCACTGCAATATGGGACAAGTGGGGCGCGTTCTCAGGTGGGGAATGACAAGTGGGGCGCGTTCTCAGGTGGGGAATGACCCCAGTGCAGCATCACATATTGTAGGTTGCAGCACAATGTCATTAACAGAATATATTTTAAAATTAATTTAACAGATCCCTACATCATTTACCTGCAATCCTGTGGAACTCCTCCTTGATGGCTCTGACAGGTTTATGTCCAGGGAAAACGATAAATATGGGTAAAAGCCGTTTCAGGGCGAGGCACACTTTTCTGACCGCCCTGCATACAGTTGCCTTGCTCAAGTGCTCTGCGTCTCCGACATTGTACAAAAAACTTCCATTTTCAAAGAAACGCAGTGCAACACACAATACCTGCTGGGATGTGAGAGCATGACTACGTTTGGTCATGTTGCGAATGTAAGGACGAATTAGATTATGTATGTAAATGACGGACTCTGAAGTGAAACGGTACCGCTCAAAAAGATAATTTTCTGGAAAGGCTACATCTATGCGCGGTCTGATGACCCTCTTCGGACGAATATTTAACTCTCTGCGCAGTAATGCTGCACCTTCATCCACGGGATCCTTCTCAAAAGGACACGCCATGTTCGTGAAAAAAAGTCGCCTCCTACTGTGCCATGGACTTCGGATATAGCCTACTGACTCTGGATGAATGAAAGAGGAAATCAAATGGCGTGTGTGGCTGAAAGAGGGTGGAGACCGAGAGAAACTAGGTTAATTGACAAAAACCTGGTCCCGACCAGGTTAGGTTCATAGTCTGTTACTACGGTAACGAACCGAGAGCTTAAGTTACCTCTCTCTCTGAAACACGCTTAGTTACCTCCCTTTGTGAAACGGAAGACTCAGAGTTTCCCTCATTTCAGGGTTAATAAACTCGGACCCCTGGTGCGTAAATGTCGGCGAATAATAACAGCCATTTGGAGATATGCTGTGCTGATCGAGGGGGTTACGACATTTCCGCTTCCGGTTTGTTTTTTTGGTAAACAACTCCGCCCACCCGGCGTAGGCGCTCTGTGATTGGCTGGTTTCCGAGAGTCCGCCATATTCAAACCACCGTCGTCACCGTCTGTGTGTGTGTGTGTGTTGTCATCGGACTTTTGTGGCATTTTATATATTGTTGTGCGGTCTATAGTCCCGCCGTCCGCGCTTGTTTATTTCTGCATGTTTAATAAATAATAATACGTCCCATGGAGGAAAACGAGGAGGTTACGAGCAGCGCGATGGAGAATAAGAAGGAGCTCCGCAGGACGGCCTCGCGCACCTCCACTACCAGCGTCTCGTCCCCGGACTCCAGGAGCAACAATAGGAAGAAGTAAGGAGTCAAAATGAAAATGTCCACGACGCGGTGAACCTGGTGGCTAGTTTAGTAATTTACACACGCACACGCGTTAGCCTGTTTTTCTTCTTCTTGTCGTGGTTAGGGTTAGGGTTAGCTAAGCCTTGGTTGTTTTACCACCTCACTAGCTAGCCGTTCAACTGACAGGGTCAGACATGGCGGCGGTAGGAGCGGATCAGTGCCCGTTGGATGAGCTGGGGGTATCACTAATGAGTAACGACCGCATGCTCTCTGCTACGGGTCTGGGATCGTAAGACGAGATTTTCGGTAGCGCCAGAAAGCAAGTCATCGCATTGTTTACACTTCGTGTCCACATCGTGGATTGTGACCCAAAAACATTAAAGCCGATTTAAAAAAGTGCGTTTGGTACCGTCAGCATGGCATTTATTGAAGTTGCGGCTAAGCACATGACTGTCTATAATTGTTTACATCTGCCATGAAATATAGGTCAAGTTAGCCAACTGCTTTTCTCTGCTGGTTGTCCACAGACCTCCCATGCAGAGGGGCAGCTCCTTCACCTTCCTGACTCCAGGCGCATCATGGGACTTCAGTTTGGTGGGTCACCGTTGATATTATTATTTTTATATTATTATATTATTATTACAGTTCATTCATTGTGTATTTTATTGTGTGGGTGGCATATTTTTATGTTTTCTCTTTTACACAATTACGGCTCTAACATGTGCATTATTTTTTTTTAAATGTAATTATATAGTACATTTTCATATATTACTTTTATTCTAGTAAAAGTGAATAGATTTAAAAGACAATGTGATTATTAGATTTGAGATATGTCGATGTATCTCTTTTTGGTAACACTTTAGATTAGGGGCCACGTAGTCACTCACCATTAACTAGTTGCTAAGATCGTCATTTATGTGCAACAACTTCCTTACTTAGAATATGTAGAATATGGTCATGCAGAATAATGCATTAATAAGTGCTTTATAATGACTAATAAAGAGCCAATATGCGTGCTTATAAGCAGTTAATGGTGAATATGTGGTCCCTAATCTAAAGTGTTCCCCTCTTTTTTGATTGGCTTATTGGACCTGCTGAATACAACCAAAATGGTGCATTGTTGTACGCCCACAGAAAAGGAAACGCAAAGATAAGGACGACGACACAGTCAGTCTCTCCAGCTTCGATCTCAAGGTGAGAGCACTTTTATTTTCGACCATTTCCCTGTCTGAGACTTTTCATTGTTTGCTATACATAAACATGCAAGGATCACTATGGAAACCACCCACTAGTAACACACCTGAAGTTCAAACATTAAGGATTAATGATTTCAGAAAAAAATAGAAGAGCATTCTTAAAATTGTAAATGATTTATCAATTATTCCTTCCCTGACATCCAGGAGCCTAACAACAAGCGAGTGCGAACGCTAGTCAAGGTGTCATCCTTGGCCCACCTCATATCACCCTCTAAAAATGGAGCAGTTCGGCGTTTTGGACAAACCCTTCAGGTTAACAACAAACTCTTTTTCGTCTTTGCCCACATTTTTTTGGGTTGAGTTAAAGCCCTTATTGTACAACCAGGTGTGAGGTTTTTTTTAACCATTAGAAGCTGTTACAAAATCTACTCTATCTAATCTCGTGTTAATGTCCACCAAGATGTGTGTATGATGATGATGTACCATTTGGTACAGTCCACTGGGTAGGCTGGTCCATCTCTGGATGGACACTTCCATCACATGTCATCACTAGAGGGTAGATTTTGAAATGGTTTGTCATGGCTAATCATATCACACCTGGTGGTAAAATAGGGGCCCTTTAACTGATTGTTCTGTATACTTATACTTATACTTATACGTATTTCATTCTAAAATTGTGCTCCTCAGTCCATGTCACTCCGTAGTGAAAGCAAGTCTCCAGGGATGTCCCTCAGAGCCACCAGCAAGGCAGCAGGACCCACCCCCACGAAACGCAGAAACAGCACCCTGTGGTCTGAGTCCCTTGACGTCCATCAGAAGAGCACCTTTTCCACTAAAGAGATCAAGAGACAAGAGGTAATGCAGCAAGCTCCGTGGCTGGCATGGCAATACATTTTGGGAAGAAGGAATACTTTGAACTTGAATCAAGCAATTAAATAATGCTGAGTTTATGGTGGTTTTATTTTTGATTTCTCTCCCTCTCCCCCTCCTTAGGCGATCCATGAACTCTACAGGGGCGAGCAGGATCTTATTGAAGACCTCCAACTTGCACGAAAGGTCAGTCGATCTGAGAACATAAGTGGGATAGAACCTCACAGGGTGGATCGTAGGGGTGTTTCGGTGTCCTAGCCGAGAGGTTCTGGGTTCAAACCCTGCAGTTTACCAGTAGGCAACCTTGAGCAAGATGCCTAACCCAAACTTGCTCCTAAATGGCATGTGCAGTAGAGAAGTACTAAGTACTTTCTTAAAAATTACTGTATGTTTTTGTCAGCCATCTTGAACTTAACCATTGTTCTCCATGCCTTCAGGCGTACCGTGACTCCATGCTCAAGCTTTCCATCATGACCGAGGAGGAGCTGGCTCACATCTTTGGGGAGCTGGATGCATACATTCCCTTACACGAGGGTAAGCCCAAGTCTGAAAGTCTAAACTCTTAACCCGTTCCCTTTCCCTTCATTTACAGAGGTGTATATACCATGCCTGTGCCTTTTTTTGTTGTCTGCAGATCTGTATGCAAAGCTGACCGAGAGTGCTGCTGGTCCCAGCGGCACAGTAGGTCAGATTGGACAGATCATAATAGATTGGGTATGTATTTAAACTGATGTGAGGTCATGAAAATCATTGTGTGTTTCTCTGCACTGATGATTTGTATTCATTTTAAACCATAGTTTTAAAAGAAAAATATTATTTTTGGTATCTTTATTAAGGCATGCCTATATTATGTGTATAGATATATTGTTTTAAAAGTGTGTTCTCTTTTTAATTGTTATTACTGTCATGTACCCGACATTCAAATGTCCTTTTCCTTCCTTCCTTTTTCCTTGTCTGGCATTTTCTGCTGAGATTGAAACACTGTTGACTCGGCACACACAGAACAATTAATACCACTAATATTGACACAGTAAATAATTTACAGTGTAAAGGGAACCAATTGTTGCCATGTCTCCTCCCTCCCCAGTTACCTGGCCTGAATTCATACAAGGTTTACTGCAGCAACCAGCTAGCGGCCAAGGCGCTGCTAGACCAGAAGAAGCAAGACAAGCGGGTGCAGGATTTCCTCCAACGCTGCCTGGAGTCGCCCTTCAGCAGGAAGCTGGACCTCTGGAGTTTCCTGGACATCCCACGGTCACGCCTGGTCAAGTACCCGCTGCTGCTACGGGAGATCCTCAGGCACACCCCTCCTGAACACCCGGACATAGCCTGTCTGGAAAAGGCTGTACGTTTCTATTCAATCAGTTCATTATAATCCTTGTGTCCTCCGCGCAATACTGTAGCTCATAACTAGGGATGCATTGAGTCATTATATTATTGTTAAGCCATTGATCAGACAGTGAATACAGAAAGTCATTCATAAGCAGGTAGATTTAAGGCATCTTGCTCATGAATGCCTACAATTAGGCTGGGGTCATTGGGGATCAAACCCAGCACATTTCCACAACGCTATCCTGTCCCTACTTGCATATTTAGGTATCTATAACTATCTATTTTAACATATTTTAACAGGGTATCAGTCCGTCCTTACTGGTGATGATTCTAATAATGGCAATTCAATCTGTGACAGATTTTTACCCTTCATTGGTCATTCCATGGAAATTAATCCAGTTAATCCAATAGTGAGATGTAAACAACGCTGTTATTTCTCAGATTATCATAATCCAGGGGATCCTGTCCGACATCAATGTGAAGAAAGGGGAGTCCGAGTGCCAGTACTATATCGACAAGCTGGAGTACCTGGACGACCGGCAGAGGGACCCTCTCATTGACAGCTGCAAGAGTCTACTGTGCCACGGCGAGCTGAGGAACAAGAGTGGCTCGGTGAGAATCCAAAATGTTTCTGTGCAGTTGATATCCAGTACCAATACTGAATATTGAAATACTGTAATTTAATATAATTACAATATTCAATCATTCATCGATCAATGATGATGATCGTCATTAATTTCTATAATTTCAATGTGACACTTGAAACTGGCCACTGTGGTAATGGAAATGAACGCTCTGCTGTCATGTTTCACTGCAGAAACTCCACGTGTTCCTCTACTCTGAACTGTTGGTGCTGACCCGGCCGGTGACCCGCAATGAGAGGAGCTGCTTCCAGGTGTACCGGCAGCCCATCCCTGTACGGGACTTGGCTCTTGAGGACCTGCAGGACGGGGACATCCGCATGGGCGGGTCCTTCAGAGGGGCTTTCACCAATGGGGAGAAAGGTGGGCGGAGACTTTCTGCTTGAGACTTGAGTTAAATTGTCGGGAATAGGGGACACGGCATGTGAATTTAGTCAGTTAAAACCTAATGGATGCCGATGAGCACTCATAAAGCGGGTGTGGATTTCAGGTAATAGTTAGTTTCAGTTGGTAGTCAGTTAAAACCTAGTCTGGCTTACCGGATGTAGGTTATTGGTATAAGCCCGCCCAAGCCTGCCATTGGGCAACTGAAATAGTTGCCCAATGGCAGGCTCTGGGAGGGCTTATTATACCTTATACTCCTTTCCCTTCCGCCGTCTGCATGTTCCTGTTTTCAACCTCCGAGCTAGCAACCTACACGCTGAAGTTTTGATGACGATTGTAAGGGCTCACATTCCCACATGTGAATGTTCCACCAAAACAAATTGAGGATGCAGCAACCCCCCCCCCCCCCCCATCACTATTTTGCAAGGGCACTGTTGCTGCATCCTGGGCAAACAAGAGGGTGTGTTTTTTCCCTCTATGCCAGAATGATAGAGAGAAGAGCTGGACCTTTCTCCAGAGCTGGCACAGTGCTAAGAGGAAGTGTGGAGATAGGTCTGGCTATGAGAGACTAGTTAAAACCTAATGGATAATGGGGTGAATGATCACACTTGTGCTTGTCTATTATTATTATTAAACTCAAACATGAAATATGAAATTAACCTAAGAAGGCTAACCCTGTAACCCATCCAGCGACCAGTAGAAAAACATGCTTTGTGATAACCTCTAAGTCTTTTTAAGGAACTTTGTGACATCATCTTTATATAAACCCTCTCACTGGTACCCATTTAAAAACCGCTGACAATTTAGTTATTTATCCTCCAATTCCACTAAAGGTTTAAACACACATGCACATCTCTGACATCACGTGTTCATGGTTGTTTTCCCATCCTCCTTCCAGCCAAGAACGTGTTTCGTGTGAGCTCCCTAGACCCGTCCCACGGTCAGTCCCACACCCTGCAGGTGAATGACATCTACCACAAGCAGCAGTGGCTCAACTGCCTGCGCAGCGCTATGGCCCAGCAGCCGGCCGCTCCTCCCCGGGCCCCGGCGGAAACCGTCTTCGCATCCAGGCGCCGCTCCTCCACCGTCTCCATCGACAACGAAGAGGTGGACGAGAACTGTCCCGATGTCGTCCCGGATGCTAAACCGGGCCATGCCAAGGTGAGACTGGACAAGCGGTTCCGCGGGTCGCTGAGGCGGAAGGAGACTGGGGTGTAGGAGGAAGCCAAACGGTAGCTTGTGGAGCGTTGCGGAGAGAAGCGCCTGCGCATGGTGCATGCTGTTGTTGCTGTTGGATCGGGGCCATATCGTTTGAAAAGTAGCGGAGATTTCACACGAAAACCACTGTATTCCACTGAGTCAAGTGGCTGCTTTAAGCCTTGCTAACTTTACATTAGAAATGGGGGAGAGGGAAGGGAATCCCCTGCAATTACTTCCGTCCAAAATTGTTTTACTTTTTTTTTCTTTAGAGGAAAAAAATAAGTGTGTTTTTTAGTTTACAAAAAAATGTTTCTGATGTTTGTTTACATGCAGCAGTTAAATACTTGTGGAATTTGTTTTACATAATTTAACATTCATACCACTTTTGTAGCTCTTATGAATTTGATTATTCTAAATTCGAATTGATTTTGTTTCTCTTTTAAGTGTCTGAAGGCAAGAAGTATTGATTTGTAAATCGTGTTTTTTCGAGGAGGGAAATGTTCTGGTCTAAGATATTCAAGTTCTTTTGAGAACTTGGATTGATTTGGAAAGATGAACAAAACATTTCATACAATCTAGAGTAGGATACCTTGTTGTATATTGTGCAAAACATCGTGGGAATCTGGTATCGTGTAATGTGAATCTTGTAATTGTTAATGAGAATGATTACAGGAAGAAAAAAAATCGCTTTTTGGGTTTGATTTCAAATGTCCTGTATTTGTCTATTTACACAAATGACATTAACTTAGGTGATTGTATTTACATATTCACATTCACAATAAAATAAGTATTAAATATGTACAAATTATTACATTATTACTGTATAATGTCTGTGCTTAATTCCATGTATGATGAAACCAACAATTTCCAAGATAATGCCTAAAATATACAACATTCACTTTTACTTGATAAAATAAGAAAATAAGCCAATTTCCAGATTGACATGTCCAATTCAACTAAAGAAGATTCAAGTTTGTTGAAATTTCTGGCAGGAAAAGAAATGATCTGCAGAATCGGTATCTAGCGTGTTTCAGAGATGAACGTGGATAACAGGCGGTGGCATGTAAGAAAGGAAGCCTCTAATACGGTCAGGTAAGTCCAGTTTGGAAACGACTTTAAGTGTCTTTGTGCCAAAAGTTCTTCTTAAAGCCAGTCTGCTTATCTGCTGAAGACTGAGTGGTGTATCTGATGAAGGGAGGGGAAAGGAATGTGTGAATAAAACAAAATGACACAAAAAGACAGCATTTTAAATAAAGGATTGGGACATGGTTGTGAAGTGAGTTCAACCGTGTCCTAATCTTGCTAAATGTACCTTGACTGTGTGATATCAGACATCGAAGTGTATACTGTGTAAGAAAAAGGAACCAAGCTTACTTTCATAGAACTCCAGGCAGAGATAAGCAGGAGATCCTATGCTGGTATAATGGATGGGTTTTTTGTCGTGGTTATCCCTGGCATACAAATTCCCCCCAAACTCCACGAGGAGGTCAATCAAATCGACATGCTTGAGTTTTGCTGCATGATGCAGGGCTGTCTCGTGCATCTTGACTGCGTTCACATTTGCACCTTGAGGACGACAATAGCAAGCTCTTAAAGTAACGGAAGAAGTTTTGTTGTTGAAGCTGTGTTGTACAAAAAATAATCATTGCTTATTACAAGGAAACAAGGTATGGACCCACCTGCATTGAGGAGCACTTTTGCACAGTCATAACTTTGCCTGGCGCAAGCTACATGAAGTGGGGTCCCAAAGTGGCCGTCGTGGGCCTCCATGAGAGCTCCTTCATCAATCATGAGCTGAACACAATCTGCATTCCCTATCAAATATGACACAAATAACTGCTGGTTAATAATGTCCTACAACAATGTAAATCTTGGAATTGTGTAACATAATGGGGGCAGGAGTGGTTGGGGTGTTTGACTCCCAGCAGTCTACCTGTATGCAGCGTTGCGCAAGATGCCTAATCCCTACCTCATTCATTCACAAAATGTATCTTAAATACACTGTAAATGGCTAAATAGTAGTAAAAAAGTCTGCATAAACAACATAACTAACATGGCCCATGAACGACGTGAACTCCGCTACCTAGATCCCAATGCAACACAGAATAAATGCGTCGGTATGCGTTTATAATGAGGGTCATGTTTATCATGTTTGGCACAAGTCAGGTGCCTGTCACACACCTCCCATGCACGCCTCATGAAGGGGTGAGAAGGTGAACCGCAGGGGGTTCACCGTGGCGCCGTACTGCAGCAGCAGCCTGACGCAGTCCAGGCTCCCGGCTGCACACGCGTCACACAGTGGGGTGCTGCCGTCGATGTTGCGCGCGTCCACCTGCGTGTGCACAGACAGACGAGAAAACATTCGCCATCACAGAGCCTCCTCTAGGGTTTATACGCTTTTACTGTATACCAATGTACTTATTTATTTAGTCATTTAGCAGATGCTCTTATCCAAAGCCACCTACATCAAATTCAGATGGGGGGGGGGGTTAGGCATCTTAATAGGATGCCTACAGGCATTCAGTGTCGATGTTAGGGGTCAAACCCAGGACCTTTCAGCTTTGATTCATCCTCAGCATCCTATAGCCACTACACTATCCTGTGTAACGTCTGCACTATCTTCGTCTAATGATTCTGCAGGTATTTCAATCCTAACCATCCCTAGAGTGGGGGATCCCTCTTCTGTGTGCCTTCTCAAGGTTTCCTTGAGAGTGTTTATGGTTAGGGGACGTCGTGTAACGTAAAAGCTTTGAGACCTTGTTAAAGGGTGGATGTCGGAAATGTCACCTGTGCGCCAGCCACCAGAAGCAGCTTGACGCATTGCGTGTGCCCTTGCACGCACGCCTCGTGCAGGGGGGTGATGGAGTCCATGGCCACCACGTTCACTGCCGCGCCGGCCTGGAGGAGCCGCTGCAGGTCATGGGTCCTGCCCTGGGCCACGGCCTCGTGGACCGCGGACCGGTCCGTCCAGAATCCCAGGCCGTGGGCTGAGAAACATGGCCGGGTTTGGATTTATCTTAGACGTTTTTATTTATTTATTTGTTTATTTGATTTTTTACAAATATAACCACCTTTTCAAACGAGTACATCTTGAAAAACAATTCAAGAAAAACGGGACGCTTCACATGGTCCATATGGCCTATATAAACTTCATTATAACTCTGTAGCTAGGTAGGTAAATAAACATAACTTCATTATAACTCTGTAGCTAGGTAGGTAAATAAACATAACTTCATTATAACTCTGTAGCTAGGTAGGTAAATA
>JAOPJI010000142.1:7143379-7166406 GCA_027122695.1 Merluccius productus
CTCTGTAGCTAGGTAGGTAAATATACATAACTTCATTATAACTCTGTAGCTAGGTAGGTAAATAAACATAACTTCATCATAACTCTGTAGCTAGCTAGGTAAATATACATAACTTCATTATAACTCTGTAGCTAGGTAGGTAAATATACATAACTTCATTATAACTCTGTAGCTAGGTAGGTAAATAAACATAACTTCATTATAACTCTGTAGCTAGGTAAGTAAATATACATAACTTCATTATAACTCTGTAGCTAGGTAGGTAAATATACATAACTTCATTATAACTCTGTTGCTAGGCAGGTACAGCCACCTGACCAGAACAGTGTCAGTGAGGCACTAGAAACAGGATGGCGTCAAATCCTAATAAGTTGGCCACACTAACGAGCTTATCCACCATGCCCTTAAAATACCGTTAGCCGCCTCTCAAAGCCTGCTGTCAACCACTCTAATGTATACTGAATAACGTTAAATACTGAATGAATACTGAATGTATACCAAATCTATACTGAATACATATATACTGAATGTATACCAAATGATGAATAAATACCGAATGTATACCAAATACTGAATAAATACTGAATGTATACTGGCTGTTGGTTGGGTTAACGTTAGTTACCTATGTCTCCAAACAAGGACGGTCTGGAGCGAGTGTTAATATCCATTTCATAGTCTTTAAAACCAGACGGCTGTACAGCGCGACGCCGCCGGCTTGGAGCCGGGGGAACCGGAGCCGCGGAGGAACCGTGGCCGCGCAGGGGGCTTCAGGGTCGGCTGGTCCCGGCGGAGCGTGGCGGTCCTAGGTCTGGTCTGCGCCGCGCCGCGGTTGTGGTGGGAATTACAACAACACGGCGAGTATAACCACACACATACAAGCTGCGTTCAAACAAACGCTTTCGCCACACGCCGGAGAAAAACTATGGAGGACCGAAACTGATAAAAAATAAATTAAATAAATAAATAAATAATAAAGGAATAAATAGACATAAAAGCCTCGTTTATCAAATACATTTGCAGGTTAATTTGAAAATGAATAAATATGCACAGAAATAGAAACATAAATACAATGTATTTTTTTTTGGACAACTTATTCGTTTATTTTCATATTTAATTATTTCTCAGTGTATTATTTTCTGTTGACATTTATTTCTGTATTTATTTATTTCTCTATTTTTTTAATTTCTGTTTTTATTTATTGCTGTATTTCTTCACCCATATGTCAATGAGCGGCGTGTCTTCACTATTCAGGCATTAGCAATCAAACCCACACACCACAATGTGCAGCTGCTGTTGAATTGTTTTGTGCACATTATAGTCGCCGTGTTTGACCAGTAGGTGGGGACATGTTCAGTCATCTCTCCTGTATCTCTATTCCGCATTACTACAGAATAAAACTCCACCGGTGACCCTGGGTGACTTCAACATCAGTCCTGTCCTCCTGTCGACTCTCTGGTGATCCTATTCGTCATGGAGGGGTGAGCTGTCCAAGTCACATCAGGCGGAAACTGGCGGGCCCCTAGGTCTCAGTTCTTGTTCCTCTTCTCGCTGAAGACATCCTCATTGTGAAGCCCCCAGCTCCGCCTTCCGTTGTTATGCTGAATCTTTATTTCCGCCCTCGACGACACCAGTCTCGGTGTGGATTTCGGCATGCATCTCTGACATCTGGACAAAAGAACGCCACCTTCAGCTGAACCTGTCCAAGCTTCTCGTCGTCCCTTTAAGATCCTCCACCCCACACGGCATCACTGTCCAGCTTGGCTCATCATCATTAGTACCTACCAAGTCCGCTATAAATCTTGTGGTCGTGATTGACAACCAGCAGTGTTTGCTGAGCATGTCGCATCTGTCTCCCGGTCCTGCAGATTCACTCTGTAGAACATCTGGAGGATCAGGTGGTTCCTGGGGGTGCGGCCCGTTTCAGTTGAAACGGGTGAAACATAGCTAAGTAACAATGGCACATGCCTGGTATTCAACCGACCTTAGAAAGCACTTGTCACACCATTTTACATCTCACTACATTGGCTCCTCTGTAGCTGCTGGCATTAAGTTTGAGTCCCTGATGATGGCGTTCAGGGCGTTGTCTCGATCTGCACCGCCACTGACCCACATCGCATCCGTCCCTACCCGGCCTCCGAGGTCCAAAAACGAGCGGCGTCTGACACTGCTGGAACTGTGTGGAAATAATTTGCAGTCCAGACTGTCCAGTTGTGTGGTACCTGGTGGTCTGCCAATCCCCCCCGACCAATCTTCGAGAAACATCTGAAGACCTACCTCTTCCAGTAACATAACACAACAAAATATTAAGTCAAGAACTGTTGATCCTTCACAAATCAATCTTGTCAAGTTCTAATTTTGTTGTTGTGCCTTTTGCTCCCTGCTTTAAATTGCTTCACAGTGTATGAATATCCAATAATATTGGTTTAAAATATCCTAGTTGAATCAAATCTTGATTCAACTTCGAATATTTGATGAAGTCAAATATTATAGTTGGATTTAGCATGCCTGTCCGTTCTTCAACTTGCTTCTGCAACCTGCTGCCATGTAAAATGGGATGAGTAAATGAATCCCTCAACTGGATAACGACAGTAACCTAGGTTACCCTGCTTGACCGGGTTCTCTCTGCATGGAAACGTTACCGCGTGAACGATTAACCCCGTGTAATCATTCGCACCGAATGGGTTGGGCTCGAACTTGCGTTGTACATGTTTGTACGCTTTGGTCACTTCCGTATTATCATCATTGTCGTCTTATATCGCTGATGAACGAGTAACTCCCATACGACATGAACACAGCATCCGAGGCGCAGGGCCGAACAGGTGTCGTGGTTCCGGCCCAGTGCGCAAACGCCTGTTTATGTCCTCACTGCTGCGCGTGACCAACCGTCGCCGTCGCTCTGCGTAAAAACGCGTTGCTTTAAAAGTCTTTACGGCACGTCTCGCCCAGTCACGCAATGTACGCAAAGTCTGAACGGGGCCTACGTTAAAAAAAAAAATACACGCAGTCAAACCTCTATTATTAGGCGAGCTTAACGCTAATGTTATTTTCATTACATTTAAAACATTAAAACACCGCACCGTCTATTTACACGTACACGTATAAACGGCCACCTTAAACTCACCTTTAAAGAATGTCGTGGCGTTAAAACGGTGGCTGCGCTGTAAAAAAAAAAAAAAAAAAAAAAAACCCACACAGGATGTGGAGTCAGCTTGCTTTCGTTTCTATAGTTCGACGTATTCTTCCAAGATGGATGCACTCGCCTAGATAGGTTTCTGTTTCTTTTTCATAATAACGAACATCGTGGCCGTAGCCGCGTCGTGCTAACCTTAAATGGGAAGAAGCAATTTCTTCCGAATCATTTAAATGTGATCTGGCTCGCGGTGACGTAAATTACACCAAACCAGTATGATGTTTTCCAGCGATTCTGCAACTTCCTGGTTCCCCCCATCTGTTTAACAGCCACGAAGGATTGCGCCGTGCGTTATTTCTCAACGCTTTTGAGAAAAAGGGCCAAAGATTTATTTTCAAAAACCGTCGTTTATGTCGACATGATGTTGACGTGCCGCAAAAGTTTATCGGCCGATGAGAGAAATCGTCTTGTCGATCTTCAACGGTTCTAGCCATGGACCGTAAAAATTGTGGATTATCCAGTAAATGTGGTAAGCTCGCCTTCGTTGGGAATAAGTTTCACTTTGGGCTGACGCGATGTTAAATGTTGGCGTGAGTTTCGCTTTTAAACTATACGTTTTGTACGTCTGTTTTACATTGTAATGCGTTTCACTTTGAACAATACGCCGCGCTCGTGCGCAGTTGTAATGTTTTAACTTAGCTTTACGTTGAAGTTATGAATGTATCGTGTGTGTGTGAGGCGTCGGCAGCCATACAAGGAACAAGAAAGCATGTCAAATGAGTGGGCACACTTCGTTATGTTTAATACTGCCGTCGTTTGCTCTTTCTCTCTCTCTCGTTCTTGTTTTCTTCCCGTAAGCTGGTTTGATAGCCGTGTCCAGGAGTTCAGACGTGTTTGAGAAGGTGTTGGCTCCACTTCAGAAAGCCTTTCTATATGAAGAGTCAAAGGAGGCTTTCAAATACACGTCAGCGTTTTTGTTCAATAATTCACTACTACAGGAAAAGGTCAGTGTTTGTACCGTTGTTGTCTTAGCTGTGTGTTTTTGTTTTCTAACGCTCGCATAACGGTCAAATAAATGTATCGGGGCAGATATTTGGGTAACTTTTTTATTTGGGTAAACAGAAATGCCGCCAGTTAAGACCAGCATGGAGGGTAGACTCAATATGGATTTCACAAGTCCCTGTCAGTGGCACTGCCACAGGTTTTTCCAGTTTGTTTCCTCCCTAACAAATACCTTTCCAGAACAAGTTTCCATTGAACGAGTATTAAGGTTAATGGAAGACATAGTCATATAATTTAAGAAAGAAAACATTCTGGTACATCTTGGTACTTCTTGACTACAAATTCTGGAATAAGTTTAGTAATTCATACTTTCTTCCTTCATGACAGTATGATGCCTTTCGAGCCAACCGAAGAGAGGCTGGATTCTCTCAGGAGGAATTGACAGAAGGCTATGGGTTTTTGTTGTTTGATGACATAAGCAAGGTACCAAGAGCTAGCCAATAAGATGATCACAAAGCCGAAAATGCCACTCGGTAGTGACACTTATTAATCATTTTTTATGATGTGTATGTGTGTATGTTTATTTTTAAAGGCTATCGAAGTTGGGGAAACCGGTGTGCTCACTGGGAACAGCACATGCAAAACACTGGGAGATCCTTCCAAGGGTAATCATGTTTTTTCTTTACGATGAGGTTCATTATACAGGGATTACATCATAGGCCTTGGTTATGAGTGCAAAGCTTTTTCTTTCAAAAGTTTAATTTTGAATCTCCAATTACAGATCCTTGGACTTGGTTATGAATGTTATCAGGCAATTGTTTTAAATTGTGTTTGTTCCTCTGTGGATATCTATTCAATTTCAATTCAAAGTTAAATAATTCAAATGAAATACCCAAGGAACTCCATAACATATGTCTAGGTAACACTCAATAGATTAATGCTGGTGGTTCTCTTATCATAGGCCTCTTTTACACAGTTTGTAATTGTCTCCTTGAGGGAGTCCATAGTAGATTCTGGAAAATAGGCGGAGTTGCCGTTATGCCTTTCACCTTTATGACTGACTACAAGGTGTGTCTTTTCTGTGTGTGACAAAGGTCATTGGGTTCAACATGACAACTTAAACGACATGTACAGTGAAACCAGATATGAAGAGACTGAAGGATATAAAATTAAATGAAACTTATTATATTACGCAATAAGTTACATATATAGTAGGCATAATGTCTTATTCATTCAAATGAGCCGATGACAAACTATTATTTCCTCAATGTATTTCCACAGACTGGAGAGAGCATATTCATGATATTCTATTTGTTCTCTTTTAGGAGTATATGTATCAAAGTACTCTGACTGCCTGGCTCCTGATCACTGGTATTGTGGAAAAGCCGGTTTTATTGTCATAATCCGTCTGACAAAGGTATTGTCATATGTAAATGTGGTTATTTTATTATCATTAGATTGACATTGCAAGAAACTCATATTGCTACTTGATCTATCTATCTATCTATCTATCTATCTATCTATCTATCTATCTATCTATCTATCTATCTATCTATCTATCTATCTATCTGATTATAATGTATATATATATATATATATATGATAGATGTAACAAGTCAATTGGTCAATGTGGTATACTTAAAGGTTCTGTAGGTAGAGCAGAAGAGAGCAAGATTTTTAAACTAAACAACCAAAAAAACATCCCCTCCCTCTCTGCTCCCTCCCTCCCTACCTTTCTCCCCCATTGAGAAGTGTTGCATTTCAAGCAGCTGTGATTGACAGGCAAGGTGGATTCTAGGAATGCAACAAATCCGATACTGGGCATCGGTATCGGACCGATATCGGGCATCGGTATCGGACCGATACTGCCCAAAATGTGGGCATCGATGGCTGACACTCCAGCCATCGATGCCCACATTTTGGGCAGTATCGGTACGATACCGATGCAGTATGCAGTATGCATAGCTCCGATACTCCGATTCACATTTTTCTTATATAGTGAAATCACAGTTGCCATTCAGCCGAAAGAGAGATAAGACGGTTAATTGCTACTTCAACACCAACTTTTGAATGGTCATAAGCCGTGTAATAACCGGCGTGCCGATGCATGCGTACGTTGGCAATCGCACCATTTTCATAAACAATCCAGACACATGCAGTAAAATCAGTTTAACCATGTATTCAATATACTCACACAATACAATAATGACCATGGAACTGTCCAACTCTATTTGTTATCCAAAGCGTAGTTACTACAGCCACAGCTTCCCGGTAGAGGACCCGAGAACAGTTTAGCTGTCCTTTTCTCTTCCTGCTCATATGCATATGTGCAGAGCGTATCACAGGCAAAACTATTACGTTTGATTATATGTTGGGTTCAATCGGTGTTGGGTGTGTATTATCCATACAGTCTATCTATGGTGTTATCCATTATAGCTCCTTTCCTTAGTGTGCGAGTGAGTGTGTGTGATGGCCTGACTCATTCAGTAATCCCACTGATTCCTTCTCCTTTGTTAAGGTGATGTTTAATTTAATCCATGTTCCTTTAAATATATCCTCGCATATAACGCAGCGTATGTCGTGCAAACGATAAGAACCCTTATATAATTGGCACACAATGGTTGTATATTGTGTGGTAATATATGGTAATATAGGGAACAAACAAATACTAAAAACATACACAATTTATATTAAAACGTTAATCTGGCTTAATCTATATATTTTTATTTTTTTAAGAAACCTTATAATAAACAATACTATAATACTTATATTGCAGACAATTCAGTCATGTTGTACCATTTACTGTACTCATATTTTACAAAGTTTGGAAATCGGCTAGCCTAATATTCAGCTTTTTAATGAAAGAAAATAAAACTAATTGGTATCGGATCGATACTCTGTATCGGTCCATCTTCTAGAGAGTTGTGTGGATTTAATTTGAATGTGAAGCAAATTGAAAAGATGTGTGTGTATCTCTGTTTTTCTTTGTCCACAGGGAAGAATTAATAAGGTTGAAGAGAACTACACTCAGAACTTTATTGCACCTTCAGTTGGATTTGACTGTCATGAGTCAAAAGAGCTGCCTATGGTATCAGGCAACACCAGCTCATTCCTCGCATATGAGAGAACCCAGGTATGGTCTCACAATCCATGAGCTTATGTGTAGCCTGTTTCTGACCACCATTATGTCAAATACTGAAAACAATGGTCACAGTTTACCAAGAAGTAAAAGCTACATTTAAGATGAGTTAGATGATACGATTAATCCCAGAAGGGAAATTCAGGTGTTACACCATGAAATCAAACAAAAAACATACAATCTATACACCCATGTAATGGATGTATAGAGCCATAAAGCCATAAAGCTGTTCAGAGCATTTTGTTGATCTTGCAGTACTACCTCTATGAGCTGCTGCCTGGTGAATGTAGCAAGACAACCCCGTCTCCCAGCCATGTCTGTCCATTTGCCATTGTGCCATTTTCATATGACGATGCTAATACCAAGGCCACAACGTCTAGTTGTCAGGAACTAAGGTACTGTAGTGCTATACAAATATAGTCTTCCTGTATGCATGATTATTAAGAAAGTTTTTTTCAAATTTTGTAATATTGGTTATGTTTTTCCAATTTCTCCTTTCAGTGAGATGGATGGAAATGGTAAGTTGGAATTGGCTAGGTTTAATTTAAGTAGTATTTTACATCCAGCTTTTCCTGGCGCATTCTATACAAGGAAATCAGTTGGTCAGTTCTTGTGCCTCTTTGTCACTGCAGTGTTCAACGGCATGATGTGGAGTGGTCAACTTCATATCAGTTCCCAGATCTACAATGTTCGGCTGAAGTCCAGATTGGGTGCCTTGATCCCTGTAAAACTGTAAGAGAAATGTCAAACATTCAAGATGTTTCATCCAAACTGTGACAATCCTTACAATATTGTAACCAGGATTTTCTTTGTTTGTCTTGTGTCCCAATTCAAGGCCGCCAGTAGTCAAGGTAGACCAAGCTGTTTCCATGGTAACGTTGAGACAGTTTGCCCCAAAGGCTGTCTTTGAAACTCACTTCGCTGGGGAAGGTGTGTCTTTTAAAGTGTAACTTCTATACTTTAGTTTTGCTGTCATTTCTTTTTCGTTTTTGGATTTGGTTATTTTCTCCAATGTATTTTTTAGAGATTGATTTGTTTTGCTCTTACTTTCAGTGTCCCTGGATGGCATCTGCTGCAGTGTTTATGAGTTTGTTCCTATCGAAGCGGAAGACCCCTCCCTTTCCCTGCTTATCCGAGAACTCAAGGACAAAGATCTTGTGAGTATCAGTGGGCAACATATACAGGCTTTGTTTTATGATATGACTCAATACTCCCCCCCCCCAAAAAAAACCAATAATGTAATTTACACCATTAATACCTTTTGACAGGGTCTTACAGTTATCCTAGATGGGAGTGGGTTTCTGATACTGCTACCTTCATCCAACTTTGCTGCATGTACTGGTAAGTTAAGACTGCGATTTACAGTTCCTGCCCCTGTTAAAATGTACTCTCTATTTGGATTGTCAAGTCACACTGTCCTCAATGTTGCATTTTTCTTCCAGGTAATGAGTCTAGCGTAACTGAGGCCCTGCAAGCCATGTTTCTGTTCCCAGGATCAAGAGCAAAACAGAAGGGTATGCAGAACATAAGTAGGTCCAAATAGGGGCTGTGGAAGTCAGAGGTCAATTAACTGTGTAATGCATGCTTGTCCTACCCTACTAGCAACATTAGCAAGAGCTACAGATTCTAAACGAAGCACCTTTTCTGGATGCAAAATTGCTAACTGACAAAACTTTGTTTCTTGTTTCATGACAGACACCAAAGAAGAATTGGAAGAGTCCCAGATTACCTCTGACATTCTTCAGATTCTACCAGCATTGGATTACGCAGAAATGGAGGTGCAGAAAAGCGCCATAGGCCCAAGTGAGGACATGCGTGAACAATTTGTGCAGCAAATTAAAAACTATGCAGCATTACTAAATTCTGGGCTAGCAGCAACCCCATCAAAGGACATCAACCCACAGGATTATGATGACAAGTCTCTCACATCCCTTTGCTACAGCCCAAAATGGACTAACCAGGTATGGCAATGGATGAGGTCATACCTTAGCTACCCAGTCTCTTTTCAGCTTCCTGTGTACAGCGTGACAGAACTTTTGGCTGGAAACCAACGACAAAAAGAGGTCCTGGATCAAGATAAAGACTATGTCTGTCCTTCACCTCTAGAACAAGCACCTGGGACAGTTTGTAGTATAGGTCCAGAGGAGCTGTTGAGCGAATCCACAGCAAGTGATGTTTCAAGCAGCTTGCAGAACGATGGTGCTAACAAAGACTCTGAGACAAATAGCATTTTGAATGGTCCTTTATCACGCAACCCCACAGATGAGTTGGTTGTCAGCATTTCCTCTGAAGAGGGAACCACAGCAGTCATGGACTTATGCTTGAGTGGGAGCAACGCTGTGGTGGCAACAAAGCATTATGAACAACAACTTTCTAATACACAACTCGTGGCCACAAATACAGTTGATAAGAAACCATCAGAGAATCCAACTGCTAGAAAAACACTTCCCAGGGGTCGCCCCAAAGGTAAAAGAAAAGGTTTCAAAAGGTCACATCCACCAGCAGATGAACCTCTAACCTCTACATCTGAAACCTGCACATCGATCAATGATCCTCCCAAAACTGAGTGGGCCATGTCTCAGTGTGAAGGTGGAAAGCTGACATACAAATACAAGAAGGTCACAAGGTCTCGGCTGCAAGAAAATGCAATTAAGAAAAACAAACCGAGGAGAATGGAAAATGTCACATCAACAGGATTGGATGCCTGTTTTCTAACAAGAAAGACAGATCGCTGGGACTTGAAGCCAATCATCACTGGATGTGGAAGAACTTTGGTTCCCCATGGCTCCCTAAATATGCTACAGAAAACAGATTGTGAACAGCGCATTAAAACGATGATCATTGAAACCTCTGAGGAAGCTTGTCAACTGGAGAAGACGGATCAGGACCCTGCAGCAGGATGTTTGGCTGTAAATACAACAAACAATGTTAATGCAGGAGACAAGTGTCACATTACAGAGGTTGTGGGTTCTACTCGTTCTGAGACAGCCAGTTCTCCTCAGAAAACTAGGACTAAAGAATTTGGGGACGGTTCCATGGTGAACATTGCAGAAGCTGACACCTCTGACACGTTGCCCTCTAGTACAACTGATATTTCCTCACATCTGAATGACGGTAAAGGCTTGCTCTGTAAATTAAAAACTTTATTTTCGAAGAGAAAGCGAAAAAACACACAAATGGTTTTGGAGGATTCAGTTTTGCCAGTTGATTCACAAAGTACTGAACCTTCACTCAAGAAATGCAACTCGGATATGGACAGAGAGATGTTGAAGACTGAGTTAAATTGTCAGGATTCCAGAGAAAGAAACAAGGATGTTTTAAGAACTTTTGCACAGGCATTAGGCTTAATGCCTAAAGAAGTACCAGATAAGATACAGGAAACCCAAAACACGGGTACACTGGAGAAACGGCTCCCAATAAGCCTAGAGGGCCAATTCATACCTCCAGTGGTCAAATCTGCTCAGCTCAGAGTCCCATCACCAATCCAAGAAAAGCTTCAAGGGAAAAGACGCATGCAAAAAAGGAAACCATGTAAGTTAGTTCTTAATTATAATAGATTAAGCAACTGTTTAAAATGCTTATGTATTGTTTAAAATACTAATTAAATACTTAATATTTCTTATTGACTAACTGACTGTAGTACTTAAAATGCTTTTTTTTGCATTGTCTTTGCAGGGGGGAAGAGTTTTCGTTCACCCATTTCTTCCACCACTGAGAAGAATCTGAAGGAACTGTTTTGTTCCACTGGCCAATCCACAAACGCTCTAATTTTACTTGCTGATTTGGCACTGGGCGATGGCAATAACCAGCTAGACCCATTGCCCAAGGATGGCGCCAAACTAGATAACCAGTCGGTTCTTCCCTCCATGCTAAATGAGCCTGCTGATAGTCGTGTCCTTCCTTCTATTTCTCCCTCACCAGAGGGTCTTGTGGGGGGCAAGGATGTGATTGATTTGATAGCTAAAGAACATACTTACTCGTCTTTCACCACCTCGCAAGTGCCGACGACAAGTTCTCCAGAAGGAATGCCACAGCATGACCAGAATTTGTTTGGCCCAGGCCTGCCAGCGCTGTGCAATGTGCCTCCAGAAGGCACAATGGAACTCAAAGCTTCTATCGAAGACATGAACAAGGATGCAATACCAAGTAGAAAGTTCAGGCGCTCTCGCATCTTTGTTGAGCAGGATGGCTTTCTCAAAGTCACAAGGAAGTGGAAAGGAAACTATGACTTTGACTTGGACAGCAAGTTTACTCATCACCCCGTAGAGAAAACTGTTTGCAGGGGCTTGCATGGGTATGTGCATCACTTTTCATTTTATGATCATGATGTTATATATTTGAGCAACACATGTATATAGAAAGTACATACATTTGCTATGTTTTATTTGGAATTTTGTATTTATCCATAACACATTTCTTTCTTAATTTGTACACGTTGAACAGATCATGGAATTTTGCTGTAAAGGACAATGGTGAAGAAGCTCGACTCATTATCCACATGTGGATAGGCCTTTTCTACAGCTGCTCAACTCCAAGGTTCATCCATTCAATTCCTTTCGACTTGGAGGATAGCTTGGAAATGTCTGATGGAATGGTGTTGCCAAGTGTACACAAGACTGCTACTGTTTCTATTGGCGATTCAGAAGCACAAGATTTGGAGCCCATTCAAGAAGACGGACTTGTCTTGAACCAAGTGTTGGATGTTTTAGACCTGTCAATTAAAAAGCAAGATGCAAATGACAGCAGTGACATCTCTGTATCTTGTCACGAGACTAAAGACAAGGACGCCTCTGAAGCATTTATCAGAGAGGCGGAAATACAAGATGAAGGCCCAGCACAATGTCAAGCAAAAGATCAGGCCTTGCAGGTTCGACCATTCATATGCTATTCAAACTGCCTTAATTGTAATTTAAATGCTTAAAACATATCTAAATTGATTCAACTGTTACTGTTCTTTTCCACAGGTAAACAGGTCACAGCCAAGTGAGTTGGATGATAATGGTGGCATTGATGACAACATTGTCAAAAGCACCAGTGAGAATGCAGACGCAAGCCAACAAAGTGCCACAAACCTGGAACATTCTGCTGTAAACTCCCTCAGTGAGGATAAAACATGCAACTCCTTATGCAAAGTTATAGCAAACATAAATATTCAGCCACAGCCTGTTGTAGAGACTAAGGTAAGCATAGACCTAGAAGTCTCCAACATAAACACTTCTGAAATGGGAGAACAAAATGAGAATCTACAAAATACAGAAGTGGCAGTTGAGCCACCAATAGAAGTGGATGCCACATGTGAAATCAGGAAAGTCATAGATGAGGATCCAAACTCTCCATGTACTTACACGGTTGGTGCAGAGTATGACGGTAATGAATCAAAATGTAAAGATTATCGAAACGATGCAGACACCTGTTTACCATTGATTGACAATGAGGATTCTACAACTGAGCACAAGTCACCATTGTCTCTTGTAAACATAGCAGACAATGAGATGCAGTCTGCGGACGTTACACCTGTCACACTCCCACATGGCTCCAAGGAAAACGGGAATGAGGATGAAGACTGTCGATCAGCAAGTGATCAGGGTCACTTCACAAAGGAAGGAGACAATTACTTAAAACCAAAATCAGTCAGTGATGGCCATGGGACCATTAAGGGGGATGATCCAGGGGTTTCTTGCCAATCATCACCTGTTGGACAACCATTTGAGCAGGATGGTAAAAAGGATGCATCCACTGACGAGATGTTACAGATGCAATGTGCAAATTCCAACGCCTCCACGGTTGGCGGCAGTGATGCTGATGATGATACAATTTCAGAAGAAAATTCAAACATTGCATTGGACAAGCTGTTCCCAGAGGAGCATGATGCCGTAAATGAGGCAAAAATTGAAATATTTGGGGCACAGGAAAAGTCTAACGATTCTACACCATTACAGGAATGTGTTGTAGATGAAAGCCAAGCTGAAGTACTGCCAGACATCAGTGTAGTTAGTTGTGGTCATCAAGAACAGGATGAGGAATTGATAGAAAATGAAGTTGAAACTGCTTGTATCGTAGCTCAGAAAGCAGCTTCTCATCACCAATCCCAGTCCCCCCAAGATGGGGTTTCAAGATTGCTCCAAGATTCAAGTGAAATGCCTGTAGTTGGAAAATATGACTCAAAACCAGTGGAAGCTGGCCCACAGGACCTATCTTTACAAGACAATCCTGTGGAAGTAGTTCATGGACTCAAAGAAGTGGCAGTGAACATAGATAGAGACCCTACGTCACCAGAAAACTGCGAAAAAGTACAGATAGCGGAAAATATACTTCCGGCTTTTGAGGACGGTGATTCTAAACATAAATCAACCTCAGAGGACAGTGATGTGGACGACAGATGCCATACACCAACTAAGGGGGATGGTCCAGTGGTTTATTGCCAAGCAACTCTTGTTGGACAACCATATGAAGGGGATGGTAAAAAGGATGCATCCAGTGATGAGATGTTACAGACGCAATATGCAAAGGCCAAGGCATCCATGGGTGGGGGTGGTGATGATGATACCATTTCAGAAGAAAATTTGAACATTGCATTGGACAAGACTATACCAGAGGAGCATGACAATAATGACTCCATGGATGAAGCAAACATTATGAGTGAACAGAACAAATCGGATAACGACTCCTCACCATTCCAGGATGGTATTGTAGCCGTAAGCCAAGCTGAAGGACCTCCAGATGTGAGTGTAGTTAGTTGTGATCATCAAGAACAGGATGATGAGTTGATAGAGAATGAAGTTGAAACTGCTTATGTTTTAGCTCCAACAGCAGCTTCTCATCACCAAGCCCATTCCCGCCAAGATGGAGTTTCTAAATTGCTCCAAGATCAAAGTGAAATATCCTTAGTTGGAAAAGAAGATTCAAAACAAGAAGTGGAAGCTGGCCCACAGGTCCTGCCTTTACAAGACAATCCTGTGGTGGTGGTTCATGAACCCAAAGCAATGGCAATGAACATAGATGTGTACCGTACATTGCCAAAAAACGGTGAAAAAATCCAGATAGCGGAAAATGTACTTTCGGTTTTTGTGGACAGTGATTCTAAACATAAATTGTGCTCAGAGGACAGTGAAATGGACCAGAGATGTCCCACACCAACTAAGGGAGATGGTCCAGTGTTTGATTGCCAAGCCACTCTTGTTGGACAACCATATGAAGGGGATGGTAAAAAGGATGCATCCAGTGATGAGATGTTACAGACGCAACATGCAAAGGTCAACACGTCCATGGGTGGGGGTGGTGATGATGATGGTGATGATACCATTTCAAAAGAAAATTTGAACATTGCATTGGACAAGACTATACCAGAGGAGCATGACAGTAATTACTCCATGGATGAAGCAAACATTGAAATTGTAAGTGAACAGAACAAGTCTGATAATGTTTCTACCTCATTGCAGGATGGTATTGTAGGTGAAAGCCAAGCTGAAGTACCACCAGATGTGAGTGTAGTTAATTGTGATCATCAAGAACAGGATGAGGAATTGATAGAGAATGAAGTTGAAACTGCTCATATTTTAGGTCCAACAGCAGCTTGTCGTCAACAAGGCCATTCCCCCCAAGATGGAGTTTCAAAATTGCTCCAAGATCAAAGTGAAATATCCTTAGTTGGAAAAGACGATTCAAAACAAGAAGTGGAAGCTGGCCCACAGGTCCTACCTTTACAAGACAGTCCTGTGGAAGTAATTCTTGAACCCAAAGACGTGGCAATGAACATTGATGTGCGCTGTACGTCGCCAGAAAACTGTGAAAAAATCCAGATAGTGGAAAATGTACTTTCGGTTTTTGAGGACAGTGATTCTAAACATAAATTGTGCTCAGAGGACAGTGAAATGGACCAGAGATGTCCCACACCAACTAAGGGAGATGGTGCAGTGTTTGATTGCCAAGCCACTCTTGTTGGACAACCATATGAAGGGAATGGTGAAAAGGATGCATCCAGTGATGAGATGTTACAGACGCAACATGCAAAGGCCAACACATCCATGGGTGGGGGTGGTGATGATGATGATGATGGTGGTGATAGCATTTCAAAAGAAAGTTTGAACATTGCATTGGACAAGACTATACCAGATGAGCATGACACTAATTACTCCATGATTGAAGCAAACATTGAAATTGTGAGTGAACAGAACAAGTCGGATAACAATTCTACATTATTGCAGGATGGTATTGTAAGTGAAAGCCAAGCTGAAGTGCCACCAGATGTGAGTGTAGTTAGTTGTGATCATCAAGAACAGGATGATGAATTGATAGAGAATGAAGTTGAAACTGCTTATATTTTAGCTCCAAAAGCAGCTTCTCATCACCAAGCCCAGTCCCCCCAAGATGGAGTTTCAAAATTAATCTCAGATCCAAGCGAAAAGCCCTTAGTTGGAAAAGACGAGTCAAAACAAGAAGTGGAAGCTGGCCCACAGGTCCTACCTTTCCAAGAGAATATTTTGGAAATGGCTAATGAACCTAAAGAAATGGCAATGAACATAAATGTATACAATTTGTCACTCGAAAACAGTGAGAAAGTCCAGGTAGCAGAAAATGTACTTTCAGTTTTTGAGGACAGTAATTATGAACACAAATTGGGCTCAGAGGCAGGTGAATTGGATGAGAGATGCCCCACACCAACCGTTGATGAAAACCCATATGAATACATTCCTTCTCTGGAGCAGAGTATTTCTAATGAAGTCTGCAAAAGCTCACCTGAGAAAGAACACAGAACAAACTCAACACCAACACATCAGTGGGGAACAGAAGTACATGCTGAGCTTGAATTAAAAACGGTTGGAGATCAAGACCCTGGAAGAGATCTCTGTCAAGAAAACCAGACTCCCAGATCCAGACTGCTTGAAACCAATGATCTCCCTGCTTCTCTGAGTCAAAGCCCAACCCTCTGCAGGAAATCTATGAATATGGACAATTATAAAACAAGTCATGTTAATGTAGGTAGGTCACCTGCCAAACAATCTCCTGTAAAAAGGAAAATGTTTTCAGAAGAAGGTTGTTCACTCCCTGTTCCTTGTCCCCCGAAGAAGATGAGCAACGATCAGGAGATATGTGAAGCACCACTACAGAGCAGATTGGAAGATGACTCACATCCATGCAGCCTTTGTCCTGTCATAAAGCTATCAAGGATTGACAGTCGAGCTGATGACATCTACAAAGTACAGGAAATTGATAACCCGGCTATTTCAAATTCTTCTGATGATAATCAAACCAAAATTCCTGTCATACCCACCACACTGACCGGCACACTATTGGACAATCAGACAGACGTTACTAATTGCACATCTGAAGATAACCAACATGAGACTGTTAATTTTTTAAAGACCGATAGGGTTTCAGGACATGGGGTTGGTGAATGCGTCTTGAGTAAACCAAATTCTATTGATGTCTTGTATCAGTTGGAAGAAAGGGGAAAGGGGAAGAAACCAAGCAGTCCTGTCTCATCTATTGTTTCCATGCAGTCCAATGAAGGTGAAAATCTTAGTTCCTCCAGCTTCCATGATCCAATCCAGGACTGTCCTGTTGAGAAAAAACCTGGTCATTCATCCTCAATTCACTCAGATGACCACGAGGGAGTGACAGATGAAGAGATCCTTAAGATGGGGCCCTCAACAAGCTCCTTCAAATATACAAATTATAGGTTTACCAAAACTGTATCAAATTCTTTGGAGCAACTCACTGAAACATGCATCGATTCTGACCTCACGCAATTTTCAATGGAACAGGACTTTCTAATCTTCTCAGAAGAAATGAAACAGCTTCTGAATGGCAGTAAGAGGGGTCCTGGCAAGAATCCCAACCACGGGTCTCTGCATTCATACCATAGTTCTGATGGGCCACAATCCATCATCGACCTGTCCATCAATGTAGACATGCCAGAGAGTGATATGGAGGAAACTACAGGAGAAAATATCTCGTATCATCATGAGTTCTCTTCTCGAAGAAACAGTGCAGAGGCCAACATTGCGCTGTCTGATATTGAGGCAGAATGTACCAGGTCGTACCAGACCATGATGGATAACATTTGTGCAGGAAAAAGTCACCTGACAGAAACGGATGGAGGATCGAGAGACCATGCTAGCTCTAGCAGGCAAATGACAAGCGAGATGTTTGGCAGCTTGAACCATGGTCTAAATTTAGTTGTGAGGCAGTCTTCTAAAACTAAGTTCAGGTTCTACATATTGATGACATCCGATGATGCCTTCTTTGAGGAAACAAAGGTAAGGCCTTTTTAAAAACATACATTGATTGCACACTAAATGTTTATTTTATATATACATTTTTATTTGATATCATTTGTACTAATGTACTCATCACATGACATAAAGTTCAATGGTTAATCTTACTAGAAACTGTTGTGTATTTGGCAAATATAAACTCCTGCTGTATGCTGAAAAATATTAAGATGGATGATAATAGTGCTTTTGTAACTTAAGGTCTGATCTTGACCCATGATACTCTACTGTACTTTTACTTTGCCACTGTGTACTGCCAGTTAACAGTGAAAACAGGTGTTTTAATAAAGTGTATTATCCACTATGTTTGGAAGGCCCTATTGAAAGCAGATGGCCACACTGAGGTCCAACCATCCCACTTCTTCCTTAATGAGCAAAGTTCCTCCTCATCATCGTTGCTACTCATCATTCTAAGGAATGAAGATATCGCAGAGCACATCATTAAGGTAATAAAGCTGCTGGTAAAACATGAGGACATTGCTGCATTGAGTATATAATTACAGCTATTTTATTAACCTAATGTAAATTCATTTGAAAATGATGTATTATTTTCGTAGGTCCCCCATTTGCTTGATCTGAAGAAATCCGCAAATGTGCTGTTTGCTGGGATCGACCAACCAGATGACATTGGGAACCTCACCCATCAGGACCTCTTCAAGAAGGGTGGATTCATCATGTTGGAAGGAACCGCATTGGAAGCCCTCAGCTTTTGTAAGAATTCTCCTCCAAATACTGCATTCTTACTTTTTTGTCCTGTGTGAAATATCCATATAAATGACATTCCTGACATCCTGTTTGAAGGCAAAATGAAGGAATTGTTGGACTTTTTGCAAGAGCTGAGCAAAAACGGGAAGTGGAAATGGATACTGCATTATAGAGACAGTCGTCGTCTAAAAGAAAATGCAAGGTAGGCTGTGAACATATGCTTTAAAACACATTTATTTATTTTGTTTCCCGATTTGGCACATACGGTTTTCCATTTATTTTCTTCAATATTGTTAATGCATCATTGATTACTATTTAATGGCCATCACCGGATGGTACTAGTGAGCAGGGGTCCATGTATACTCAACAATTTTAAAAAATAATACAGAAATTGAACATCTGTAACTGACATTACAGAACATGCATCTGGTTGTTTTGTGAGTCACATTTTAATGTTTAAAATATAAAAATTAGGAGATGAGGAGAACCGTTGATAAGACATGATCTGAGTTGTAAATCCTCCAAACTTAACCAGGTTCAGTGCCGAGGACATGGAGAAGAAGCACCTGATGAAGTGCTGCCAGGAAACTGGAATAGTGGAGGTGCTGCCGTACCATGAGTGTGACCAGATGAGCAGAGACCATCCCAGCTATCTCAACTGTCTGTCACAACTGCAGGTCCACAACGTCACAGCCCGTTTCCCAGTATTCGTAACTGGTAAGTGTAATGAATGTAAAGGTCACCAACCTCCATGCCGTTGAGGTTGTAATGTTTTTGTTTTTTACCCTTTCTATGTTTTGAGCATGATGAATTAATAAATCATATCTTAATCTTAATATCATAGTCCACACTTCTGCACCCACTATGTTGCTTTTGTTTTGGTCCCGTAACTTAAATGGACAGTACTTCCAACTCGACTGGAACTAGTGCTTTCTGTTAAATTTATTTTAGACATTAAAGGGTTGAGTTGGATGTCAGTGCCTGATCACCACAATTACCAGAAGGATCAGTTAGCCTTACCAGCTCTTCTGCTTCCACTACTTTTGTAATGTATTCATTTAGTGGACACTTTCATCCAAAGCAACAATTTTAGAATTTTGTAAATGCATTTTATTAAGGTGCAGACATCTTCCTCAACCCCAACTCTACCAGGTAGACTGTAGAATTGGGGTTTTAACCCAGAACCTTTCTTGGTGTCACACTATCCTGCCCACTATTGCATAATAACATAATCATTATGTTCCATTCAACAGATAAAACTGATGCAACGGCGGACAACACATTTGGAAGACATGGAATTTTAACAATGAATATTAACTCTCTGCTGACGGTCATAGAAAGTGAAAAATGTTCTTTAGCTACCGTTATTTAAAAGTCACATAGTGATAACTAAGCTACAACTTTAACAAGGTTCATGGAAATAACTCTTAGATTTACATTTTTAATATAATTACATAAACTACAATACCTCACTGTTACTATTTCTACTTGCTATGATACTACAAAATATTTCTAGTTGGTACATTTAGTATCTTATTCTTTGTAAATTATTTCCTGTACAGATTAATCGAACATGTTTTAAAGAAGCTTCCTGCAGGATGTGTATATTAGCATTTTTGTATGATTATAGTTTTATGACAAAGTTGTAAAAATCAAATATAGAACATAATGGCTGCATTTCTATTTTCAACTGAATCCTCATGCAGCTCAGCCAGGTTCTCTCCTACCTCCTTTACCCAAGTCCTCAAGGCCATCGTCGGTAATCAGTGACCTGGCCCAGGTCTGATTGGGGTATAAAGAGAACACCTGGTCATTGGCTACTGTGTTTAAAAAGCTAATTCTACTTGCAGGAAAAGAGACAAAAACGGCTTGACATGTGGTAGGTGTTAGGGACATGTTCCTTATTTCTGTACCATCTGCCCTGATTAATGAATAAACCAGAATGGTATTTTTTGCATTCAAAAGCTTTCTGATACCGTGTAGATCTATCTCATTAGTATTAGTTACACCCAGGAATGTTACATGTGGCTTTTATTACCACCTCCTGACCAGAACATATATGCTGCTGGAGCCTGGGCCAAAGCTACTACGCCAAAGATACAGATTAGATTGGGTAATATCACACAACGCTGGCTACAGACTAGCTACAGCCTAGGTGGTGTAGAGCTCCATTTTCAGATCTGTTATCAGGATGGGGGGGGGGGAACTCAACCCTGTGGTGGGCCAAGATCCTATGTCCCTATCCAGATAACAAGCAGATGTGAAGGGCAGCATTTGAAAACTTCCCACCCGCCAGTGATACCAGCGCTCAGTTCATGTCGTCAGGTGTGATTTGGCAAGAATGGGCCTGCCAGTAAATCAAATATTTATTAAACAGCAGGTAAATGGGAGAATCACAGCTGTCTGTGAGTGACATGTATGTGTTGTGTCTTTTAATATACCATAACCTAATTTCGGTCAATAAACCATTGTTTTTGTATTGCTACTGTCTGCCTCAGATTATGTGGAGCCATATCTACAGGTTGCCTATGCACTAAAGTCACGCAGCCTTATGCACACCTGCTGACCAAGTTAGCCTGGGTGGGTGGTAAACTACCAACAAGTGGTTAGGGTCAAAAGAAATGTGAGCAGACTTCTTCTGACAACAGGGGGGTGGGTGTGGGTGGCGACATCACAAAAAAAGGAAGTGCGACCAAATCCGCGTTGAGGGTGATCACGGTTTCGAAACGGCTGCACTATCTGCCGGCCATAAACCGTCAATGCAGGTGTCAGACCAGCACCATGTAGCCTACTGATGGACTGGTGAAGTCTACATATTTAATTTAATTTAGACGGATTGCCTTATTTTATTTTTGCCAATGTCAATGCTGTGTATTTGCTGTTTTGCATTTGAAGTCATCAAATCAAATAGATGGGCATTGGAAAAATTAATAATACAATTATGCTAACCACTAAATAAAAGACTAAATGTTGCTGTTGGTTATAATTTATTGACCATGAATGTGGATGTTCATTTTTTATTATGTTGTATGTAGAAGATGATGGTGGTTAAATATGATACGTCCAGAATCCAAAATTGTGTTTCGTCTTTATTTTTATTTTTTTAATAATCACTGACAAGTCTCAATGGCTTCACAGGCCCACGTTCAGATGACACACATCCGAACCCACGCTCTCCGAAAGGGACGAGGCTCGATTCCCCGACTTCAGCACGTACTTCCTCCCAGCGGTGGCGAGCAAATGGCGATTTAAAAAACAATGTCTTGACTGGCTTTCGCCGTACTTTCATCTGATTTGCATATACAATGAACTGTGTTTGACATGGAGCTGCCGAATTACAATGCTTTATTCCGTAAAAAAAAAAACTTACAAAAAAACTTAAGAAACTAAAAAAACTTGAGAATACTGCGCATAAACTGCGGACGACGAACCTCTCCATCACACTGGATCTCGGTGGGCCGACGCGCGCGCTCTGCGCATGTGCACTCGGCGTTTTGGGGATGGGTCTGTCGATGAAGTCAAGATGGCGGCGCTGGCGAAAGCGCCAATATATTTACTAAAGTAGATGTGAAATTGCGCCGTTGTACCGACATTCAGCGAACCCGCGGCGGGTTCCCGTGCGACACGAACACCGGAGGCATGTTTTGGACCGGAAACTGAACCGGGATTGAGAGGCGAGATGTGCGAGAGCTATGCCCGCTCGCTGCTGCGTGTTTCGGTGGCGCAGATCTGCCAGGCGCTGGGCTGGGATGCGGTGCAGCTCACCGCCTGCGACCTGCTGTCCGACGTGTTGCACCGGTACATCCAGCAGCTGGCCAAGGGCTGCCACCGCTACTCCGAGCTCTGTAAGTGGAGTGTGTGTGGTGGTGGGGGTGTGTGTTAATGAAGTGACGGAATATGGACGTAGTAGCTTGTTGTTTTTATTTCACGATCCGTCCGGTCCCGCTCTCGGACCGGCGCCCCCTTGAGGCGAGGCCTAGTAGTGGTGGTGGTGGTGGTAGTAGTGGATGGGTTGTCAAAAAAGTACAGTGGATGTTATGGATGCAGTAGTGATGGCTGTTGGCTGTCGTGGTGAATGCACACATCGATTAAACGCTAACGTTATTGGAGACAGACCCCCCCCTTGCCTGCCACTGTAACCATGGCAACTTACTCCCCATCTATGGACCTCCCCCCTGAGACTGCAATGAAGAATCTGTCAGTGTCAATTATCATTGAATCTTCACTTGAATCCGTCATTATTCACTGAACCGATGTAAAACATATTTGATCAGCCGTAACCGTAACCTAATTTTCATTACGAAAAAACAACCAACTTTACTTTTCATCGCATTTACTATAAACGTATATACCGAGTAGGCGCTGACTTTGTTTTTCCCTGTGCTTGATACTTGTGCACCCTGTCAGATGGACGGACGGATCCAGCGCTGGATGATGTTGGCCAGGCTTTCAGGCTGTTGGGAGTCAGCCTGAGTGAATTGGAGGACTATGTAAACAACCTGGAGCCTGTGAGCTTTGCCCATCAGACGCCTCTGTTTCCGGTCACCAAGAACAATGTCCTGCAGTTTCCACAGCCTGGAGGCCGAGATGCAGACGAGAGGAAGGAGTACATTCCAGACTACCTGCCTCCCCTGGTCTCCTTACAGGAGGGTAGGTTTTTCATAAGGTTTTCAAATCGCAGACTTATTTGTTTGGATAGTCCACCGTCTGGACAGACTTTTTACACCTGATGAAAAGACACCCCTCGGTAACATTTCAACAGTGAGTAGGGCTGCCC
>JAOPJI010000142.1:7187045-7198512 GCA_027122695.1 Merluccius productus
AAAAAAATGGCTTCACATACAAATATCAACATTAGATTTTTGTGACAAACTCTCTCAACAAGCCAATGAAACATAATTGGTCCTAAAATATGGACATCTGCTGGCCATATGCAGGGGTGGTATCAAAAAATATAAGGAACTATGCAGTTCATTAGGGAAATGTTGGCTTCAGAGACGATGTGGTGGGAATTAGATCCGCCTTTAGCAGGCTGTGTTTGATTGATTTATCCCCTTATGGCCAGTGAGAGTGTCTATCAGGGCTTAAGCGTTATCCTGTTGCAACAAGCAGGGACATTGCATCGTACAAGATAAGCATTGAGGTGATCCCTTTGTCGTGGAGTGAGAGCTGTTGATCTGTGGCCACCAGGTTCGACGGCTGTGAACGCCAGCTGTTCTGTTATTTTCACTTGCGTTGCCGTGGTTGTGGGAAAGTGCCAACACAGACAGATGTTGAAGGCCAGGAGCGAGGGGCTCTGGTCTCTGGCATGTCACCTGTTCCACTCTTGCTGTGAGCAGGGCGCAGTGCCTTAAGGTGGTAAGTAAATCAAATAAAAACGCAGCCTGGTATGATGACAACATGCAGAATCTGTAGCAAGTGCCAATTTCTATGTGGTGTGGTTTGGCCAACAGTTGACAGGATGTTTCACAAATGAGTTTTGTTGCAGTATTACACAAGCATTGGGGTGTGTTGCACAATTCATCGGTAACTGAGTCAACTCTCAACTTCTCACTTAAAACCGGCTTTATTTCTTGCTGGTTTGACATTTTATGCACCCAACAATAACTAGGCTTATTAAATGTATTGATTTGAATATTTGGTTTGTGTGTAGCTTGAACGTTTTTGCATGGACATATTTGTTCATGGTTTAAATGTGCTTTTAATGTGCCTTTAATCCATTTGTTTATCGCAGTTAACATGGCAGTTGCATAACTAAACATTCCCAAAGTATGAAATCAACAGATTATCTTCATCGGGAACATCAGAAAGACATGGGGCTATATCTAAACGTGGAAACAAGATGTACATTCTGTCTTGCATATGGAATGGGACACATTTACAAGTAAAACGGGCAATTATGTAGATTTGGCCCCCACTGTAAATATGAATTGAACTGTTTGCCTGCTTACATTTGATGGTACACAATCAGTTTTTTTCTGTTTTCAAGGACATTAAGGAAATTGGATTTTGATTAATACAATTTGATATGCGTTGTTGTGT
Organism: Merluccius productus; assembly: GCA_027122695.1. Taxonomy (NCBI): domain Eukaryota; kingdom Metazoa; phylum Chordata; class Actinopteri; order Gadiformes; family Merlucciidae; genus Merluccius; species Merluccius productus. The sequence goes on from JAOPJI010000142.1 coordinate 7,188,265, forward strand.
AGGTTCATAATATGACTTTGAAAATAAACTAAAGGCAACATTGGATTCCAATGTTTATTGCACTATTCTTATTTTTAAGCACAACTCCATGTTGAAAGATTGAAAGTCTCTGTATTCTTAGTCAAGCCAGATTCCTGTTGGGATTGGTTTCGCAAGCAATACTTCTATTCAGTTACTTCAATTCTACTGGCCAACCTTTCCCCAGTTGCCAATCTTTTGAAAAGATACTGGTAAAAAGTGCTATTGTGTATTGGCTAAAATCAGATGCTGTTGCCGTATACAATTCAACACTACAATTGCAGGTCAGTTCCTTGCAGTGCTATCAGGCCGCTACTGATTTTAAAGGTTATTGCTCCTCAAGATTGTGTTGCTTCACACGATGGTTAATGTAATGGTGTGATCTACATGTCAACCGTATCTACCACCCATGCAAAGTAATATGTGGTGTTGGGCTTAGCTGCAGTAGTAGGTAAGCTAAATGCAAACTCGTCTCACAGAGAAAAGTGACATTTCTCTTTTGAAATGAGGCAAATCGGAAAATTCTGCACAAAACGCAATATTTTGGATATTGTATTGAAGGAAACGCCAGTATTAAATCATGCACAAGAATATAAAGGCCATTTTGGCTTGGGATGATGGTAAATCGATGCAATTAGCTTCCTCTTTCTAAAGAAACCAAAGCATGTGCTAATTGCTGCTTTTTAGTATGCCGTTTGTCTCTACATCTGAAGTGCCTAGTTGTGAATGCTTCTCCTGCCAAGGAGGGCTGCCTAAAGATTTGCATTCATGCTCCGTCGCCAAGCACTGTGGCAATAGTTGATTTGGTTGTAATCGTGTAATGGAGATTTAACTATTCATTCACACTGGGTCATACTTGGGGAAGGCTCATCCATATCTGCCAGGAACGTTTGCCTTGATTATGGTGCTAATGGGGCAGTCCTTGTCATCAGATGCTGGCTATCTTTTAACACGGGGGGCCATTCACAGGCTGATTGAACATGTCTGTCTCAATCAAAAGCAATAACAATGGAACTGGCCGCATTAAACCCATGTAGAGTGGCTTTCTGGAGAAAAGCACCTTAATCTGTTCGATTTCATGGCATCATAATTATTATTCTCTATTTGACTTTGCCTTGAAGTGGCTTGAAAAGCCATTGATTTCATTTGGAGAGTCAATGTATGTTTTATTCAGGATATTATACTAGGGATGCAAGAAACGCCAAAAAACTCAAAATCGAATACACTGTCCAAATCTCAAAGAGTACTCATGTTCTCATTTTGGAGGCGTATTTTCTACCAATGTACACTAGGGCTGGGGGGGGGGAATGGATGGTGTAATAACGCAATATTTTGTGTGGCAATATTCTATCGATAAACGGATGCCAATTATTGATGTTTTATTGCAAATACAAATTAAAATTTTTGGTACTAGAATTGTGAGGAAGCCGAACAATGACGTCATTTTGTGTTTCCTTTGTTAGTGTGTGTTTATGAAACGCATGAGTACTCATTTACTTCTGTTTTCTGATTGATTTTGTGACGCGTTGGTTAATAGGCCATGTTCACCCTGTAGTGAGATGTGAGCTTGCGGTGTTTGATGCATATTTAGCGCTACCTTGCCTGCCATCTTATTAACCACTGATGGTGGTATGACCATGTGTTACTATTGTAGTGATGGTCTAATACACATGTTATTTTCTTGCAAACCACACACCCAACCTACATACCTGTATACCACTCGCGCGTTCACACACCTCCCATATACTGATGTTCTCACACCCCCACAAGTTCAAGTGCAAATAAAGAAAATTAAAGGAAATATTGCTTCCAAGAGCCTGATTCTCTGTCCATCATCAGCCACCTCAGCCAGCAAGCTTTAAACGATGTTCCCCCGTGAATAAAAACAATAAAATCAATTGGTTTTTCCAGGCCACTAGATGCTGGTGAGTTGTTTTTTTTTCCTGAGGTCTGATTGAAGTGAGGTGAACAGACATAAAACTATCTTATTAGATAGATATGTTGTTTTCCTTTGGGGACATTTGCATTTGGAGGGGGAGGTCATAAATAGCAAAGTGTTTTATTGCAATACTTGGCATGTTGCAAAATGCCAAGTATTAATGGTCTCCTATACAAAAGCCTACAAAGGAAGAAACTGCTTATAAATGCTTTCTGTGGATCTATGGAAATATGGTTTTCATTCTCCAGAATGTCCCGCAAATGGCTTAAAACCCCCAAAACAAGCACATTCTCACTCCCCTCGCCATCCAGCAAAATCGCCCTGACCAATCAGCTTGGGGTTTGGCTCCGTGAGATTCAGTTGCCTTGTTGTTGTTTGTTAGCATGAAGAGCTACACGAAATGTTACAATGGCTGCTAGCAATGAATACCAATCTACAGATCAAATGTGGACTATAACTTCAGCCAAGTCTTACTGAGTGGAAGGAATGACGGATATTTATTTAAGCCAGGATACACCAAAGAGGAAATCTTACAGTGGAGACGGCAGCAAGCATATGTGCAACAGCACGTTCAGAGTCCGGCCATTTGGCGTCATTCAAGTAATAAAAAGTATCGCTGCATGGACAAATAATTTTATGGCTATGTTTATAAATGCGGAATTACTATGACTAAACCACTATTTTTAGAGTTTACTCGTGCACTTTCAGCTCATTAAATGAATAAATTAGCGGTGCTTGTTTACATGCAGTACAGAAGTTTGCAAATACGCATTGGTGAGTGTTTATTTAAGCAGTATTGCTGTTACTAAACTACCATTTTCAGAGTTTACTCATGTAGCATTAGCAAAACCAAACCACAGCAGGCTGAAGTTTACTGTCTGGCATTTATAACATGAAGATGAGGATTACAATGTCTGCGGCAGCTAGAAGAAGGTACAGACGGTCCATGATGTGATACAAACCCATCGGCTGATGTGGAAGCGGAGCCAGGCACAATCTGTTATCAACTGTTGGAGACCATGGATATATTATAACATGGACAGGATTGAAGGTCAGCAAATGTGTTTTAAAGCTCGAGAGTCAACGCCATGTTGGACTTTTCTCTGGAGGCTTTCTTTATGATGCGTGCTGGTGATGATGTGGCAGGCAACCAACTATGGCAAATAAAATTGTGTATTGAAACAAAGCTTTCGTTTCTTAGTTTATTTAAATGCAAATACGGACATGGATATACTTTTATGTTGGACTCCATTACAGCTAACCACTGAACCACACCGCTCAATAGTTACATGTGAAATGTGATGGCAGACCGTCTATATTCTGTACAATCAAGGATGCAACAATGAGATGGCATGATGTTATAGTTCACAGGTTGAGAAGTATAAAATACGAAACTCAAAACAAAAGTAGCCGAGCTTAGATCTGGCGAGCTTGCTGCGCAATGCACCATGGATGTTGTAGTCGCTTGACAACATTACACAACTCGTGTCTGTAGTTTGTACCGAGCGTTTTTTGAGTACATTTTGACAGCGTGGGACTATGATGACTGAGTTAATAAAAATGCGGCTGTTCCAGTGGAACGTCACTTTAAGTATCGTGATAATGGGCCTCTGGGGATTCCCACCGCTAATGTACATATGAAAGTCAGTTAAACCTGTATTTTATACAGTCTGTGCGTGATATTCACACTGGCGCTCCACGGTTTTTTAACCTGCTTTTTACTGTTGTAGAGCTAGCGGGATACACTCATAAACGGTGATTTTAATGTTGAATACATTGGGAACTTTTTGAAACGTGAGGCGTATCTGGTTTCATAACATTTTAGTTAGGCTAGTGTTGGGGGCAGGGTACTGTAATTCGCCTATCGTGTAGAAATATTGACAAAACTATGGCGCTATAGTTAATGCAAACTAAGACTAAAACTAGCAGTGAATAAATCGTTAACTGTAAAAACAAAACAAAAGTTTGAAAACAAACTAAATAAAAAAACTACAATGAACAATGCAACACAAACTTAAATGAAATAGAATTGCAGGTGAAATCAGCTTTGTATAATATAAAATGGATTCATAAGATGTCAGGGAAAAATTACTACAGAACTATTTTCGATTACAATATTTTTGTTATCAACCATTTATGATGCGGAATACTTTTTCACTAGCTAACCATGAACAAAAAAAAGCATGAAGGCAATATCCTGCCAGATGCAAATTCAGCCCTGCTGGTGGGTCAACGGTCCCCCTTTAGCTTTAGCAGGGGTCTGCGTCGTTGTAGCCCTTCCATGTGAAAAATGTTTTTTTTTTTGTTTTGTTTTTATATAGACATGCGCATTAAGGTTTTCCCCAACACCAAATGATATGTCGGAATGATTATATCAAGTTGTCACCCAGGCCCTTGGTAGCCACGGCTTGGTGCACATCTTCTAAGGTCATGAAACCAATGGAGCAGGCACATGGCCCTGATACATCATGTACTTTATGGGGTAGCGCGACAGCAGGTATGCAACTGCCATGGCCCCGAATTACTTGTCAGCTGCTCTGTGGTGTCTTGGAATGAGACAGCCTGTCATATCCAATAGCTGCATTAGGAATGTTCAAAAACGACGTACGCCCTGTTCCAATACTTGCACTTGAATGCGCGGGACACTGAAGACTTGTGCATTCCTGTGCTTAACGTTAGTCACATGCTTATGCTTATACAGCTTGGGAGTGGTAAAGCATACACACTTTTTAATGTTTCATTGGGTGTGCTGGCAATATAAAACAATTTGAATTCTAAGTTATCTTGTAAATGGCAGGTTTCTATTGTCATTCGTTGCTTCGTAGGTTGGTAGGCTATTTGTAGGTACAAAATGAAGAAGCCATATTGTAGCGGGGCTTTTCCCTTCCTCTAAAATATGTAAAACATTGTTTACGTGCTTCATTAGTCTTGTGCCATGCCCGCAGAGAGGTTGTATCCTCGGCTGCTTGACAAAATGGCGTCAAGAGAGCCTGTGGCATAACTGTGGATAAATGGTGTCGCGTACCACAGTGTCGTGGCCCTGGTAGATGCAGCCTTCAGCATGTTCCAAAGCATCCCTCTGACTCGGCCCATTGTACTGCGGAGGGAACGGTGAATAGCGTTCTCCAGCAGGGGGGAACAATATGTAATTGTTCCCCCGCTGTGGCGAAGACGCTGTAGGTTACTCCCTGTACCATCGCCAAAATGCCGGAGGAGGGGATGGACCGCAGAAGCCTTGTCTGCTAAACCAGAGATTCTTTGAGGTTTAACGCGCTAGTCCTGCTGTTCTCCATAGCTGTTGGGAGGGGGGGCAACGGCCCCCTTTTTTGAGTGTTTGTTGTTTTTGATTTTTTTTTTTGTCTGCACTGGAGAAGTTGCGATTTGCAAAGAAAATCTCTAAATACGTTTTTGAGTGTTGGATTACCAAGGCACGAGTGCTGAAGTGTGATTCCTCAGCATGTCCTTTAAATCCTTAAAGGAGTTTGGCGTTTCCGCCGAACGCTTGGGCTCGATTTGTAAGAGGTGGATGGCTCGTGTCCAAAGGTCTGCATGCTGTTTTTTATCTTCCTTTTATTTGGTTAATCTCTGGTCAATGTTTTATTTTTATTTTAGCCTTGTGGACTTGTAGTAGAAAAAGTGAGTGGTGCTGCACATCACTATTTTTACTAGAGTCCCACATTCTGTTTCTACATGAGGTCTTGTGATCCTCTGCTCCGGTTGCACTGTCAGTGCTGCCCTTTAATTTATATAACCCTTCCACCCTGACAACTGTTGTAGGGCAATGGCACCAACATGTTGGTCTCGTCTCACGCAGTATACATGTGTGAGATAGATTAACTGTATGTCATGTTCGTATTTTCACCTGTCCATGGCACATAACTTGATGGAAGATGGTGGTATTGAGCGTGACACTTGTCCCTGTCATTACAGTTTATTGCTAGCCACCTCAGACCAACCTTGATTGTTTGTCAAAATGTGGTTTTGAGTATGCAATTTCAAAATTGCTATGCCGCCTTCCTCTGAAATGGCTCAATTTGGTTTATAATCCCATTCGATGTCGGTTGCCTTCTGCGGCAAAATACCGTCCAGGCTGTGGTTTGATGGCTTCTACAGTTTATTAACTACTGTCATAATGTGATGCTTTGTTTTAGTTACGTTATGGACTTGCTAGCTAATCCACAATGTTTGTCTTCAAGATTAAATTGCTCCAGTATTACTACAGAAGGGACAAATGTTTCTGATTCTAATCACTTTACCAGAGTGTGTCAAAATAACAAATGTATATAATTTCTACATCCATATAAATAATTTCACTGTTACTTGCACCTAACAGACTTCAGACGGATTGTTAATCTCACTTCTGTGGTCGTACATCACGTACATATTTATTTGTAGTCAGGGTTAGCACTCCAAAATAAATTGAAATCATTTTCTGTGGTTGTCTATTTGAACTCTTGCGTTTTGGGAAGAGCCGGCCAGGGATGCCTCACCCCATTGGTTCTTGGCAGTGTATGACTGTAAATCAAATTCATGGGGATCAGTGACTACACAAACCACAGCTAGATGCGCTCAATATAATTTAACGTTGTCGGGGCTGAAAATATTGTAGTAGGACGACTCTAATGGCCATCTAACAGTAAAATAGGCTTGGGATAGGTGCAAAGGTTAAAGTACTGCTGTGATAATTTAATTCCAATATTGGAAAGTGGTTAACGCATTAGTATAATCACTTAACTGTCACCTGTTGTGAGAATAGTCTGCCAGTTGCCCTCCATCTTATAATTTGGTTCTATAAATGACAACGTACGTCATTAAACTCATTCCAATCATTTCCACTCGTTCAGACTTTACTGTTGATTTTTGGTCTTGTAGCAAACAGGTTGACGTTTTACATTATATACCATCTACATGTGATAGCCATCACCAACTAAGTGTTATTGCTACCAGTCTGGATAATACGGGCATTAAAATAAATGGTTTTAAATAAACCCTGTTATTTCTTTTTATTTTCAACTGTGAACAGATTTGGCTCGTTTTAGTATTGATATAATGTATAATTTTATGTTTTCGTTAATTTTTTGGGGGCGGGGGGGGGGATTTTGCTCTGCCGGTGCAGGTCATTTGTCATCACATGTCATTTTGGTTCAAAAATCAATCTCTGTTCTATGATGAATTGCCTTCTGCCCGTCTCCAGTGAGTTGATGGAGTCCAAACCGAACAGGAAGAGGGATTGTCATTAGACGAGTCCAGGTTGGGGAATACTAATCACAGGCTCTTGGTGTTCTTGTGCCCCTCAGCAACGGCAACGGAAATAAGATGAACGGGTCCATGGAGCACCTGGACCAGCCGGACCCCGACTCCATCAAGATGTTTGTGGGCCAGATTCCGCGCTCTTGGTCAGAAACCGAGCTCAAGGAGCTGTTTGAGCCCTTTGGAGCCGTGCACCAGATCAACATCCTCCGCGACCGCACCCAGAACCCCCCTCAGAGCAAAGGTAGGTGCCAAAACGGATGCCAGTTGGCCATCTGATTCCCTCCAGTCCATTTCAGATGGCAACACAACAGAGGTCTGGTAGAATACTGAAACCCAAGTTATTTTTACTGGCCGGTTATTTTCGTCTTCACCTTTTTGTTTGTTTGGTGCTCGGGTGTACGATAAGTTTTGCGCAGCATTGCAAACACTCCACCGATGAACTGCCACACAATGTCCTCAGGCAAGGCAAGGCCCTGCCTGTGTGCACATGCAATACAGCTGGCTTTTTTTTTTTAATGCATAACGGACAAAGATGATTCAATCCCCTCTTGCATTTCTGTGGTGTGCGAAATGGTAGCGTTTTTTGTATAACCTTGCATTATGGAAATGCAGTTTTTTTTGCTCTGCCACACTGCTGGCGGAGTTGCCTTGTATAAGTGAGTGTGGGCAAGAGTGTTACTCGTCTGCAATTTTCCATTAAGACATCCATCGATGCACTCACCTTTTTAGAAAGAGTGCTTGAGTCGAGCGATTCGGTTTAGGCTGCAATTAGGGGAGACAGTGAAGTGGAAGCCGACCGAGTGCAGGGTGCTACAGTCTCTGATAACACAATGCAGGTTGAACAAAGTGATGGGCAGCTCCTGTGAACGGTCAGCGTCTAGCACATCCTCCACATTTCAATTCCTGCTATGCTTAGCTGACCCCCGCTATGGGTTAAAGCCTTAATCCACCCTTTGGGTTTGATGTACGGCCCACTTTGATGTTGCAGGTCTATCTGGCCATGCCAGTCTACAGCAAAGCGGAGGGAAAAGGTGGCTAGGCTGTAATCTGTGAAGTGCAGTCTTGAGGATTGTCAACTGGAATTGAGTCCAGTAGGCCGTGCGTGTCTGTGAATTGTAACGGCCTAGCCCTGCTCCGGTCCAGGCACCCTCGCGGCCTAGCCCTGGTCCGCCCCAGGTACCGGGCCGTGGCTCTCGACCTGCGCTCTCTTTTGCTTTGTTGAGTTCACGTGGTTCACACGCCTAGACTTAAACAAATCTTAAATATCCCTAGAGACTCTTCTGTGCATGTGTGAGACGGGCTGAATCTCCAGGTTGCCGATTTGTGTGGCGTGCATACAGGAGACATTGTGAGTCCCCCCTGTGAGCCGATGAATGGTTCAAAGCCTCCCTTATAGCCCGGGAGCCCTCCCCTCTTCCGCGGCCGGGAGTGTCAGCTGTGATGCCCTATTGACATGTTAATGCAATGTTAATGTATTCCAACTGATAATCTCGCCTGATCACTGAAACCCTTTTGGCTCGCCTGGCCTGTATGAGGTGAGTTTCTGTGAGCAGGAGCTACCCCCCCCCCCCCTATTCTGCTACCCCATGCAATGCTGCTCACTGTGTGACCTGGGAGCAGTTCTTCTCTTGCACTTTGGCCTGCACTTTGTTTGCACATCAAATAATAACAGCCCAATGCCCTCTATGTTGCTTTGACTTATGGCATCGAAATCACTAATCCCACTTCCATTTTGGTTGGTTGTTAGTTTTTTCAAAAAACCTTTTGCAGAGCCGGTGGAGCGAGCCAAATTTGTATTATTATTTTTTTAGGTCACATCTACCGCAGGTTATGAAAAAAATATATCTGATAACCGTTACTCTGAGTGAAGCTGAGGCAGGGCTAGGAAGCCGAGGAAAGAGAGCGCCTCTCTCTTAGAGAGAGAGAGAGAGAGAGAGGGAGAGGCAGAGAGAGAGACTCTCACTCTCTGCATATTAGAGTTCAACAGCCCCCCTCAGCCTGGGAGCGCCAGTAACGGCATAATACACACTATGTAGGTCAGAGACGCTGCAGCACCGTTCCACTTCCCCCGGCCCACTGAAACTGACAGGCTGGAATGCCACTGGCACTCTGCTGGGACGGAAGGATGAGAGGCTTTTTTTTTCTCTCTCCCTCTCTTTCTCTTTCCCCCCCGCCACCCTCCCTTCCTGCCCTTCTTTTCTCCATCTCCCCTCCCCCATTGCCTAACCCTGCTCCTCCCGCTCTCACTCTCCCCTCTCACTCTCGCTCCCCTCTCACTCTTTCTCCCTTCCTGCCACTCTCTCTCTCCGTGTCTCTCTCTCTCTCTCTCTTTGTGCAATTTCCATGATTCCCATGCGTGGGATTGTGTATGGGGGTTGGGTGAAAAAACCGGTGTGTTATTTAGTGTTATTTAAAAATGTGTGACTTGTGTAACACAAGGGCTCTTTGCCCTGCGTTGCCGGTGCCGCGTTGACCTGGCAACCACAGACTCCACGGGCCCCGCCGACGGCCGTCTAATCCTGTGGTTTGTGCTGGCCTCCGTCACCGTGGTCGCCGCACATCTTATCTCCTCTGCCGGGCCCGAGCAACACGGCCTAACCGTCAGTGCTAAGAATATCGCGTCACATGCTCGCTACCATGTGACAGCTGCCGAACAGGCTTTCATCCGTTTTTGTTTTCTGTCTTGAGTCTCACGTTGCCTGCTTTGCATTGAAACCATTGACCCCTTTTGTACGTGTTACTTGTTTTTTCTTTGTGCAGGGTGCTGTTTTGTAACCTTTTACACGAGAAAAGCAGCGCTGGAGGCCCAGAATGCACTCAACAACATAAAGACTTTAACCGGGGTGAGTTAGCGCGGTTTGGGCTGCGTACGATGATCGAGCCCCTCATCACGCACCTCGGCGCAGACTGTGAGCTCTGTGCCGCCATAATGAGGCTCGCTGGACACCAGCCTGTGTGCCGTGCCACACACACACACACACACACACACACACACACACACACACACACACACACACACACACACACACACACACACA
>JAOPJI010000142.1:7199434-7215619 GCA_027122695.1 Merluccius productus
CACACACACACACACACACACACACACACACACACACACACACACACACACACACACACACACACACACACACCCTTGTTGCTTATTCAACATGCAGCATACTAAAAATACACATTCCCGATGAATCCTATGCACATTTACATGTCGATTTCCTTACGAGTCATGTGAGTAGAGGGTGGGTGCTGGGCCGGCTGCCAGTGCGGTCTGTCCAGTGTGAGGTCCTCCTAGTTTATCACCTGATTTATCTACAGGGTGAAGCTCAGTCAACCATAATAAGTGCAATAGCTTGTTAAACCTTCAACATGTACCGTGCTGATTGCTCGTTCAAAATCAGTCCTTCCAATCAATTAAATCCATACCCAAACCCCTCAGCCCCTCAATTAAATCAACCGGCCACACTATTCAAAATGGGCGCCATTGTGAGCTAGGTTGCTAGTATCGAACTGGGCTGATGAATGAGTGTAGTGGGCTGTACTTAAAGAACTACTTTCACTGGTGTACCATCAATCAGATCTGGCATTTCAAAATAAAGTGCGGTACGACGGCTCTGCTTTTCCAATGGGCAGCCATGCTGTTAACTGGCGTTGACTGTGGTTCGCAAGTTTGGTCTGTGTATCAGTGGGGAGGCTTGTGTCCCTGCTTCTCTGCCGTCTGTGCCTCCTCCTCCTTGGCCAGTGATGCCAGCCAGTTACCACACGGAGCTGGCCATCTGTCCATTTCTCTTTTGGTGCTTTAAAAATAAAAAAAAATGAACAGGAAAAGAAACCCAGATTAAAAGAGATTCAGATGGACTCTACGAATACTTGATAAGTCTCTTTAGTTCTGCTGCACGTCACAGCAGAATGTACTGGGAATGTATAGCAGCGGACTAAAGAATTCACCAAATGGCCTCATATTATGTTATGTGGCTGGTTTTAAGGAAAAGGTTGTGGAACAACTTGTGATCAAAGGACCAAAAGAGTGAGAATGAAAAGCCTGAGTGGGCATAACATTTTTCATTATCTGGCCATAAAGACTCATTATACCTGGTCTTGTTGGTCTGATTTATTATAATTTGATTTCTCATTGTCAATCATCAAAGGTGATGTTTTTTAAAAGCAGCCAAGGGCCAATTTGTGTAAAATTGGAGCAACTAAAGAGGATTTGCCATGAGCGTACCAGGTTTCTGGAACGACTATCCTTGGGAAATCGTGCTAGCTTAATTGGTTCCCCACTTTTAAATTACTCCAGGTTTTTATTACAAAGCAGACTGACTTGCGTTGCCTCTTTTTATTCATACTGAATTTGAGTTTTGTTTTTCCCCCCATTCTTGTGTCCTTTCCACTGTAGTTTTTATTGTATTTACCTCTTACTAAGAAGAGAGGTACCCTGTAAATAAATATTATTATTATTATTATTATTATTAAGAATAAAAATGTAAATGGCAGACATTAATATAGATTACAGGCCCACACTGTGAAGTGAAATTAGATGCTGGAATGCCGCATCTCTGCCATGACCTCATGTGTTTTCTCCTGCTGATGTGAGGCAGTAAAAAAGAGTCTTTGTGGGCAGTATAATAGAGTGGTTAGGATGTTCAGGACTCCCAGCCAAAAGGTTCTGGGTTCGAGCCCCAATGTCTGCAGTCCACCATTGGACATCCTTGCCATAGCCCTACCTGCTCATTAATGACATGCATCTAAAATAAATAAAATAATTGTTTCAAATCATTGTCGACAAAAAAATGGATGAAAAGCGTCTGCTGGATAAATACAACGCATTCTTTAGAGCTAGAGCCGAAGCAGGAGGTAGCTGCAGAGAGACACTGCTCTCAGTCAGCCTCACAAGAGGCGCCTACATCGCTGATGATGGTCATGGTCTGGACTCTCAATTATTGACTGGCGCCGTGTTAACCGTCCCTTCTGCCCTGTCTGTCAGATGCATCATCCGATCCAGATGAAGCCCGCCGACAGCGAGAAAACAAACGGTGAGTGACGGCATTGCAGATGGCTTGTGACACTGGTCAAAGTGTTTGTCAACATGCAGAACAGCGAGGATATGCAACTTGCATTGCCATAGGAATATTTACTTGAGAAAGTATGAGCGAGAGAGAGGGGGGGGGGGGAGAGACACACAACAGGGCGTTGGTTTTATTATTCAACGCCAAGATGGCAGCACGAGTAAAATGTGGTCCGGCTAATAATACACATTTTCAATGTGGCGTGTCCGAGGCTTGGAGGATCATAATGGGATTTAAAAGGCACCGAGGTAAGCAAGGACAGAGTATATAGTGGGTGAGCCAAGTGGATGATAACCTAGTTATCGGTCTATGGAGAGAACTAGGGACTGGAAGCAGATGATGCCATTAGGAAGAGCTTTAAAGAACAAGCGGGCACCCCAAGCGTGAGCCGGAATAGGCGACACCATGACAAGGGGAACGATTGCTTGATGGAAGATCTAGCACCTGATGTAATTAGCACCTTCGTAGCGCTGTAATTGGTGTGGCTGTCACTCAATGCCTTTCCTGTTTCCGTCCCTTTTTTCTCTCCCTCTCTCTCTCGCTCTCACCCTCCACCCCACAGCGGTGGAAGACAGGAAACTCTTCATCGGAATGGTTTCAAAGAAATACGGGGAGAATGAGGTCCGGATGATGTTCTCGTCTTTCGGACAGATCGAGGAGTGTCGAATTCTCCGGGGACCAGATGGTCTCAGCAGAGGTCGGTGTGATCGCAAGCTCCTGCCCAACCCGCACCCCCCCCCCCCACCCCCCCCCCCCCCCCCCCCCCCCCCCCCCCCCCCCCCCCCCCCCCCCACCACCCGTCCTCCTCCTCAGCCTTATCACCCCCCCACCCACCCACTGTACACTCTCACCCAGTACATTTTATCCCACATACGACACTCCCGTTCCACCTTTCTTCTCTGTAGTGCCACGATGCCTCCCACCCCTCCTCACCCACCACCTGTTCAACCTCACATTCAAGTGCTATACACCTCTGTTCTGCGCCCACTCTTCATTCCACCCCCATAGTCCCTCCCCATCATCACCACCACCACCACCACCCCCATCTCACTGTCTCACTTGCCTCCACGTCTCAAGAGTGGGAGTGGGAGGTGGGTGGGAAATGGAGGAGGAGGGGCGGCGGTGGGGGGGGGGGGCACTGCACTGCACTTGCCGCCCGGAACAATGGGCCGTTGCCGTGGCAACCGCTGGCTGCTGTGCTCCGTGGGCTCAGCTGGCAGGCAGCAGCGGCGGCTCGGCTCGGCTCAGCCCTGCCTCTTCCGCCCCCTCCATCACACGCAGCACAGGCTAGAATTAGCTCGCCGCCATATAATCCGGCTTGCCATCTCTCTCTGCCGCACCGGACACCCAGCCGTAGCGAGTGCTGCACAGCCGTATATCTGTATGTAAAGATTAAAAAATATATATAAAAAAAGAAATACACCAAAACGCGTCAACTGCCAAGCGGCAGTCCTGAGGGGGCTGGCTTCACAATGAGCCTTCTCTTCGAGTGCTTCTGCATGTGATGTAACCACAAATATGAAGCGACGCACACAGCCTACAAAAGTACCCATTGTTATTTTTATTAGGAAATCAATGTCTTTCAGCCCATTCAAAAAGCCTTTCAGTGTGTTATCTGTGTGTGTTTTTTATGTGTACATAATCACATTGTTTGAGCGCCCACAAGCCTTTTTTATCCGGGTGGTGATTAAATCTGTCTCTCACTGTGCTCATGTGACCTGTGTTCTTCTTGTTGTGTTCTTTCTCCATGTGCTAACCAGCCTGGACAGGCTCTGTGTGCTTGGGAGTCGCCATTCTCTGTACAATGTGTTATTTGGGGTTCATAACGAGTTGTCCAAACCTTTTTGTCTTGTTTTGTTTTCTTCTTGTCTCTCCCTCCCTCCTCCCTCCCTCCTCTCCCCTCTCCTATTGTCTCCCCCTCCCCTACAGGCTGTGCGTTTGTCACATTTGCTACCAGGTCAATGGCACAGAATGCAATCAAAACCATGCATCACTCTCAGACTATGGAGGTACTGTACCCCTTAGCACCTATTTCTCATCTCCCCTCCTCCTACGTACATTACGCTGCCCCCTTGTGTTGGAAACATGAACGACGCTTCGAAAAGCGGAAGGCATCCGTTCCCTAGCAGAGCATGAGTCATTCCGAGTGTTGGAACGGTGTTCTCGTATGCGAAATACTCGTTTAAAAATACATCGTCTCGCACTGAATTTAGAGCAGAGGAGACGATGGCATCTATCGTTTATTATCGGGAGTGCGTGAACCTCACGCTCCGCAACACCCTTGCCACCGCCGCCTTACTAATCCACCTTTTCTTTTCAAAGTGAAAAGGGACAACCTCGGTGTATTTAGGTTATGGAAAACATTAGCCTAGATCGCCCTACTTTATTCCTGCAGTAACCCAGGCCCTGTCCCTGCCCATCCAGTGGAGTCTTTGAGGAAATGGAGCAGGAGTAATTTGACAGTGAGCAGGTCAAGAGGCTCCCTAGTGAACCACCCGACCAAGTCTAATTAGGAGCCCAAACCAAATATAACACTCATCTTCACAGATTAAAAAACGGGCCTCAGTGGTGGTGGCACCCATTTTACTTTCTCCTCCACCCTCCCCGCCCCCATCGTTGCCCCGCTGTATCCTTGATGCAGTGGGTGGTGCTGCTGGTGCAGAAGCCATTTTCCCTGTCAAGCCTGGTCCCTGTCTGACTTTCAGCTCACTATATTCCACCGCATGTCTGTGCGTCCGTCTTTTTTTATTTATTTTTTTACGAAATCCCATACTATTGAGTTGTGTTTTATTGTTGTCTGTTAATGTCGGTTCCTTGTTTGGTGTCTGCTGCCGTGTTCTCTTCGTATACTCCATCCAGATCCATCCGCTTGTGTGTTTGAGTCTTTCTCTCGCTCGCTCGCTCTCTCTCTCTTGCTCTCTCTCTCTCTCTCTCTCGCTCTCTCTGCGCTATAAGCTGTGCTGTGCTGTTGGAATGTGGCCTGGCTTAGGCTGTGCATGACAGTTGTCATTTGTGTAGTCCTTCAGCTTGATTACAAACGCAACAGACATGTTAAAGACGCAGACAGAGTAAACACTGCTTGTCTTCAGACATAGCTGATCTCATTTGTTAAAAAAGACCCCCCACCCCCCACTTCCTTGCATAGTGACATGCATCCTTGCTAAAAACGAGTGCGGCTGAACATTGTCGTGTGTGTGTCTGTGTTGGGGTTGTCTCTAAAATGCCTCTGTGCTGCCTGTAGGGCTGCACCTCTCCCATGGTGGTGAAGTTTGCCGACACTCAGAGGGATAAGGAGCAGAGGCGTCTGCAGCAGCAGCTCGCCCAGCAAATCCAGCAGCTCAACAGCGCCTCCACCTGGGGAAACCTGGCTGGCTTGGGAGGGCTCACGCCACAGTACCTGGCCGTAAGTGTTAACCCTCGATCTAACGCACCAATCGCCCACTGCATACCCTTACTTGAGGTAGGGTTGACGAAATTGTAAACAAAATTGACATATTGACAGATATTGGGATTGCGATATAATCATTCACTATTGGTGGGAATGATCATTTTTGCATAACGATTTCCATTTTCACTGAAAAAACTATTTAAGTCATGATGTGACTTTCGTTGGGATCTGTACCAAACAATCATGTTTTCTTACATCTGGAGAAAAAAAAGTGTGGGCCAGGGCATCTCTGCAGCACTACAGTACTTTATTTATAATGGTGTTATAAATTGACATTCACACATTTCACCCTTATCAAAAAACTGCAGCTGCTGCGAATTGGATGGTGCACTTGGCCATATTGCGATTTCGATGCGAGGCTATGTATTTATTTAAATGTAGCTCCGTCATCATGTCTGCTCTCCTTGTCCTCACAGTTGCTCCAGCAGGCCACATCTACCGGCACTGCCCAGACCGGCTTCAGCAGCCTCCAGCAGCGACTAGGAGGCAAGTTTTACCTCCTTCGGTTGTCAAGGCAACCCTCCTTTTACATGATCCTATTATTAGCATTAGTGTCAGTGTTATTATTAAGACAGAGAAATGCAAGCCCACAAGGTTTCATCGCTGCCAGATCGCAGTGCCACATAATGAGATCGTCAACACATGAATGACTGGTTACTATTTTAAGGCGTCACGCTCTGCTTGGGAGGACCGTCGGTTGCTCCAACATGGCTGTATTATATTAGTCCATTAATGAAGCAGAAGAGTATTTTAACGTGAAGGAATATGAGGGGGGAGAAAATAATTTATAATTCACGGTGTGGTTGTGACGTGCTTAAACCATTTATTTATTTTTCTTTAACCTCGGATCCCCTTGCAATGCATTCAAATTCTAGATTCATCATCAATAAAATTGATTTTTTTTTGTTCATCCTGTTCAATGGGTGCCTTTTGTACCCGGATTGCTATTCATGTTCTTCTTATTAATAATGCCGTCTGTGTGACGAAAGTGTCCTAGATGTAGTCAATGAGATTGAACGGCACCGTGTGATGAAGGAAGGCTGGGGAGGCATTCTTGGGTCAAACGTCACTGTCTTTCCCCCATCATTACAGCAGCAGCAGCAGCAGCAGTAGCACCGGGCCCTTATTGGGCTAAGATACGGATATATTTCTGCTGTTGGCAGAGAGTGGACAGCATGCCTGGCTGAGAGCTAATTGAAATAAAGCAATTACACCCCCCCCCCCATCTCCCACCACAATCTCCCGAGTTTGCTTTCAATGAATACGGGGCTACTACAGTGAAGTGAGACCACGTGAGGGTGTGGCATGAACACAGGGAGTGTGAAACGGATCGCCATGGCGGGGGTCTGGCTGTGTCCATATAGTCCATACTCTGGGTCCTCAGCTCCAGTGTGTCTCCGTCCCCAGGTGTGAGCCCTCTGCAGCTGCAGAACCTGGCCACGCTGGCTGCAGCAGCGGCTGCAGCCCAGACCTCTGGCTCCCACTCCGCCACCAGTGCCCTGTCCGCCACAGGTGGCGCCCTCGCTGCTCTGGCCAGCCCGGGTAATCTAGCACCGCTTTAGTATGCACCGCTGACGTCCGGCCTCACGCGCGCTGCCAGTGTCTTGGCTCTCATTACAGTCATCCACTTTGGTTCGTCACTGTCATGCCTCGTGGCCATCTTGTGATGGGGAAGGTTGTGAGGACACCGACGCTCCCCGTAAAATGACAAAACCGTGTCTGGTTTCTGTCCCCAGTGGACTTTTTTTGTTCATATGATTGTGTTGCTGGACAATGCGACCCATGCATACAAACAAGCAATCATCAAATGCACTGATGAATAAACTGCCTACACACATGTGTAGGCATAGTTAATGCAATTTTCACACATGTAAATTGTAGTCTACCATGAGCCATGCAGCAGCCATAATTCAGCAGAATGGCAAATCACGTGCATTTAAACTATAAGTAGGCTGGAAACTGTTCTTGTCCAGTATCAATTTTACGTGGATTTTTTTTCCCAATCAATATGTGCAAATAAACTAAGCATTTTAGGAATGCACGTTTATTCAAGTGTAGGTGATGCTGACATCTTCATTTTATTTTTTTTCTGGACATTGTCTAATGCCTGGATAACGGGACAGGAAAAGTCACTTGATTGACGCACTAGAGAGTAGGACTTGCAGACTGTATTACTATTCTGGGCAAGTCTGTGTTGTGCCATGGTGGGTTTAACAGAAAATAAGGCACTTGGCGTTGAGCAATGCCAAATAATCATTCTACGATGTCGCAACGGTCCCTGTAAAAACCAAACGCTTGTCATTTCTAAAAGTGCTAAATCTCTACTGGCGGTGGTGCGTCTGAATCTGCACTCGTCATTCGGGTTCACCTCTGCTCCTCCACCTTGCATCCTGCTCCACGGCAGCCATCTTGCTATCTGCTGTTTGACTCCCAGCCATCCCAGCCATCCTTCATTTACTTTATGAGAGTTATAATCTCCCTAATAAAGCTTTTTATGAGGACCCCGTCTACTGGGCGTAAATATACATTGGCTCCATCTGTCTGCGTTAAGCATATTGCCACTGTGGTAATTGCCTCCTCTCCTCATTTAGTGGCAGATTGTCGAGCCGTCCCACTGCTGTGTCTACCCCTCCTCCCCTCTCCTATCCTCTTGCAGTTAGGGGTCGGGGCTCCAGAGTTGTGTGCATGGACAGGCGAGAGAGCGGGCAGGCGTGTGTGTGTGTGTAACGTCCGTGTCCTTGTGCGTTCCTCCCCCAGCAGCCGGTGCATTGGCAGGGACAGGGGCAGGAGCCGCCATGAACACCCTAGCCTCCCTGGGCACCCTGCAGGGTCTCACCGGCACCTCCATGGGCCTCAACAACCTCAACGCTCTTACCAGCAGCGTCACTGGTAAACACCGCTCTGCTCTTCAACGACCCGAGCTCCATGAACTGTGTCGATGCGTGTACATGAACCGTGGAGGAATAAAACGAAACCGATATGCTCTCCCCTCCCTTCCTCCCTCCCTCTCCACAGCTAGGCAGTTGGTCTGCCCCTCCTCCCTTTAAAAAAACAAAAACAACATGCTTACTAAGCCGTTGTCTCACTTCCTCAGAGGATTTCCACTACTTCCTCCTTGATTGCAACACCTTAACTCCTCCCACACTAACACCATACTGCGACATGCCTAATGCGATTTTATTGTTTTTTATTGATTTTACTTATTTTCCCTGAAGATAGATTTACGTAAAGATGATGATGTCATGAACAGAGACTGAATATTTTGCACAATACACATCCTTTTTTTTTATGATGGATATTGTCATTGACAATGATGGTCACATTTGGTTATTGAAAAAAAAAGTCCTATTTCCACCCAAAAGACAATGGTACTTGCCATGCAGTTTTATTAGTTAATTCCTTGAATAGAACCTTTGCAAAATACACCTGATTGTTGCTGTGGTTAATGTGTGTGTGTGTGTGTGTGTGTGTGTGTCCAGGTATGGGGGCTCTAAACGGAGGCCTGGGAGCCTCCATGGCAAACGGGTCTGCGGCCAGCTCCATGGATGCGCTGACCCAAGCCTACTCAGGGATGCAGCAGTACACCGCCTCTGCCCTGCCCTCCCTCTACAGCCAGACTCTGCTCCAGCAGAGTGCTGCCGGCAGCCAGAAGGAAGGTGTGTGTGGTAGGCTATTGCATTTAATTAAATCCCTAATAATTAGGACCTACCAGGCTAAATGTAATGTTAAATGTTAAAATATGTAAATGGATATAAAAAATGATATAGATATAGATATTAAATATGGTTAATTAAATTAGTTATATTTTTATAGTTACTTTTTTTTGTGTATTTGATAATTGAAATTTTGGTTATTAAGACAACCCACTCTAGATGTATATTAACATTTAAATTGATAAGAGATATTGATAAGAGATTGGTTGATGGTTGAATGTTTTTTCATTGTTAAAATGTTTTGTTATAATTGTTTAATGACCTTTCCAGTGTCTAGCTTCCACTGTACTGTCCACTATTTTATGTTTTTAGTAGGGCCGGGAATCTGCAGGGAGCTCACAATACGATATTATGATTTTTGGTCACCAACGCGATATGTTTTGCAATTCTGTAAATATTGCAAGACAATATTCCGCTTTTTATCTTTTGTGTTGTTTAGCTATGGGTATAATGTTGGTTTGGGTTCTCCAGGTCTGTTTGTGTCCGCAGTTTTTTCTTTTTATATGGAAGTCGCTGAACAGAACCGAACATGGTTAATGCAAATCAACTGTAGTCAAATGCACTATAGCTCTCTCTTAAGGACATTACCATTAATGTTTCCACTAAGATGACTGATGTTTCTGGCTTACATTTATTTTTTGAGATTGTTGAGTCAACCTGATGATGCAAGTATTGCAGAAGTGAAGTATCTTGATATTCGCATGAATCGATTTATTTTGTCTTCTAGTTTTTAGTATGTAACTGACATGTCTGTTCCCAGTCTCTTCAATAGACTGTCATGCGTCTCATTGGACACGTGTGTTTCTAACTGATTTTGTAGGACCCGAAGGGGCCAACCTGTTCATCTACCACCTCCCCCAGGAGTTTGGGGACCAGGACATCCTGCAGATGTTCATGCCTTTTGGGAACGTGGTCTCTGCCAAAGTCTTCATTGACAAACAGACCAATCTGAGCAAGTGCTTTGGTATGTAGACCTCCGTTTGGGCATCTCTATTTTTTGACGATGGCGGTTCACTCCTTGAAATGCTCCTAGTAGGCTCTGCATTGGTCTTCTTGGGTCACAGTAAACCTCATGATCTGGATAAACTTTGTACGTCACGCAGAATGCGAAGTATGTAACACGACTCCTCGCTCTCGCCCTCTTTCTCTAGGCTTCGTCAGCTACGACAACCCTGTGTCCGCACAGGCCGCCATCCAGGCCATGAACGGCTTCCAGATCGGCATGAAGAGGCTGAAGGTGCAGCTGAAGCGCTCCAAGAACGACAGCAAGCCCTACTGATCCCCCGCCCCACCCCCACCCCCTTTCTTCCCCATTTACCTACCCCAAGCCCACGCTTCCTCGTTAGCACTGCTAGGGTAAGTGCACCACCCGGCCAAGGTCCCCTCAGCAGAAACTCGCTGGCGGTGGAACGGGGGGGGGGCGGGGGCGGGGGGGGGCTCGTCTTTCTGTTCTATTCTCCTTTTTTTTTTAAATGGTTGCCAATTTCCATGTGCCATTTTTAAACAGTACCTTGTTCTGTTGAGTTCCTCCATGTGTGCTATTGTTTTTTTGGATTGTTTCTCAAATGTTTTAATTTAAGTGGATATTTATGACGGTCGCTGGAGCCAGTGTTTTTTCACGGAGAAGTACGTGTCTTTGTAGTTTTAAAGAATAAAATTTACATTTTATTGCCATATCATTTCATTGCCTACAGGTCACACTATAGAAAGATTGGTTGTAGATCCCAGACATCCAGTGCTTTGGCCGGTCTCTGGGTCCTCTGTTTATTTGTTTAGCGATCCCTATATGTGGAAAATCAAGTCATCGCTACCACCTCTCTTTAGCTCATCGCTTGCTCTATCTCTGTCTGTCCAGCTCATCCGTCTCTCTAGCTACGCCATGTTGAGTTAGGCTACCTCTCCTAACAACTTCTTCCAATCATTCCATCCACCCCTCCAGCCTCCCGCAGAGAGGGGCTGGTTCCAGGTGGATCTTGGGTGCCAACGATACTATTTGCATGTGTGGGGTGCGTGGGGTGGGGGGGTGGGGGGGCAGGGAGTGTCTTATCATACGTGTGGTGTTTTCGCTTCTTTTGAATATCCGTGTTGTCGTCGTTGTTTGTCCAGGGGCTCAGGTCACGGGTGGGGCGGGGTGTACCGCAACTTCTCCCTGTTGTATGTTTGTTAGCTGTGAGTCATTGCTCAATGGTTCTTGTGCTGTGGCCCTAACTTCTCTCCCTCTCTCTCCCTCTATCTCTCTCTCTGTCTCTTTTCTCTTGCTCTCTCTCTCTCTCCCTCTCTCTCTCTGTTCTTTCTCTTGTCTCTATCTTTTATGTTTTTCCTTCCTTTTAGAACAACTCTCCATGCCTGTTTGCTCATCATTAGCCTAGCATGTCTCCATGGTGTTGAAAAGCCAAGCCAAACTCCTGGCCTCATCATCCCACCATTGTCTGTGGTGTGTCTCTCTCTCTTAAAGCCCGCCTGACCAATACCTGGCCACCCACTGACCCTTGACCCTATAGCTCAGTCTGATTTCTGCATGTATATTGCATTTTTTTTGTTTTTTCTTAAAAATGTGACTGGTGGTAGGGTGATGAAGAAAATCAATGTGAAAACTTACCTACTCTCAATTCATTTAAGATATATTTTTTTTGTAAATGTTTAAAAGCCTGTGGGATTTTTTTCGTTTTTTTTTTTTTTTAAAGAAATTTGCTTGGTTTTTATGTTGCTTTCAGTTTACCTCTCTCCAGTAAAGTTAACTTGAAAGTTGAATACAGGGACTGGCACGAAGCTGTGCTATTTGGTGCCATTAGCAATATGTTGGCTTCTAAAACGAATGACCACTTTCCAACACTTTTGAAAGTCAGATCAGATTAAAAACCCTCAGTGCTCTGTAATGGTTTCTACATTTTGCGGCAGTGTAAAGATTTCCACTAAGGCTGTTTAAGATAAAATGTAAAAAAAATTTTTTTTTTGCTTTTCATTTATTAAAAGAAAATCCAGTGCATTTGCTTTTTCCTCTTTCAGAACTATTGATGGCACAATAAAAGGTACATTTGCTCTGGCTGGAGAAATGGTAACCTACATGAGTCAACTTTTTTAGAACTGATTCACAAATAGACAATCTGTGGTTTAAATGCACACTTAGATTACCTATATTTTATACCATTGAATCTATAGAAGTTTAACTAACAGAAACCCAGACAAACAGCGGGGTTTTTGTCATCCGTGTCGGGCGTTCTTCAGTTCATGAAGTTTTTAAAGAGGACTAAAAATTAGTTTGCTCGATCAATACAGCCTTTTGAGTGTCATTTCTAGTGAAAATAACTCAAGTTTGGGTAAGAAAAGAATCCTCTGCATTCATTTTTTTTATTTCACCCTCTGGGGAAAAAGTACTTTTACTTAAAGGGTCACATCTTGGACATGTCATTTATTTTTCCATTCATTAAAAAAAGTTAAATTTAGTGTAAAATTTCTGTGGTACGTCTTGACAAGTTTTGGTGAATATTCTTGTTAATAATTTGATTTTAATGTTACTCTTTTTTGATTTAGTGTGGATGCCTCATGTTTAAGATGATTTAATATGTAATAACATAGATGCCAGACATATTTTTCATTTTTTGCAGTCAAGTGCCCATGTATCAAACTTGTATACATTGTTTTTTTCTTTTCTTCTTGTGATGGTACCCAACTTTACACGCACCGTAACATGAAATACTTTCACACATTGCTGGATAGACACAATATGCTTTATATACTACAACCCATGGGAGTCCCTGAAGAAGAGTTAACTCGGACACGGCGACCACGGTCCGTGGCCCTCGGCACATTTTTATATAAACACGCTTGACGTTTCGTAGCTTGCGACGCTATTCGTTCTAAAGTGGCATGCTTTTATTTTGTAATTCAGTTTGATTACCCAGCAGCACCCAGAGTTAAAGAATCTTACCACGTTCACCGAACACTTTGGTTTACGAATGCATTCCATTTTAACACAAGGTTTACAAAGAGAAAAAAAAGTCTTTATTAGGGTAGACATCCTGTGTGTCGTGCCACTCGCTGACCCTGGTAATTACAGCTGCACCGCAATCGCCCCGATGAAGGGTTTCCAAATACCGCGTACCTGGTGACGCTTAAAAAAAAAAAAAGTTGACGACTCAGGGTTTTTCTGTGTGTACTGATGTCACACCGATGGGATTAAAATACTAAATGCACAATTGTAATCATCTGACACATTTCTGTTCTATTATTTTTTCTAGTTATTTAAAAGAAAAAATCCTAGATGGTACCAAATTTTAAACTTTTTTTTGTTTTTTTAAGGAACATTGCCAGAGTTAAGCACAAATATGGGAGATGCTCCCATTTTCACTATGTCGTATGGGTGGTGTAGCCCAATTTCTAAAAAAAAAAAAAAAAAAGGTACCATGGATTTCACTTTTTAATATGGGTTTGTGCTTTTTGCAGTGTGGTTTTCTATCCAAATGCAATACAATACTCAAAGTGCCATATGTGTCTAAAAACTGCCTACACATTCTATTAGGCCTTGGTTAGAGAGTTCTGCAGTTCGACTTTTTAAGTCTATTTATGCCAGTGTTATGAAAACTCTGTCCCAAGCTTGTGTTTTTGAGTTATTGATAAATGTGTATTGTGATGTACTACCTTTTTTTGAATGATTTTTGGTCAAATGTATGTACATTCACAATAAACTACCCTAAATGTCAAACCTTGTTGTGAGTGAACAAAAAAAGACAAAACATTGTACTGTAACACTTTACCAAAGCAACCGACCAT
Source organism: Merluccius productus (assembly GCA_027122695.1). Taxonomy (NCBI): domain Eukaryota; kingdom Metazoa; phylum Chordata; class Actinopteri; order Gadiformes; family Merlucciidae; genus Merluccius; species Merluccius productus. The sequence goes on from JAOPJI010000142.1 coordinate 7,213,365, forward strand.
TTGAACCAAACTTTAACCTAAACATAAACGACGTGCTGCAAGACTTAAAATAGCAGGTTTGGTTTTGTGGTCACGGTTGGGCTGAGGGCAGCTGCGGCGGCTTGACAGGGTATGGTAAAGTGTTACCAGTAATGATACATGAGCAGCACGGTGTATTTACTACACGTCCATCAGAAGGTCGAGACTCTCTTCAGGGGCTTCCATTGCAAAATGTCATCTCTTGAATCTTACCACTCACATTGTTTTTTTCATCATTCAAAGTGCTTTTTTTTATAGTAGTACAGTAGATTTGCATCTATCGATATTGTCTTGGTCCAAGGAAAAAAAAAAAAAAAAGCTAGCTTGCCCTGTTACCTTTTTTTTGTCTGATAGTCGATAGGACTTGTCATGGTTCACCAACAGTTTCATAGATGTTGTCTTGATAAAAGCCAAAAAGTGGGTGCATCTTGATGTGATCTGTACACATAAACTTTCTGTTATCAACTTTTTTTCAAATGGCTCGATATAAAAAAAACACGACAAAATGACAAATAGGATTTCCAATTTCTAATACTGGTTGTTCATATGTATTTTGTACCAGTGAAGCTTTTTATATTGGAAATTAAAGGAAAAAAAACTATCTTGGAAAAAAAAATTTGTCTGGCCTCTCAATGTGGCCTCGTCATGACTAGGTCTTGGGTTTGGCCTCTTGGTGGTGTCAAAGCTATTTACTTACGCAATTCATTTTTCATGTTGGGGGTGGGGGGGTGGGGGTGGTAAAGGGATTCTCTTAATCGTGGTAAGTTTCATGTTAGTATCGTGCTGTCCCACATGATTTAGCATTCAGCAGCAGGATTTAGTAAACTTGTGTTTAGTAAACTAATTGTCTTAGTTTTATAGCAGGTAAACTATCTGTTTAAGTTTGGGCTTTTGCTTTTAACCTGTGTAGTTTTTCTGTTCTTTCCCATATCGGAGTGTGTAGACGAAAGACTCAATGTTTTTTTGGTCAGTGTTTGTTCACGTGTGGTGTGTTTCTTTCTGCCTCTGTCTCAAATTAAACCATTTCCCCTAATATTGGATGTGTCTTTGTGTGTTGTGTGGTCCCGTTTGGTTGTCCAGTGTTGTAAAGACATTTACAAACCTCCCCAGTGTGTCATGTCTCCCTAACTTGTTTCTATCCATTGTGCTTATTTTATTTTATTTTGTTTAAGTAATAGCCGGGAATGGGAATCTGTAGGCATATCATTAAAATGTGTCCACACACTCTTCCAGTTGCTAGTGACTAGAGGAGAGGGCAGGTTTGAGTGTGGGGGTCCCTGCTCTGAATAGTCTTCTGCTTGAAGGAGCCAGCCACCGTTTTGCCCACCAAGACGCTTCGCAGAGGGTAAAAAAATCTAATCAAGACTGCACAAAAACATTGCCCACTCTCCCACACTGGAATGCATTACCACAGGTTTCATTTGTTTCCACATTAATGTTTCATGAGGAACCGGTCAAGTCTTTAGATTGGAATTGAATTAGGTTTTGTAATTTGGCCCGAGTTCACATCCACACAGCCTTATTTTGCTGAGCCTTAGGCCTACCTATTGTGCATTATGGCCTGAGTAGAAAGATTGGCAAATGCCAATTTAATTAAGCTTCTGGTTAGCTACTTTTCCAGATAAATTTCCATGTAGTATAATCTTCAAACACAAATATCCATGTAGTATACTCTTTAAATAAAAAAGATCCATGTAGTGTATACTCTTTAAATTCAAATATCCATGTAGTATACTCTTCAAATAAAAATATCCATATAGTGTATACTCTTCAAATACAAATATCCATGTAGTATACTCTTCAAATAAAAATATCCATGTATGTAGGACCAAAAAGAGAAGCCATACGTGCCATTTAGCCCTGGACATAAGATGCAACTGCGCCATCTAGTGGTGGACAACGTCCTCCTCTGTAGACACGTGGATTATAATCTCATTAGACCAAATTGTATCACGTTTTATTTGATTTTGGTCAGTTTATTTAGTTCACGACTATTGTATATAAATCACAACACCGCACTTTAATAGTAAACGAGGAGTTGTGTGTGTGTGTGTGTGTGAATGCTAATGGTGATCAAGACCGGCGCATGCGCTTTCAGCCGCGCTAGGCGCAAAGAAACCATGACGACCCTTCTCGCCGAGCCTGATGGGGACGGTGTAGGCATAGATATATATAGAACACTAGATGTCTTACGGCGGCGTCTATGACGTCCGCAGAGGTCGGCCATCTTACTACAG
>JAOPJI010000142.1:7219472-7229513 GCA_027122695.1 Merluccius productus
GTGTGTGTGTGTGTGTGTGTGTGTGTGTGTGTGTGTGTGTGTGTGTGTGTGTGTGTGTGTGTGTGTGCGTGTGCGCAGCTCATGTTCCGGAAGATGCGCGGCCTGAGCGAGTTCCCGGAGGACTCCCCCTCCATCGGCGACGTCCTCTCCCACCTGACCTCGTCGGTGCAGCTGGAGCTGGGCGCCGCCCACCCGCTGCACGTGACCATGCTACCCAACCCCTCGCACCTGGAGGCCATCAACCCGGTGACGCAGGGCAAGGTCCGAGCCAGGCAGCAGCTCAGGCAGGAGGGGGACTACTCACCGGAGGACAGTGCCCAGCCCGGGGACCAAGTCGTCTGTCTGCAGGTACGGGCCCCACAGCTTGCCCGGGGTACATACTGCTGGCTTGCACTGGGGAGACGATCACAATGAACGATCACAATTATCTACTATCTCAATTGAAACCACTTTTTTTTGTTGTTGTGCGTTTTAAGAAAATATGACCGTCAGTATTTTAAAGGAAAAATGAAAAGAAGCCTGTTTCTGCAGGAGAAAAAAAAAAGATTTAAAGTGATTTTAATGTTATTGTTTTTTTATGAGCTGTTTTGGAATCGGGTAGCTGAGCAGCCACACTTTACACAATCTGTAAGCTGGTAATTGTCTGCCAGAGTAATTAAATTTGGACCAGGAGGAATCATTACATCTATCCCCCTGATGGTGGTGTTTGCCTATTTTAGTTAGTGTAATGTTAATTAAAATCCCCATGACACCCACAGGATACGGGAGATAAACTCTATTTTAATCATTTGGCAAGTGGCCAAATGGCCTTAGAAACCAGCACTGTATTTTGAGTGTGGTCTCAAATGAACAAAATAATACAAATCAGTGGCTTTAGTCCACTTCTAAACCCATTGTGTTTTTTAATTCTTAATCAGGTCCATGGCGATGGCTCATTCCCTGGCCAAGGGATTGTCCCAGAGACCTTTACCATTTCAAGCCTCCCCCATTACAGAGTCGGTGGGAGCATCCACCTTATTGTGAACAACCAAGTGGGGTATACCACTCCATCTGAGAGGGGGAGATCCTCACTGTACTGCTCTGATGTTGGTATGGGATTATTGTTATTATTATTATTATTATTATTATTATTATTATTATTATTATTATTATTGTTATTGTTATTATTATTATTATCATTATGTAATGTATATTGAATAATGTATTGCGTGTCTGTCTGCTGATTGCTTGGGTTTCTTTCCCTCGTGGCGGTTCTCCCCGGCAGGCAAGATGGTGGGCTGCGCCGTGATCCACGTCAATGGAGACGACGCGGAGGAGGTGCTGAAAGCTGCACGGCTCGCCGTGGAGTACCAACGCCGCTTCAGGAGGGACGTGATTGTGGACCTGATCTGCTACCGCCAGTGGGGACACAACGAGCTGGACGAGCCCTTCTTCACCAACCCGTCCATGTACAAGGTCATCCGGTCAGTTGCGCTCCTCTCCCCGCCAGTCGCCCGCACCGGTGCACTCAAGTAGTCTCTAATGGTGTCGATAGACAAAGACACTTGATGAAGGGTTAATCTTTTGTATATGGAGGAAAAGTAGAAAATGTCTTTGCTCTTGCTATGAAGTGGTAATAGAAATAATTTTGTAACTATTTGTAACTTCACTCTGCATAGACTACCTCATAAAAAAATCTTTTTTTTTTTTTTTTAATGTACCTCCCTCAAGAATGCCTGCCCCCAATGCTCAACGCCCTGTCCAAAGCTGAGCATAGCCTTGAAAACCCCTGGTTTACCATTTCTAATCTTTCTCTTAATACAGCACAGTATTAAGGGTGTACTGAGACAAATGCAGGCCATTGCTAAATGATGGCCTGAGACCAAATCTAGTTCTCCATCCAATCGAAATCTAATGAGATTTTTCTTTATTTCTGAATGGTTGTTTCAAGTACCTCTTCACTTCTCTTTTCTTGCAATTGCTCCAAAAGTGTACAAAAAAACCACGCTAACCCAAAAGCTGATGATGTAACGCGGTCAACCCTCCCAGCTCCCGGAAGAGCATCCCGGACTCCTACACGGACCAGCTGATCGCAGAGGGGCTGATGACGGATGAGGAGCGCGGCGAGGTCAAGTCCAAGCACTACACCATGCTCAACGACAAGCTGGCCAACACGCTGCTGTACATCCCCCAGCCCACCAACCTGCAGGGCCTCTGGGGGGGCCTGCAGGAGCCCCAGTCCCGTGTCACCACCTGGGACACCGGGGTCCCCGCCCCCCTGCTCCAGTTTGTGGGGGCCAAGTCTGTGGAGGTCCCGGACCACATCCAGCTGCACAGCCATCTGGGGAAGACCCACGTGCAGGTCAGAGCGCACTTCGCCTCTCGCTCTCTCTGTCTGCCTGACTCTCTGCCCCTCTCTCTCTCTTTCTCACTCTCACTCTCATCCCAGCTCTGGTCACATGGTATCAAATGACATAATAATAATTTGACTTTTTTTGTTGTATTTTAGGCTCGGCTGCAGAAAATACAAGACGGAACCAATTTGGACTGGTCTACAGCAGAGGCTATGGCGTTTGGCTCTCTCCTGTGTCAAGGTATGTACCTCACAAACACCCCCATTATTTAATTAGTCAATTAATTTGTTGATTGATTTGTTTGTCAATTGAGCTAGATGTATGGCTGCTACGATAGGTTGATTAAATTGATTAGTTGATTGACATAAAATTAATCAAATCAAATTTTTTTTGTATAATCGATTAACCGTTTAGGTAATTTATCAAGTACAAATACCAAACTTTGCTGCTTGATGCTTCAGAAATTCAAATGTTTGGTTTATGGATCATTGATGAATATGTTAGTTTTTCTCGGCTGCTTGTCAGATAAAACAAGCACGTTTAAGACATCACTTTACACTTAACTTGTGTTGGCATTTGCTATTATTTATGACATTTTCTAGACTAAATGATTCATCGATTATGAAAATAATCGTGAGTTGCATCCCTAGTCAGATGAATTGTTATTCAGTTGATTAAATGGCATTCATAGTAGTACATTTGGCTGTTCCTCTGCAGGCTTTAACATCCGGATCAGCGGCCAGGACGTAGGCAGGGGCACGTTCAGCCAGAGGCATGCGATGATGGTGTGTCAGAACACCAGCGACATGCACATCCCTCTCAACCACATCCAGCCCCAGCAGAACGGCTTCCTGGAGGTCCAGTATACACGCGACCAAACAAAAACACCAATCAAGCTTTTATTCTTTGTGCAAATGTGGCCTAATTTACGATAACATAAGCTTTATTTATCCCAAATGCGAAATAAGGGTTGTCACAGCAGCGGCAGTACAGGACAGTAAAATAATTAAAAAGAGTTACAAAAAAAAAAGTATTAAAAATGCGAAGAATATACAGAATATAACTTTATACACCATGTGAGTTATGTAAGGTATGGGTGATGCAGGACCCTGATGTGAAGAAATCAATATGAGAAAATATAAACACAAACACTTTTTTTATTGATTTAAAAAAGATTTGATTGCTTCTGCAAAAAAAAAAAGAAGTCTGTTAGGTACTACGGTTTGAAATGGCGTCCATAGCAACAGTCTGTTATTATACCAGCGGCCTGCTATAAAAAAATGACAGACCGTAGAATGCCGTAATTGAGCAATCAGAATCGAGTTCTCAACAAAGCCGTGTAATAAAGTATAATATTGTATCGTAGACAATTTAGTAGAAATGAAATGTCAACGCATTATTAAGGCCACTGCTCAGGTTCACTGTGGGAGCTATATTGGTGTGTGTGTGTGTGTGTGTGTGTGACAGGTGTGTAACAGTCCACTGTCGGAGGAGGCTGTGCTGGGCTTTGAGTACGGCATGAGCATCACTCAGCCCAAGCTGCTGCCCATCTGGGAGGCCCAGTTTGGAGACTTCTTCAATGGCGCGCAAATCATCTTTGATACCTTCCTCTCCGGAGGTAAACCCCCTCGTCACTTGATAAACAACGCAAGTTGATGACTTAGATATTATGATGTGCCCTTGTGTAGGATAGAGGACCGGTTTCTAATTTGCATGGCAAGTAGTTTCTATATTGTCTATTATTGTCTGTTTAGAGAAGCTTTACGCAGCAGAAGGAGAGTGCTTGCCAGTGCAAGATGCGAACACAGAGGCCGTCTAGAGGGCTTCAGGTGCATATCTGTATTTAGACGGCACGTTGTTTATGAGCTGCGCTCCCCAGGTGAGGCTAAATGGCTGCTGCAGAGCGGGATGGTGATCCTCCTGCCCCACGGCTACGATGGTGCCGGACCAGAACACTCCTCCTGCCGCATGGAGCGTTTCCTCCAGGTCTGCACGCCAACACAGCCCTTACATATAGCATATATCATCACCAAATAAGTACATAACCACGAGGGACGTAACCTTTTTACACCTTGTCCCGTGTCAGATGTGCAACAGCACCGAGGAAGGCGTGGACGGGGACAACGTCAACATGGGGATGGTGAACCCCACCACGCCGGCGCAGTACTTCCACCTGCTCCGGAGGCAGATGGTGCGCAACTTCCGCAAGCCCCTCATCGTGGCCGCGCCCAAGACGCTGCTCCGATTCTCCGTACGTTGCCCCGTTTGCCGCTAAGAAGCTTTGCGTGTCGTTTGACGGCTAAGAGGATTTAAAGCGACTCAAGAGCGTTTGTTTACTTTCGTCACGCAGGGGGCGACGTCCACCCTGGCGGAGCTGGGCCCGGGGACGACCTTCAGACCCGTGCTGGGCGACTCCTCAGCCTCGCCAGAAAGGTAGTGAAACCTCGGGCGTGAGCCGGACCCATAGAGCCTCACCACTCGCTTATTCAATGACTGACAATACTTTGGGACATGGCTACAATGGGATGTCTAAACAGTTTAATGTCCATTAGACTTATTTTGTGTGGCTCTAGAGTAGCCGCAATAACTTGTTAATCTGTTTGATGTGCGTTTACCCCACCAGTGTCCAGAAGGTGGTGCTCTGCTCAGGGAAGCACTATTATGCATTACTGAAGCAGAGGGAGGCGTTGGCAGCCAATCACAGCACAGCGCTGGTCAGGGTGGAGGAGCTGTGCCCCTTCCCACTGGAGGCTCTGCAGAGTGAGCTCCAGAGATACGCCAACGCCAAAGGTAGAGAGAGGGAGAGCGTGGGAGAGAAACCCAGGGTTTCCCATACCAACTGTTTAACCATCCACTCCTATATCACATTTACATAACAGAGGTTCAGCTCTCGCACAGCTTGGTATTAGTTCAGGGGACTTAATATTATTCCACTATTAATATATTTATAAATATATTTTTCCACTATTATTCCATTATTCCAACCTGCCTGATCGAATGTGTATATGCCGGTCAAAAGGAATAGCCGACTCCCATCAGGAATACTTGTTTTTAATGGGCTGCTGTTTCAGAAGATGTCAAAGATGCCTCGATAAAGAATTGTTTCATTATTATGAGGTGCATTTTTAACGGCTGTATTGTAACATACTCATGAGTGCAGGGTACACATGCAGATGGTAGCATTTACTATTAGTATTGCTATTTTGTTTTGTTCTGCCCCTCTCACCCGTTGCACCTGAGGTGAGCTGAAACTGCAACTGCAACTGTGTTGATGTGAACTGTGATTGTCCTGCAGAGTATGTGTGGAGTCAGGAGGAGCCTCAGAACATGGGGGCCTGGTCCTTTATATCCCCTCGCTTCGAGAAGCAGCTGGCCTGCAAGGTGAGCCTTTGTGAGAAACAAGCTGGAAAGAGGAGAGACGTGTGTAGCGCGGGATGCCTGCCAGCAGGTGGCGGCATACTACAATAGTTGCACTACAGCTTGCACAGCATCAAACCACCGCTTGTCCCTAAATCCACTGAATAATTTCAACTTGCTGTCGTTTATGTAATCACATCCCACTAATCCCTTTTCTTTTCTTTCCTTTCTTTTTTACATTTTTTTTTTACTCCCTTGTCTCAGCTCCGATTGGTCAGCCGACCAGCTCTCCCCGCCCCCGCCGTAGGCATCGGGGCGCTTCATCAGCAGCAGCAGGAGGCCATCCTAACCGCTACCTTCTCCTAAAATACCTAATAAAAACACGACACAAGTACTGACACTGCAACACGACAAGTACTGACACTGCAACACGACAAGTACTGACACTATGACACGACAAGTACTGACACTATGACACCGTTACTCTGATAGAGGCGGTCGCCCCATGGCATTAACGCTGTACTGCATACCATCATATGGTGTTTACAGTTTGGACTTGGTACTTCCCTGAATGCTGCTGTTACGTGGCTCATGTAACGATAAGATACTACAGGTCAGAAAGGGCTTTGGAAAGCATGGCATTGTGAATTTCTCCTTACTCGATATATATGATTGGTCGATTCTATTAAACTGCGTTTGTTTTTATTAATGTGGTTTTTGGGAGAAACCACAATACACTTTCAACTCAACTCTGTTTTTCATACAAGGCAAACTTTAATCCTGTACTGCAATGTGTGGGTATTTTGACAGTTAGACTTTTCTAATATTTTACATCACTATGGGTTAAAGTTAATTAAATATATTGTTTACAATAATTGTTTGTTTGCTATGTTTTCATGGGTGGAATCCTGTGCATCTTAGTGACATGGCGGTTTAAAATGTCCACTGTCCCCTTTATCAATCAACCAACTATCGGATTGTCATCTCAGAAGTATTTCATGGTTTACTCCCCAAGCGGCACGCTTGATAATTAGATTTGAGGTGAATATGTTGTGAGCATATATTCATACCATCAAAATGAATACCTCCATTAATCAAATTGCTAATGAACTGGCTACCTCCAATTAGAATATGATCACGCGCCAGTATTCACTTTATTTTAATTTGTTCAAATAATGTGTTGAGAGGTAGAGGTATATAACTAAAAGGTCAATGTTTGTTATTTGAATTTGAGTTTTGTCTAATGGGAATGAGTCCACATACAGACCACCAAGTGTCATTGTACAGGGCTGAGTTGATCAAAATGAAATATTCTCAAATAAATCTATTTTGATTGTATTTTGCAGATATGTTTGTATTTTCCAAATAGACCGAGACCTAAATCAACACTTTGTTTTCTGGCAGTAGCACAACTTTCCTACCTGTCTTCATTAGTGTGCGTATACCAGACCATATAGCCACAGACCAGAACCCCAAACCCATTGAATGGTCCAGCCTTTCATAGTGATCTGTATCTCCATCACGACCTGGCTCAGGCCTACAACACAACGCCCTCGCCATGCCTTTTATTTATTTCATTTTATTTTTTCTCTGCTCCTCTTCACCCGCTGCACGAAACGCAACTGGTCCTCATGGTGAAGTCATCGTCAGGAATGGGAGGGCATGATGCCCATCCTTAAAGTCCACCACATATATAGACCTACTGTATATATATATAATATAAAATATATACTATGATATATATATACACACACACACACACACACACACACACACACTCTTGATATACTCTATGCACTGGGCTGTTTGGTTTGGTGCAATGCGAACACTTAAATTGTTCACTCACTCAGTCACCACACACACACACACACACACACACACACAGGGAGAGACATTTACGCCGTTAGATACACAGGCAGGAGGCAGCATCCTCCCACTCCTATTGCTATAACAACCAGAGGGCGGGCGGCGGTCCTCCTCCTCCTCCTCCTCCTCCTCAGCAGCAGCAACAGCAGCAGCTCTGACTCCTCGTCGCTGTCACACCAACAAGTAGCCGCTTGCTGGTTTTGTATCGTATCAGCCAGCGAAAAGAAAAGACAAAAGCCAAACCTTAACTACAACACCACCAGGCAGAGACGAGCAGCAGCACCAGGATCCGCCGCCAGCCGCCAGCCGCCAGCAGCAGCTTAGCGTCCGCCGCGCAGCCTCGTCCTACGGAGAGGAGGCGAGGCAGGTTAGGGTAGGAGGAGGGAGGGATCACCTCCCTAGGTGGCATAGCGAGGGCACTAGGCTAGTGCACTGAGCTCCGGGAGGGTTGTAAAAGTCTCGATCTCCTCGTCTCTCTCCTCTCTCACCCATCCTCACCCTCACCCTCACCCCTTTCTCTCACCCACCCAACGGGTTGCATGGACATGGCGAGGGAGAACGGCGAGTCCGGCGAGGCGTCGTGGAAGAAGCACGTTGAGGACATCAAGAACATGTTTGACTTCAAGGAAGTCCTTGGGACGTGAGTAGCACGCACACACACATGCACACACACACGCACACACACACACACAAGCACATGCGCACACACACGCACGACGTCCTCCTCCAAACTTAGTTTTTCCCCCCTCCCTCGCATCACAGTAGTGTGGGCTGATGAAATGATGGATGAGATGATGGATGTCATGCAGGCTGGATGACAGCTGTTGAGTGTTTCACTCAGTGTGTGTGTGTGTGTGTGTGTGTGTGTGTGTGGGGGGGGGGGGGGTTGTGCGCGCGCGTGTCGACGTAAACAATGACAGAATTTCCATTTGGCTCAGCCCTTGCAAACTATCTTACTGTGGAAAAAAACCTGGTCTGAGATCTGTCCAGGACCAGGACCAGGACCCACCGCAGGCCTGGTGCAACCACACCGAGCTACACGTTAAAGCACTACGTGCTGCTGCCCACCACCACAGGAGACACCACCACGTTGGTCTTCTTCCTCCTCCTCTCTCTCCCACCCCCCCCCACACACACACACACATCATCATCAGACCTCATCATCACCAGACGTATTGGTTGCTAATGGGATGTTGTTAACAACGAGCTGTTTAATGTGATGTGGCATACTCACGATGGGGATGTGATAAAACCACGTCGTCCCCCTAGTATAGTCCAGATATGAGGGCTTAATGGGTTGCTTGATTAAATTTATTTTCAACGGAGGCTGAATCTGAGTTGTGGTCATCGGTGATAAAGAGATTGGGGTTTGGGATAATAGACCACAGTGGAGGTTTTTAGTGTCTGTCCAACGGAGACATCAGATAGGAGCCGATGTGATGGGGGCGAAAGGTAGGCGGGGGTTTAATAACCTGCAGCCCCATTCACAAAATCCAGACTTTCTGCCACGATGACGTCTGCTGGCTGTCATCTCATACAAGCTGTAACTCATATCCATGCAAAAAATACATTCATATATATATAAATATATAAATATATATATATAATAATAGATCTGGCTATTGGCACAATGTTCTAGTGTATATTGATGCATTCAGCCATACATCATCTAGATGACGTTTATTGTTAATGTATTTCTTTGAAACGTCCCTACTGTAGAACAAAGGTTGTATTGTCTTGGGGGGTTTTCTGGGGTTTACCACCCCGTCATGCTTCTTCAGAGAGCCGTCGTGTCCGTGGCGCCGCTTCATGAGGTTTTAATGAATTTGTGATTCATAACGATTCCTCTGCTGCTGCTGTGTGCAGCGGTGAGCCAGCAGGTATTCGTACGCCGACTGCATGCTCGACTATATCTGTGAAGGACCTCTGACTAAACCAGTGAATCACCGGGACTTGCTGTCTAAACAATAGCCAGGTTGAGCAGTCTAGCTCGCCCACGTCCCCCCGAACACACACACACACACACGCACACGCACGCACACACACACACACGCACACGCACACGCACACGCACACACACACACACCCCTGCAAGCTTTTGATTGCTCACCGGCCAAAATTGTTTATCTTACACCAAAGTCCCCTGTCCTTGTTAACCTGAGCCAGGATACTGTTGGCTGCTCTTCCTCCTCGTCTGGATCAAGGAGTGCCCCGGTCGTTTAGCGGTGTGACTCAGACTAGGTCAAGGTGGCTCGCTCCTGGCCAAAAAGCTACAGGACTCCTCCCCCACCCCGCCGCCTCCTTCTGCTCCTCTCCACGGCTTTGCCAGGGGGGGGATTAGAATGGACTAGAAGAGGCCCTAGATTATCTTAGTCTTTCCCCACTGCATGTTCCTCCTCCTCCTGCTGCTCCTGCTGCTCCTCCTCCTCCTCCTCCTCCTCCTCCTCCTCCTCCTCCTCCTCCTCCTCCTCCTCCTCCTCCTCCT
>JAOPJI010000142.1:7243056-7255665 GCA_027122695.1 Merluccius productus
CCACGCACCACTGGCATATGTTTTCCTTTTCCTCTCGCGCTTCTTTTCCATAACCACCCACACACACACACACACACACACACACACACACACACTCACACACACACCCCTACCTTGAGGGGGTCCGTTTACAGTTGGTGATGGAGCGTGGATTATGGACACACCCGCACTGGATGAATCCCTCTGGGTGGGGGTGGAGGGTGGGGGGGTGAGTTGCTGTGGAAGTGGGCTCTCTGAGAATATCATGCTAGAGTCAGAATTGGCACAGGAGTGTTGATTGGCCAGGGGGGGGGCGGAGGGGGGCGGGGCGGCACTCAGGACTATACTCCTGGGACTTTTTATTGTATTTTTAATTGTCTGTCTCTGCTCCCGTTGCCTGACTTCTGATGTGTGACGCCTGTGGGAGGGGATAGGCGGGAAGGGCAGGCGAAGGTGGAGGAGGGCGAGACTCGGGGCATGGCATCGGGCCACCGAGGTGTGTTTCTTCCACTTTTTTGTTCTGTTGGGATTCTTCACCGACGAAGAGGCTTATTCATTACCGATCTCGCCCCGCGGACCTGTCTGGGCCTGCACCGTCCTCCTATATGACGGCAGCCGAGCTGGCAGGGAGGGGTGGCTCTTCTCTGACAAGTTGACATCTACGGGGGTTATGTAAGCCAAGCCTCCTCTGTCCTGACAAGGCGCTGCCGGAGCCTTTTAAAAAAAAAAAATTAGATTTGCCTAAAAAGATAGGCTCCTAGGTGACTGGGTATGCGGCCTCATCGACAGTGACGGGAGTGAAATGCACTGAATATCTGGTTCCAGTTGACTGCGCCTGCCTCTGTCTGAGCCAATTTACAGTTTAGGTCCTCGGTTTGGGGAATCCGTCTTGTCTGTCAGTCACAGGTGACTGAAATGCAACACTTTTCAGTGGCAGGGAAACATAGGGAGGGGGCGTTATTTTCGAAATGCTCTCGCTCTTCTCTGCTCCCTCTCTTTACACCTCTCGAATTCTACCTACAGCACCTTTTTAAATAAGTAAGAAAAAATAGAAACAAATAGAAATAGAAAAAGCCACAGCTCCAGCACTCATCTCCTGTCTCCCTCTCTCCCTAACCCTAGGCCTCCCCTTCCCGAGACCTCCATGGAGAAGATGAAGCGCTTCAAGCGGCGCCTGTCGCAGACCCTGCGGGGGAGCCACACCATCGACGAGTCCCTGTCCGAGCTCGCCGAGCAGATGACAATAGAGGAGAACGGCCTGAAGGACAGCGGTGAGTGTGGTTTGACGTGTATTCGTTCAGCAGACGCATTTATCCACAGCCACTGTCCATGGGGAGTACCAGAGTCTTTAAAGCCGCCGGGGGCGGTTGGGGGTGTCGTTTGGCAACTTTCGCGCAAGGATGCCTCCAGGTAGGCGGCGGACGTTTTGGATTGGGAGTCAAACACCCTGGCTAGCCAGCAGGCTATCCTACCCCCTGTTTGTGTGTGTTTTTGTTCGACAGCCCAGTAGGGCTACACAGTATATATCAGCTTTATATTTTAAAAAAAATGCCCATTGGACTCACCGCAGTATCAACAAGACTGCAAGATGGCAAATAATGTAAAGCACACGGTGAATGATTGCAATCGCTAATTGTTCATATCGTCTTATTTTTTGTAAGATAATATTGACAAGCTGTTCAATGGTGTCTTAGTTAAGCTCGAGTGCTGCTGGATATGCAGCCAATTTTTCTTCAGTACACATCACATAACAATGATGGCGCCACTCCCAGGTGAATGACACTGTCACTCACACTAAACAACAACTACAATACGATATGTCACCCGTATTGTGATGATGCATTGGGAAGAAGTTTGCTTCGGTTTTGGTGTGTGTGTGAGGTTGTTCCATGCGTTTTCGTCTTGTCTGCTACTAGTCTCCCTCTCACTGCTTCGTTCCCCTCGAGTTGACTTGATGCTGTGGCTTGCGGCATGCCTGTACTGCTGAACGCTGCCATGTGCGACGCAGGCGTTGCAACTCGAGCAGCGGCAGAGCCTCCATCTTTGCAGATCGGTCGAGCAAGTGACGGAGGGCGAGAGAGCGCCTTGGCGTGCTACCCACAGTGTTGCCATGGCGCTCGGGGTCGGGGGAAACATTCTGGAGTTTCCATGACATTGCCGTAGTGATATCAACGATTCGAAACCAGCCGGGCATCAAGATGCTGTTAACCGTCTTCGCTTCACCCCCACCAACCCCATCGCCCTTTCATTCACTTTCTCTTCCCCCTCTCTTTCTGTCCTTCTTTCAATTCCCTTCATCACTCACTCACTCTCTCTCTCTGTCTCTGTCTCCCTTTATCTTCCTCTCTTTCGTTTTGTTGTTCTTTCGTTCTTTCTTTCTTGCGTTCTTTTTTTACTTTCATTCTTGCTTTTTTTTCGTTCTTTCATTCTTGTATTTCTCTCTCCGTCTCTATCTCTACTCTCTCTACCACCGCCAGCTTCTTTCTTTCGGTCCTTTTGAGCGGCTCTCCCCTCTCCATTGACTAAACTCTCTTTAGCGCTAAACGGGAGGCTGTTATTATTATTCCGCCTCCAGCCTCTCGGTTAATGTGCTCATCCAAGTTCCTCTGGCCCTCCGCTTCCCTCTGAGAACAGACCGGGGGTTTTGTAAAGAGCTTTTTGTCCCGTGATTAACGGCAGGTTTGGCCAGAGCGTTCTGTGCTTGGCGAGCGGGCACCAAAAAAAAACAAAACTGTGTGTGTGTGTGTGTGTGTGTGCGTGTGCGTGCGCGTGTGTGTGTGTGGTATTTAACGGGGGGATTTGTGGAAGTGTGGTCTAGAGAGAGGAAAAGGAACGGAGTAGCCAGATGAGATCTGATCCGAACTCCTGTGATTGTGGAAGCATTCTGCCCCCTGATCTGGTTACGCAACACGCGCACACACAAACATACGTGCGCATAACCGAGGGCAGCGGTGGGCACAGAAGAGGGATAAAGTAGAGGTCACTCGAGTCTATGAATTTAAATCAGGTGGAGGAGGACGACGCACGTTTGATATCCTCTGTTTTCTATAGCAGTGGTTCTCCCAGTGGTTCTCCCAGTGGTTCTCTCCGCCCAGTGGGTCCGCGGACCCCTGGGCGTCTGTGGCATATGGCCATGGGGTCCGCATATAATTAATAAAACTCCTACATCATTTATCAAAAATGGAACAAGCACAGCGTTATTTCTTTCAAGGGGGACAGAACTTGAAAGTTCATTGAGCCAGTAGGGGGAGCACAAGATTTCCAATGCATGTCGTTAATACATTTCAAGTACAAGGACAATATATTTTTTAGATTCAGGTTGCAAACTGTAACAACAGTAGGACTGTCCTTGTAAATGTAAGAGGGTCCCTGACTGTCTTGCACTGTGAAAAGCGTTTTGGAAAGCGCATCCTTTTCTGATCAACATGCCGGCGCTGGTCTGTGCTGGTCCTCTCCCCCTGCAGAGCCCATGGTGAGGAACGGCCGTCCTCCCTCGGCGCACAGCGTGCACTCCTTCCTGCACCAGTACACCGGCTCCTTCAAGAAGCCGCCGCTCCGCCGGCCCCAGGGCGTCATCGGGGGAGGGCTCGGCTCCCTCATGGTCATGCCTCGCAACGGCAGCCGCCTCGGTGAGACACGTAGGCACGCATATGCACATACTGTATGTGTGATCAAAATATTAGCACACTTAGCTCGTGCTATGCAGGCGCTGCCTGCCGTGGCACGATTTCAACCGACTAACTCCCACTCCAACTTTTCCATGACCTCCCCATCATCTCTCTCTCTCTCGCGCTCTGCCTCTCTCGCTCTCGCTCTCTCTCTCTGCCCAGACATCGTCCATGAGAACCTGAAGGTGGGTTCAGACGGGGAGAGCGACCAGGCTTCTGGAACCTCCTCGGATGAGGTGCAGTCGCCCACGGGAGTGTGTCTACGTAATCGGGGCAACCGCCGCATCTCTGCCGAGGTGAGGGTGACCCCCACACACACATCCAGACACACACACACACATGCGCACACGCACACACATGCGTGTACACACACACACGCACACACACGCACACCTTATGTCATCATCACCACAGGCTTTGGGGTCTTGGAAAGGGACCCTGCGCTGTGCTTTTGATAGTGAGCTGCGGTGGCGAGGAGGACACACACGCACTGATCGCTCAGTTTCGATTCATCACAGGGGTGGGTATGTTGTGGGGGTGGGGGGGGGCTTATGCCTGTGACCATAGCCAACAGATGGGAGCCGGTCTCAGCACCGCGCTTGTCATCTCGGCATGCGGCGCAGCAACACCTCCACCTCGTAACTATCGGGGACGGAAATGAAAAGGAACAGAATGGTTACGTTCTTTAAATGTCATTTTACATTTCTGATGAATTCACGTTGAGGTGGTGTGATTATTCGAATACTTCATTCACACACCGACCCCCTCACACACACGCGCACGCACACACACTCTAATGGGTTTGAGTGCCTTTCTGTTTAAATACCTATCAAAGGTGTTCTAGGAAAAGGGGCAATCTTTCCGAGCACACACACACGGATATGTAGAAAACAAGAGCAGGGGACAGCTTTTCTCTTTGTGTTTGACATCTGTGACTTCCCATGCCGCAGGGCTCGCTTATGTAATGTCAACATGTTATGGAGTTTGCACTTTGCACCGGGATACCCTTTTGATGCGCTTGCTGCTCGGTAGTGGTAGTGACGTTAAACATACATTTGGGGGAAGAAAAACAACAAACGTCTTTTCGACAAGAGTGTGGAAAACACACACACATTAACTTGATTTAATATTTGACTGGAGCATGCGGAAAACAACATGCCTTCCCAGTGCTTCTCCGCCAGAGGAAGGCATTCATCTGCTCGTGGCTTATCGCGATGTATAGGGAAAACAGAAGGCAAGCAACGGTGCCAAATTTGTATTAAATGCCTGAAACATCTTGTTAGAGAGCGAATTAAGGTTAATGACCATTTTGTGTGTGTGTGGGTGCGTGTCTGTCAGCTGCTGTCCCTAAAAAAACCCAAAAAATGCCTTATTGTTTGTCATGCTACCTGCTGGGCATCATGGGAGTGGAGGTCTTGTGATGCTAGAAAAGACACCCCTCCCTTCCCCCGCCCCCCCCGCAGCCCTCCGCCTGTAATGATTAACCGCTTCGGTCCCGGGTCCCCAGGGATTGGTCGGTGGCACCCAGTGGATGCGTTTCAAAGAGCAGCCTGCGTGCTACAAACGAAAAAAGAAAAACAACCTTTACAACGGTTAAGCCTCTTACTCCGTCAAGGGGGAGCCTGTCCACACATGAACACATGAATGCAGCTCCTGTTGTACGCAAAGTTCAAGCATGCAGTGCACCCCAAGCTGCCATGACAGTTTCACGGTGCCCCTAACCGTTAACTCACACACACACACACACACACACAGACACACAGACACACACACACACACACACACACAGCTACATTTAACTGCAGTGCTGTTGCGGTTGGAGCCACAAAACGGTGAAATTCGTTCTGCTACTTTATCACGTGTCACATGTGATGTGTGTGATGTGTGTGTGTGTGTGTGTGTGTTGTGGACACGGGGGACATGAGGGCCATGAAGGAAGACCATGGGAGAGAGAACGGAGGGATTCCCTTGCTCTGTGGTCAGGTGGTGGCCCTGTGCTTCTCCCAGGCCTGTTTGGGTATTGCGTCACACAGGGATTAGAATAATGCGCTCCAGATGGGCCCTGTTGAAGCAGATTAGGAAGGGCTGATTGGACAAGCCGAGCAGGGGGAGGGGTTCAAAGTTCATGTGATGGATGGTGTCTGGAGCACTGCGGCTCACCACTCCCGACCTGGCAACACGAATCCCGGCGAAATCTAGGATGGAGAATTGATGTTATGGGTTGCAAATGGATAAGCACAATGGCTTGTTAACATACTGAGTGACCATATGTTAAAATGTTTTAATAATAATAATTTGCCAATGGGAAGGTTGCCGGTTTCAATCCGCGGCCCCTCCTCCTAGGCTAATTCCGTTCACGGTGCTCTTGAGCAAGACACTCGAGCCCCCTTAACGGCTCGAGATAACCACGTATGTGCCTGGCTTGAGTAACTGCCATTGTGTGAGTGTGAATGGTCTGGGATGTCTATTGGCGCCCAGTGTGTGTGTGTGTGTGTGTGTGTGCGCAATTGAATGTGTGCCGTTAATTACAACGCACGTTTTCGTGGTCTTTGTGGCGAGAGGAGAGTTTAACACAAAAAATGTTTTTATTTATATAAATACTGTCCGTTTAGCATTTGAAACCGCGTTCCTCTGGGCCCACCCGCAGTTACCAGCCCCCAGATTCACGTTCATCAAGGGGCCTGGAAAACACGTGATCCTCGAAGTTGCATAAATGGTGTGGGAGGGTAAATGTTAGCAGTGATCCAAGTGTCCACAGTGTTATGGCCATAGTAGGTGGGAGTGGATTAATGGGAGAGGGAGAGGGAGAGGGGGAGAGAGAGGGAGGGAGGGAGAGAGAGGGAGAGAGAGAGAGGGGGGGGAGAGATGGAGAGAGAGATTAGAAGTAATCTAACAAATAGAGGAAAGGCATGATGGGGGGAAAAGAACCTAGACTCTATTATGCGTTTGTTTTTTTAATTTATTTGTATTTTGTTATATAACAAGTCATCAGAATCATGCTTTGTTTTCCCCTTGTGGGAAGGACTTATCCCTGGTTACTTTTAAAATCCCCCTGTGCTCGAGTTATGTACACAAGCACGCGACACAAATGACACGAATGTGTTTCAGATCCATGCCGTTTATTAAAATCGATAGTTCAAGCCACGTGTTATTTGATCACCGCTTTCCCTTGTTTGCTTAGCGATAATGTCGTTTCCTCTTTCTGTTGATGAGGCTTTTACAACGGACGCTCACGCTTCCTCATTTTCCGCCAGGACCTCAACAAGCGTCTGTCGCTGCCCGCCGACATCCGGATACCTGACGGATACCTGGAGAAGCTGCAGCTGCGCAGCCCGCAGTTCGACCAGCCGCTCAGCCGACGGTCACGCAGGGCCTCCCTGGTAAGATGGCCGCCGTGGTGTTGGTTGGGTGTTGAGAGGGAGAGAGAGAGACACACGCATAAGAGAGAAGATGGAGATGTGACTGGTGGTGACTAGGAGGAAGAGAGTGAAAAGAAGTGATGATGTTCCAACTTCCCACAGGAAATGGCTGACAGAGCAGGATTTGTTGTCATGATTGTTCTGAGTCCGAGCGCCGGCGCGTTTTTCCTTTTGAAACGGGATGTAAGGGCAAGGGGAGGATGAAAGGTATTGATTGGTTTTGGGGCGGCCAATGGGAACGCTGGTGTTATTGTAGCCCAAAATAGCTGCTGTATATACTGGAATGACTGGTGGAATTTGAATTTGAGTAAGGGTCATTAAAAACTAAAGGGCCTTTTAATCGGATCCAAGAATAACAAATGTTAAATGAACTGGAAAACTGAATCTAAACTGGAAACCCCGTTGAAAAGATCCACGCTTCTCATACTAGAAGCATGATGCAGAAACACACAAAACGAAGCAAATCTTCAAACTCTACCAACCTATAATATCCAGTCTCTCCTGGTCCCGACACAACGCCCATAGCCCATCGATACACCCGCGCGTCTCTTGAGTACGTCGATCAATAGTGTGTTCCTCCTGCTATAGCGGAGAGGAGCCACCCTACAGCAGGGCTAAAGCCCAGGGAGCGCGTCGGGGGAGAGCGAGCGAGAGTGGATGCAGAGTAATGACTGCAGAATGATAAAGATAGCCGGGGCGAGACACGATGTTTTATTTAAAGGCAGCGGGAGAATGGCGGTCCCTGCGACGACTCGTCTATTCTCATCCTAGTCCCTAGGACTCGCTGTGGCACCTTCTCCCTCGCCGCTCACTGCTTCTCCTTCCCCCGTGGCCCCAAATAATTGCCACGTATATACCTTGTATATATATATATTTTTTTGTTCTTCCTGTGTGTTGGTGTGTTGTGGCATCATGCGTGTTCATGCTGCGATAGACACCGAAAACCAGAAGCCAATGGTCAGCGATCTGTCGCAAGGCATCAGCTCCAGAGGCCCCCTCGCGGGACATATTGCTCTCCCTAACGCTACCCTCCGCAATTCCCCCTCGTGTCCCTGTATGGTCGCTTCACAAGGACTTGGCATCGAGGCGTCGGCAAGCTTGTCACTGTAAATATACACAGCTCAAGCCTCATTAGCACTGTTTGTCTCCTTCCCTTTTCCCCGTCCAGTCGGAGATTGGCTTCGGCAAACTGGAGACCTACATTAAACTGGACAAACTGGGCGAGGTAGGTCACGGTGTAATAAATAAAAAAGATGAGCATACACACACACACACACACACACACACACACACACACACACACACACACACACACACACACTGTGGATCAGGTCTATAAGGTTGTACTGGTGGTCTCCACTAGGGGACGTACGCCACGGTGTTCAAGGGGCGCAGCAAGCTGACGGACAACCTGGTGGCGCTGAAGGAGATCCGGCTGGAGCACGAGGAGGGGGCGCCCTGCACCGCCATCCGCGAAGGTGTGTGTGTGTGTTCACCTGCTGCCGTGTGTGTGTTTGTGTGTGTGTAAGATAAGGTGGAACTCATTCCCAGATAGGGTAATTCAGGTGTCACAGCAGAAATTATATAGCAGTTGAAGTACAATGGCAGTCATATATCTTTATGCATAATATGGATAGAAGCAACTAATAATGTAAATGCCAAAAAAAGTAAATGTAAACATTACAGTTGAGGTAGACATTATTAACAGAATATGCTACGTTATTTAAACTATACATCTTCTACATAAGTGTGTATGGATTGCGTTGTGACCTCACCATGCTTGTGCTAGACATAAGTTTACGCTTACACAAGCAGTTGTGTTGGATGACTCCCAGACGCTGTGGAACAGGAATCTGTAAACGCAGTCTAAAAGGCCAGATGGGACATAAAGTGGACTATATAGGACTCAAATAGATTTCAACATTGTGCAGTTTTCATCCCAAAAAATAATCCCGTCTGGACAAGTGTAATTCATCAGCAATGAATAAAATAAAAAATGGGCAGAATTTGAAGACTGATGTGGGTGTTTTTGTTAGTCCCATACTCCATGTATTATCTATATCTAAACAGTGCTGCTCTTGAGTGTGATTCTGGAGAAGCACAGATACCAATGTGCTGCATGTGGTTGTTTAGTGTCGTTACTGAAGGACCTGAAACACGCCAACATCGTGACTCTGCACGACATCATCCACACGGAGAAGTCTCTGACGCTGGTCTTCGAGTACCTGGTAACTAATGCCTCCTATCTCACCCACATAATACACACACACACACACGACTCCCATTCTACCCAATGGCTTGCCTGATGCTTTTAGTTGTAAAGTTCAACCTGTATGTGTTTATCGCTCATCATCTTTATTCATGTGACGACTTACTTGACCCGCCCCCTTCCCTTTGCTCTTCCAGGACAAGGACCTGAAGCAGTACATGGACGACTGTGGCAACATCCTGAGCATGCAGAATGTCAAGGTGAGCGGCTCAACCCACGCTGCCTTCTGGCATGCTGCTTTAGGCTGCCAAACTGAGGCAATATGGGGGCCAGAAATGCCTTCAGTGTGCCCCCTGGTGGTGGACCATTGTATGGACCGTTGCAAAATAAATCAGCACAACATCGAATGCATTAACAACTAACTGTGGGAATTATCCTTTCTCTCGTGAGAGAAAACATTTCAAACTATGTTCTTATTTGGCCAATTTGTAAATGGAACAAATTAAACAGAAATGTATATATTTTTTAAGAAATATAAATGAAACGTGCATATAATTGGATTGGAGTTTGGATAAGAGTCAAGACTTTATATTCTGCTCACTTGTTGTTGTTTTTTTTTCCCGGTTTTACGATCTAAATCTCAGCCCACATAGTAACTGTGTAATAGTAAGGCTTGTCAATATGGTCATGAACCTGAAAAACATGTATTTCTTTTGGCAGATCTTCCTTTACCAGATCCTGCGCGGCCTGGCTTACTGTCACAGACGGAAAGTCCTCCACAGAGACCTGAAGCCCCAGAACCTCCTCATCAACGACCGCGGAGAACTCAAACTGGCTGACTTCGGTATAAAAACAAGAAACTAATCTTAATAGCTGTATTTAATCTGTATAATTGCATGTTGATGTAGTGACAGTATTTGTCTACATAATTTGCTTTCTCATAAAATAAGCCAAAGGTTCAAAAGTTTTGCCCATGAAATTCAAACTTTTGGACTCCATTTGTTCACATATTTCCATTGAGTATAAAAAGGTTTAAATCTGCACTATGTAACTTTTCTACTGCAGCTATTAACCCCAATAAAAACATCTCAGACACTGTCTGAAAATCATGTAGCTATAACTGTATATAACTCAAGCCACTAGAGGTTGCTAATGGTAAAACGTACATCGTGCAGGTTTAAACAAACAAGCACGAAAGCAACAAAACAAAAAAACCCATTCATACATATTCAAACATCACAGTTTAAATGATAGACTTATAGCTCTGTCCCTCCCCTCTGTTTGTCGAAGGCCTGGCACGGGCCAAGTCGGTCCCCACGAAGACGTACTCCAACGAGGTGGTGACACTCTGGTACCGCCCCCCTGACGTGCTGCTGGGCTCCTCTGAGTACTCCACCCAGATAGACATGTGGTGAGTGGGCTCCTGGCTCCTAGCCCCCACATAGTTCGGATGCACAGATGATTCAGGAGAAGGTTGTGTTGATAGCGTGAAGCGCAGGAGTGGTGATGTCCTCTTGGCGACAGTTTGGTGACAACATGTACCTGTATCCTATTTTATGAACATGAATGGTTGTGGTTGGAAGAACCTGTTTTTGTTTGGAAGAATTGGATTGGAGTGTGTTGACAGATTCTTCTGATGGTCTTATCCTGTTCTCTTATCCTGTGTTTTAATACCACATGTATCTCACCAACTGTCACCTCAATCAGTAGAATTCAGGCGTTGCTGAAGTTACATGCAGAAAATGGTTGTGGTCACAAGTTCAAGTTTGTGTTCTGTCAAGTCATAGTCTCAGACGTTCCTGTGTGTGTGTGTGTGTGTGTGTGTGGGTGTGTGTGTGTGTGTGTGTGCGGTCTCTCTCTCACTCCAGGGGGGTGGGCTGTATATTCTACGAGATGGCCGCCGGCAGACCCCTGTTCCCCGGCTCCACGGTGGAGGACGAGCTGCACCTCATCTTCAGGCTGCTGGGTCAGTGCTGCCCCCTGCTGGCGGGGGAACTCCTCCTGTAACTCCCATAACCTCATCTCGGATCCAGCGGTCCTGCTATGTTGTAGCAGAACTTCTGGGGGGAGGGAACCAGAAACCGAAAGGGCGGGGTTATGCATTGTTTCCTGTTTTTTTTGGTTTTTTCTATGGAAGAGAAACTCATTGGCACGAGTCGATTGAATAAATGTGTTTCTACAGTGGCCAGTCTACACTGTGTTGACTTGACACCTTTACAGGCGCTTTTTCTAGGGATGTTGCTGTCCGGACAGCAGGTTTTAGCTTGTCTTCCCACCGGGAAAAGTTGACCGCCGCTGGCCGAGTTCGTGTTCGCTGTGTTAGCCAATTACGCGCTTACAGATCCTGCCTCCGGGCAACATGAGTGGTCGACAACAAATACGAAGCGAATGAAGTGAAACGCCCCGTTCACCCAGATTTGAGCTTGTCTGCAATCAGATTTTCAGATCAATTTTGGCTATTAATCTGAAGTCGGGATTTGTGAGGCTACTTCTAACCTGATAGCATTAGCTTTGAGAACGGTTCACCAAGGTGCCGCCACTCAAACGGGTGGGTTTTTAAACGCTGTACCTTCGCTCACAGGCACTCCCAACGAGGACACCTGGCCGGGAATCTCGTCCATTGAGGAGTTCAAGTCCCACAAGTTCCCCAAGTACAAGAGCCAGCCCCTCATCAACCACGCACCCAGGTAGGCCTGCATATCCAGTATGCTGGGGGGGAGGGGGGGGGCACATCACAGATCCTTATGCTTGTATACTTACAGCAATACATACACACATTTTGAAGATTCAGATTGATTTTCAGATGTGTCATGTTCACATGTTTAATGTGACTTCCGTTAAGATGGCCCTGACTGCCTAATGTTCCTTTTAAATGTTCCCCTTTTGTACTCATCTCTCTCGCTAGCCCTATGCTAACTGGAGACGGAAAGGAGCAAGACTTAAATACCAGACCCAGGTATACCACTAGGCCGAGTGCGTAGTGTGGCATAGTAGTGTTGCTGCTAACCCTCGCTGCTGTCTTGAACGAGTGGCTGGGCTGGTAGTTTGACTTGGTTTGGTTAGCGTAGCGACTAGGAGTGTGTGCTCTGTGTCACTTCCTGTAAGGAAATCCTGTGGAATAGTTGATGCTGTTTCCTCTCTAACTTTCTAACACTTGCCAGCAGGCATGAGTCACCCTACCTCCACTGACCCCCCCCGCTCCCCCCCTCTCTTCCTGCCTCTCCCCCTTGCTCTCTCTGTATTGATCTTTGTCTCTTGGGGGGGGGGGCGGGGGGGGGGCGGGGGGGGGGGGGGGGGGGGGGGGGGGGGGGGGGGGGGGGGGGGGGGGGGGGGG
>JAOPJI010000142.1:7284371-7296110 GCA_027122695.1 Merluccius productus
TGAAAGACAACCGTTTATCCCGCCCACACTGCCGACGGAGCAGCGCCAGACCCCACATCTTCCTGATGTGGGTCTGGGTCTGGGTCTGGGTCTGGGCCTGCCAGGCTATAAAGCAGTCTTATCTTATGAAAAACATAAAAACAGCAAAATAATTTCTTGCATGACAAAATGCCATTGAAATGACAAGCCTGTCTCCCCTCCTCAGTATGGGCGCCTGGTAGATCTGTGCAGCCCCATCCACAGGAAGTACCAGCTGGCCGTCACCAAGGTGTTTGGCCGCTACCTGAACGCCATCGTGGTGTCGTCAGAGAAGGTGGCCCGCAACTGTATCCACTACCTGAAGGAGGAGCGGGTGGAGGCCGAGACCTTCCTGCCCATCGACTACCTGGAGGTAAGTTGGGTCTGGAAGATGGTTGGACACCAGCAGATTTATTAGAGATTCATTCACTGTGAGAAACATATATTGTTAGAAAGTGAAAACACTTCTTGGCACTATCTGTTATCTTGAGTAGTCTTTTAGGATGAGATGACGCTTAATTGATCCCAGACAGGAATATTATTAGAAAGATTATTGACACACACAAAGACCCTAGAAACTGGCAGTGGGATACTTTTGTACTTTGTACTTTTATTTTGTAATCTTGGGATGATGGATTCAAATGGTATGACATTTCTTAGCGATGTCATATCCCTAATTACGCCATTGCGCCACCATGACATCATCAACAGTGATCGTTTTCATAAATGAAACAACACAAAATGTAATTTAAGTCAGCACTACAAAAAAAATCACAGATATATTAATCCTGGATCCCTAATTCCAGCATTGCTGATCATCAAGTTCCTCTGATAATCCCCCCACTGAGGGAACACACTGAACTAGGGCTACAACTATTCATGAAAATTACTCTAATCAAATAACCCTAACCCTGGTCCAGGTGGGTCCACTGAACGAGCGGCTGAGGGAGCTGAGGGGGGCCAAGATGCTGGTGGACGTGGTGCGGTGTAACTCTGGCGCCGTCTTGGAGCTGAGGAAGGTGCTGCAGTTCGTCTGCGGCAACACCGTGGTGTGCGAGACCCTCAAGGACGCCCGCAGCATTGCGTTCGGAGGGCCGCAGCGCGTCAAAGTGAGGCTTCGCCGCCACGGGTTTATGGATGCATGCCTGGTGCTTGTTGGCTCAATTGTCTGCTGAGAGGGCAGAGGATTGTGTTGCGTAATTGACTTTTTCATGTAAAATGCAATGATTTTAAGGAGATACTTGTATCCTAAGCGACCGTGAATTTTAGATTCATGTTGTTAAGGAGCAGATAGGAATTAGTCTTGGTCAAGAATGCCTACAGGTAGAAAGGCTGCACAAAATTATAATGTGATTGCAATTATTCATTGTGATGAACAGATTATCGATTCAGTTCATATTCTGTGGTGCCTACCGTATATAAAACAAATATAACAGATAATGGAATGGCTTTGCAATGGAGTTGTAACGGTTTGTAATTTTATTTGAATGTAACAAGCATACAAAATCCGATTTATATGTTTTTAAAATATTTTGTATACTTTTTAATACATTTATTGTGATCATTCACGATTAGCTGATTGCAGGATAAAAATCGCAATTTCAATTAATATGCAATTAATTGCGCAGCCCTAACAGGTAGCTGGTGAGTCAAACAACACCACTAGCCTCTCCTTTCCCTATGAGACCAGGGAGATTCAGGGAACATCTCATGAGCTGACTTGATGTGATTTATGGTTATTTATAGCTACGCCCATTTCTGATCCTAAGCATTGATTGTTCCCAGCCTCACTTGTAAGTCGCTTTGGACGTGTCGTCATGGAGGTTTCCTGCTCTCACCCTGTGTAGACGGTTGCTCTGGACGGCACCCTGTTCACCAAGTCAGGGGTGATATCCGGGGGCTCCAGTGACCTGCGGACCAAGGCCCGCTGCTGGGATGAGAAGGACGTGAGGAAGCTGAAGGACCACAAGGACCAGCTGGTCGGCGAGCTGCGCGTGAGGCCAATACTTGATTTAAAATAATGATAACATTAAGTAAGAGTGTGAGTTTGGTGTCATATCATCATTTCACGGTATATTTTATTTGTATTTTGTATTTTATTTGTATTACTGCCCTCCTTCCACCTCTGTCCTCTTGATCGACCCATCGCTTATTGATCCAGTATTTGAAGTCATTGCAATCACATTTTATATCACTCTTTAAAGTTCCTATACAAATACATTTTAACCGTTAAGAGTAGATGGTAACCGAGTTCAAGGCGTATTTGTTTGTCATAAAATACAATGCTTGCATCTTCTGAATTAGAATTTAGTTTTGTAAATGTTAGTTAACAGTTATGCCTTATCCTTACAGGTGCTAAATGAAACCAAAACTAGTGTGAGTGTGTGTGTGTGTGTGTGTGTGTGTTTGTGTGCGTGCTTGCGTGCGTGTGGTCTGTGACAGGGTCTGGTGAAGTCCAGAGCTAAGGAGTCTGAGCTAAAGGGGCTCCAGGTTCAGGCTCAGGGGATCCAAATCCGCCTCAAATACTCCAACAAAGAGCTGGAGACTCTCCGCCGCAAGACCATCCCTCATTGCCAAGCAGTATGACGTCACCCTGTTCCTACACACACATAGACACACAGATACTGTGCTGTCTTTTCTGGCCTCACATAACAAATATGACGCATACAAATACAACAAATAGTTTAGATAATAGAAATATTCTGTTATAAAATTAATTAAAACGTAGCCCAGTAGCAGGCTATTAGTGTTTTTAGCTAACGTGAAGTTGCCAGTATGTCTGGTTGCCATGAATCAATAAAGTTTTGTTTTGTATTGTCGACCGAGGATCAAGTGATATTAGCCTTACTCACCTAGCGGCCATTTTGGTTCTAAATCGTAATCAGGAGATCTCCAGCATGGAGAGCGAGATGGTCAACCTGGGTGCTGACATTCAGATGCAGCAGGAGAACGTGGAGGTGAAGGAGGCGGAGATAAAGACGATCAAAAATAGGATGGACCAGGTAGCTGCTATATTATATGAGGGCTGCAACTAACTATTATTTTCATAGTCAATTCATCTAACAATACATTTTAAACGATTAATCATTTAGTCTAGAAAATGTTGTAAATAATATGAAATTGACACTAGTGATTGTCTCAAGCCGTCAGGGCTGAATGTCAGTGATCAGTGTGTGTGACTGCATTCCTTGGTTCCTTTCCAAGATGGAGGATGTGGTGTTTGCTGACTTCTGTGCACTGATTGGATTGGACAACATCCGGCAGTATGAACAGGAGCACCTGAAGCAGCAGTCAGAGCGGGACAGGAAACGGTACATCCATCCATCTTCCTGCTTCTCCACTTAGGGTTGCGGGGACTTCGACCAGCTCCTCCTGGCATTCCCAGGCCAGCTGGTCGTGCCCAGAACACCAAAGGGAAGGGTCGTAGGGGGGCAGCCCCAATGGGAAATGTGCAAGTACGGAGTGACACTAGGCGCTCTGGTGATCTTTAGATGATGATCACAATGTTGTGTCGTAGAAATGAACCAATAGGCGAATCTCCTCAACTCTCTGCCTCTCTCTCTCACTCTCTCTCTATAATTCTCACTATCTCTCCCTCCCTACCTCCAGGCTGGAGTTTGAGGGCCACCGGGGCCGGCTATCTGCCCAGCTGGAGTATGAGCAGGAGCAGGCAGAGCAGCAGCAGAGGAAGTTCATCCAGCTGGAGGAGACCATCGCTAAGGAAGAGCTCAGTGTGGCCCAGCAGGCTGAGGTAAACACACCAGCACTACCAACACCAGCACCTCCACCAGCACTATCACCTCAACCACAACCACCAACTCTCGCTTTAATAACACCAATTATTAATCATGATACATTTTATTTTGTAAAGCGCTTTGATCATTTGCAGCCTAACTTATAAAAGCTTTGTTGAATACTCGATTCTGATTGGGGTTATGTGGTTATTTCTGAATAGCAGACCACTGCTATGAATATCAGCATTGCTATATGGACCCTATTTCCAACCATAGTATCTAACAGACGTTCTTTTCTTTTTTTTGCGTAAGCAATAAATTAATTTTTTGTGTCAAATTATTGATTTCTTTAGTAAGTAGCCATGTAATAAGCAGGATAATGTACAGCGAGCCACCGTCATTATTGCAAAATAAACCCTGACAGGGTGATGCAGGAATCACAGTATCGTTATCCCTTACGTGTCTGCCTCACCACAGGAGGAGAAGCGGTTGCTGGGTGTGGTGGAGCAGAACCAGGACAAACTCCTGGAACTCCAGAACCTCCTGCTGGCCAAGGAGCTCCAGGTCAGAGACTCCCAGGGCCACCTGGACCAGGAAACCAAGACCACACAGGAAGTCAACAGGTACCATAGTTAGTAGAGCTCACAACTCCCCTGTTCTTCATTTTAATGGCTCTTGCCATTTGTCAATATTTTTAAACATAACTTTTTAGTCAGGCTTTCTTCTAATCAAGTAATATTTTTAGTTCAATTCTAACTCTTAAATGTATTTCTTATTCAGAGAGATTATTTTCTATTAATATTGAAGGCCTAATTAGTGTACAACATATAATTTATGGGTGACCTTAGACTGATCTATTCTCTTTACATTCAAGGCCTAGTAATCGGTATACAATAAAAAGTTAATGAGTAGAACTAATACACTTAACTTAAACAATGACAACCTCTGGCATCGCCTCCCTGCTGTTTGAGCCCCTTGCTTTACTTCCTGTGACTGCAGGGAGCTAGTCAGGCAGCAGAGGGCGCTGGTCTCCGTGGAGACGTCCCTGGAGCAGCAACGGCTTGCCAAACACAACCTGCTGCTGGACTGTAAGGTGCAGGGCCTGGCCCTCGCCCTGCTCTCAGGAGAGCTCAATGATATCAGCCAGGTACAGGTAACAACCTAGCCTAGACATCTGCAGACCCATTTACAAATGCGTATTGGTCTGGAACCTCTCAGTTCATTTTCGATTTCCAAGGGGAGTTATCAATGGGTGCAGACCATGGACAGACCTACAACCAATCAGAGCAATGGGTTAAAATGGTATATTAAATGCGTAAGCATCTTGTGATGTTTATTGATATTGTGTAACATTTTCTATGATTATCATGATAGTAAATATCATCCATATCATCCATTTGCTCAAATGCATCTCGGTGTTAACTAATAAACAAGTGTTTTTATTGTTCTCTACTCATTGTGTTGCTTTTCATGAAAAGCGCTCAGTACTCAGTGAAAGAGCCTCTATGTCTGTCGCAGGTGGACTCTGAGGCTGACAGCTCCGTCGCCACCACCACCGTCTATGAAAGAGAGGCACAAATGGTGATCGACTACTCTAGCCTGGGACCAGAGCTCAAGGTGAGGGCAGTGTTCATTCTGTTCATGTGTTGTACCCCAATGACCTCGCTCCTTACGGTCTGCAGCAGCCCTCCATCTTCAGGGAACATCTGAAGACCCACCTCTTCTAAGGACATGACTTGTGCATGTTTGTTGACTTATTGGCTCTAGAGTATGCTTTGTTTGTTGAGAAGCAGCATCACTGTTGTAATTGGGTGTGTGCGCATGTGTGTGTGTGTGTGTGCGTGTGTTGGGGGGTGTGTGTGTGTGTATGTACACGTGTGTGTGTGTGTACATGTGTGTGTACATGTGTGTGTGTGTGTGTGTGTGTGTGTGTGTGTTGTAGCGGCCCGGTATAGGAAGGGTTCTCTCACACCCGGAATGCACCACACTCAGGACTCAGGGTAAGGAAAAGCTGTCGTTTTATTTGACTGACAGGTTACAAGGCACGGCAAAGCAAATACTATAGTATCGGGGTCCTCCGTGAGACTCCCCGATATCTCCTGGCTCTCTGCTTGTCCCTCCTGGTGTGCGTCCGTTCTCGTCTTTTATACTGCCTCTCCCCCCCCCCGGCCAGGTGCGTTGCATCCCGGTGATTGCGCCGGGTGCCGACGCACGCTCTGCTGCCGACCGGTGGGTGAAGGCGGTATACCCCGTCGACCACCACCCCCCGGCTCCCTCGGGTGGGGAGCGGGTTGCCACAGTGTGTACATGTGTGTGTGTGTGTGTGTGTGTGTGTGTGTGCAGCAACCAATGACGGAACAGGATATGCAGGCCCAGCTGGACAGGCTGGACGAGGAGGTGAGCTCTGTGGAAAATTTGCTAAAGAGCACCAACCCGCCCAACCTGAAAGCCCTGGAGCGGATGAGAGAGGAGAACCGCTTCCAAGAGGTGGTCAGAGGTACTGCAGGCCGAGCCGGCCACCAGCCCCACCAGACAGCCACAATTTGCGAGGCGTCTGTGGGAGCTGCGAATAAAGTGCTTAAAGGGCCCCTATTTTACCCCCAGGTGTGAATGTGATTAGCCAATCCTACTTGCCATTTCAAAATGGTCATGTGACTACCTTCTAGTGACATCACAATTGGGAGTGTCCAACCAGGTGTATGGTGGATAGATCAGCCTACCGGTTGGTACAGTCCAGCGGGTAGGCTGGTAGACTGATCTAGTCATCGTATGTCTGGGTGGACACTCCCACTTGTGATGTCAGAAGAGGGTAGTGATGTCACAGCTTGTAATGGCTAATCACATTCACACCTGGTGGTAAAATAGGGGCCTTTTAAAGGACAATACCGATCTGGGTGATCAAACCATCGCAATCGTCTCTCCTGGCTTCACTAAAACGTCTGTTACAATATCATTCATCAAAATCGCTTTGTTATGCTGATTCTGCCTCAGCATGAACGCGCCTGCCATGAATGTAAAGAATAGCAATATAGTACTTTGGTCTTTGTGATAAAACATTTTTTGAAGTACTTGTATGGCGATTCGCTGTTCTGTTGTCGACAAACTCAGTTCTGATTGTGCTATTTTGCCATTGTTTACATTTGTGGCAGGTGCGCGCATGCTAAATGCTCTTCAGCAGAATCGGTACATGGAAATGAGATTGCTAACGGATGTTTTAGTGAAGCCAGGAGAGACGGTTACGATGGTTTGATCACCCAGACCGGTGTTGTCCTTGAAAAGCAGGAAATTAAATTCTGGTTTTAACTGGTTTCTTGTTTCCCAGCCTTCAACAGCAGCTCCATCGCTGCCAGGAAGTGCAGCCAGGAGTTTGAACAGATCAAAGCCCAGCGCTTCCACCGCTTCAACCAGTGCTTCGAACACGTGGCCATCGCCATCGACCAGATCTACAAGAGACTGTGCAGAAACACCAGCGCACAGGTGAGGAATGCATACCGACTTAAGTGGAATTACAGTCGCTGTTCATGAAGTGCACTGGCAGTCCTGTCACGGCGTGTTGCTGTGTGTTTAGTCTTACTAGTCTACACTGTTTTATTCACATCGTGCCTAACAGCGCCCCTTAGCTGGTCTAAAATCACTGTAAACCACGGCCTCTCGTGGCTTATCGCTTAAGTGTGTCCTCTTCCCAAACACACACACACACCCTCACACACACCAGGCCATCCTGAGTGTGGAGAACCCGGAGGACCCGTACCTGGGGGGGATCAACTACAACTGCGTGGCCCCGGGGAAGAGGTTCATGTCCATGGACAACCTGTCTGGAGGGGAGAAGGCCATCGCTGCCCTGGCCCTGCTGTTCGCCGTACACAGGTCACTAGCACTCACTACACAAATAATAAAGGATCCATCTATCTACACACAACGCACTATCACTCACTACCCTACACACAACTCACTATCACTATCACTCACTACCCTACACACAACTCACTACCACTATCACTCACTACCCTACACACAACTCACTATCACTCACTACCCTACACACAACTCACTACCACTATCACTCACTACCCTACACACAACTCACTATCACTATCACTCACTACCCTACACACAACTCACTATCACTATCACTCACTACCCTACACACAACTCACTATCACTCACTACCCTACACACAACTCACTATCACTCACTACCCTACACACAACTCACTATCACTAGCTCGCAAATACCAAACATTCGCTGCTTACTGCTTCAGAAATTAAAATATTGGGTTCATGGATCATTATAAATGGTTCCTCTCGGCTGCTCGTCAGATAAAGCGCATTGAAGACATCACTTTCGACTCTTTCGGTAACTTGTGATGGCATTTGCTTTTATTTATTTTATAGACTAAATGATTCATCGAGAGGAATAATTGAGAAGCAGCCCTATAAATGAAGACACAGACAGTGTTGTTCGCTCCTTCAAAGGGTTGTTAATGACATCACAATATTATGTTTATAATGTCATTATAATGTAATGGATCTAGTTGAAAAATGGAATACATCGTGAGACTTCGTCTAACACAACCATGTTTTGCTCACTGATGTTCACACGCTCTATTTGTATCCCTTCCCTATACCCCCTAATAGGCTTTTAGCCTTATATTAGTGAAAGGCTTAGAAAGCAATTTTACCAAATGGGAATTAATGACCACATAGCTCTAGTCATTTATCCTCATTAAAAGCTCCTTTTGAACACCTATGAAACAGGATCATTAAGCCATGCTAACAACAACAACAACAGCATGTTCTCTGGGCGCTAGAGCTTCATGTAGCGTTTCCATGCTGTGTCCCAGCTTGTGGAGGTACAAGACCCACCACCACATATTCTGTGCAGTAAAATAAGACATAACACATTTTTCATTATTACCACATCAGAAAAGCGAGATAATTTCTCAACAATGTATATTGTCAACGTATATACCTTAGGCTGTGTCCTTGAACGAGATACCCCGAACCCCTACCTGCTCCCTGAGAACATGGATCTGAATTCACTTCAAGTCGCTTTAGATTAGGGAACTAGGGAAGAGTACGAGAAATCAATTCTCACGGTCCAAACGGTGGTTCTGATCCCTCAGTTTCCGACCGGCTCCGTTCTTTATTCTGGACGAGGTGGACGCTGCTCTGGACAACACCAACATCGGAAAGGCAAGTGTCCCCTGGATGTGGGGGGAGGGAACAACATGATCTTGTTTACAGGTCTGTTTGTCATTCAGTCTGCACTTGTTGTGCTGTAACCAAATCATGCATGTTTGTTTGTGTGTGTATGTGTGTGCACGCACATGTCTCTGTGTGTGTGTGTGTGTGTGTGTGTGTGTGTGTGTGTGTGTGTGTGTGTGTGTGTGTGTTTCCAGGTGACCAGCTTCATCAGAGAGGAGTCTAAGGAGCGCATGCAGATCATCGTCATCTCCCTGAAGGAGGAGTTTTACTCCCAGGCCGACGCCCTGCTGGGGGTCTACCCCAAGGTGAGTCGTCATGTCAGCCTCAGAAAACCTCCCAGCGCTTAGTTTTCAGTGGTCTGAAACACCGCTTTGGCGGACGGGAGGCCAACACGCAGAGAAAATACCATTTAGAAATACTTTACTATATCCGTTACTCTCTCAGTGGCTTTGGATTGAAACTAAATGAGTGTCTAAATGAATGCCGCCGCTGAACGGCGCCGATGGTTCTGGACACCGGTGGATGACGCCCTCCTGTGTCCTACCAGTTTGAAGACTGCATGTTCAGCAACAAGCTGACCCTTGACCTGAGGCCGTACCCGCTGAACCAGGAAGACCTGGATGAGTAACAGCAGCGGTACACGAGGACAACCCCACCAGACCTGGTAGACGGTAGACCTCGGGGCTCTGGTCACCTCTGCATACCTGTTCCCTGTTGTTTAGGCTGCTGCCCTTGTTCGGGTTCAGGATTTCATTATTAAGTTAAAGAATAATAATAGTTGTTGTTTTGTGAAAACAGGTTGTTGTTGTTGTTCAAGGTTGTTCAGGTGAGCCTTGATGTGTCTGGTGTCTGTGGTCTGGTGTCGACCAAAGCCCAGAGGAGAGAAGAACCAGACAATGTGAATATGCAGATGAATACTTGGTGTTTCAGTTATTAAAGCAAAATAAAAAACATTTATTTTGTTAATTCGGCTAATCTGGGGCAGAGGATGCAGTCTTGGTGTACTCTCTCTGCTATCCAGTCGTAAAAGACAATTTAATTATGTATGTTGTTGCAATTGTAGCATCATTGGCCATATCCAAAATATATATTTTTAATCTGTACTGGTAACATTAGCATATTCACATATAAGAAAAAAAGGGCTCGTAAGTAAAAGCTTTTTTTTTTAAATCATATAATATTTTTCTAATATTTGAAAATGTTACAAGCTAAGAGAAGTTAAGAGGTCAGTTCGGTGTGTTGCCTGTTTTTAAAGGTACTTGACATTCCTGGTTAAGGTTTTTTATCTTACAGTTCTGCTTGGTGTTAATTACTGTTATTAAATGCCAAGAGCTGCAGTGATGTGTGAAAGCTGTTGTTTGTCTTGACAGAGTCACGTATTACTTGATTTAAATCGAGTGTTAATTGTCTCTATTTGGAAATGGCTGCCAGCTCAGGGACTAATCATGAGTCCAGTACTGTACACCTGCTGATTCCCCAGGTGGGTGATTTGGGTGAGTTGTGTCATCTTGTTCTGGGTCATTTGGGAGCAAGTTGACCACTAGGTGGCGGCAGAGCACTTTGAGAGATCACACTGAGTGGCGTGAGACAGCCGTGCTTCAAGCAGGGACCGGAGCCAAGTGCCATCACTGATTACTCACATTTTTGCATTAGCATGTGGAATTAGTACGTAGCATTACCATGTAGCGTGCTTAATTTATAACCATGACATTACGTATATCTCTCCCTCCCTGTGTTGATTGCTCTTCGTCACACTTGTCCTCATCATCATCATCATAGAGCCATTTCCAGTATGTTGCTGGTGCCACTGTCTTTGTATAACCAGTAAAACCGTGTTAAAAACACACGCACACACACACACACACACACACACATTGATGGTCCAGTAATAAATAACACACTGTATTTGGATGTGCTAGCGAACCCTGTTTTAGCTCAACACGATTTTAAAAAATGTGTTTTTGGCTGAGGGTTTAGGAAGGAGGGGTGGACGTGTTATCTCCATGATTACGACCAAAGCTAACTTCGTGATACGTTTTTTAAGCTAGTACCGTCGTTGAGTATGAGCGGTATAATGAGCGATGTTGTATATTAATTGCGCCCCGCACCGTGGCGTTATACTACAAGTGAGAGAAGCTTAACCCTCTCTCGGACGCCGAGACGGCACTCCACACGTCCGCACACAACTCGCCGCCGCTGTCCCTTCGTCGTGAATATCACCACGTCTAAAAAAACGATTTCAGGTTCAGTGCCCCTGTGCGATTGGCTCATGCAAATATCTCCCGAACACCGTTACTGAATCTCTATCGCATCGTTGTGTGCATCAATGAGGAGGTTGAGTCGTGGTTTGGAAAGGCCGTGGGTCCGAGACCCCATCTCCCCTCTCACCATCGGTGTGAAAAGCGTCCATTGTGGCAGAATCACATATGCATAATCTCACGGCCTGCGCCCCTCTGCAAGGCAGAGGAATATATTATCATCGCGATGATAACTGAACAAAGCACACGTCTCCACCCAGCGACACGTCCTCTTCCTGTCCTGTCCTGTTTCCACATTTTAGCATATAGGGAGTCTCTCCCGTCTCTCCTGGCTTCACTAGGAGGTAACTCCATGGAGTCACAAGGTGGGCTCCAGTGGTCCACGGAGTCACAAGGTGGGCTCCAGTGGTCCACGGAGTCACAAGGTGGGCTCCAGTGGTCCACAGAGTCACAAGGTGGGCTCCAGTGGTCCACAGAGTCACAAGGTGGGCTCCAGTGGTCCACAGAGTCACAAGGTGGGCT
>JAOPJI010000142.1:7686623-7697163 GCA_027122695.1 Merluccius productus
ACATAGTATGCTAGTACTAGATAGTACTCTAGTAGTACAACATAGTATGCTAGTACTAGATAGTACTCTAGTAGTACCACATAGTATGCTAGTACTAGATAGTACTCTAGTAGTACAACATAGTATGCTAGTACTAGATAGTACTCTAGTAGTACCACATAGTATGCTAGTACTAGATAGTACTCTAGTAGTACAACATAGTATGCTAGTACTAGATAGTACTCTAGTAGTACAACATAGTATGCTAGTACTAGAAAGCACTCTAGTAGTACCACATAGTATGCTAGTACTAGATAGTACTCTAGTAGTACCACATATTATGCTAGTACTAGATAGTTCTCTAGTAGTACAACATAGTATGCTAGTACTAGGTAGTTCTCTAGTAGTACAACATAGTAAGCTAGTACTAGATAGTTCTCTAGTAGTACAACATAGTATGCTAGTACTGGATAGCACTCTAGTAGTACAGCATAGTGCTCTAGTACAACATAGTAAGCTAGTACTATATAGTTCTCTAGTAGTACCACATAGTATGCTAGTACTGGATAGTACTCTAGTAGTACAGCATAGTACTCTAGCAGATTGGAGAAGTAACTAGTCCTAACTATTAACTCATGATCTGGTTTTGTGGCCAAGTCATAAATATGTCTGAGCTAACCATTGACCCCCAGCTCAAATCAGCCAACCCACCTGCTTCAAGCTGAGCTCCAGACCCCCACAGTAGACCCTAGAAACACCCTGCTAGGACCAACCCTCTCCCAGACCCCCACAGTAGACCCTAGAGCCCTGCTAGGACCAACCCTCTCACAGACCTCCACAGTAGACCCCAGAAAGAGCCTGCTAGGTCCAACTCTCTCACATACCTCCACAGTAGACCCTAGAGCCCTGCTAGGACCAACCCTCTCACAGACCTCCACAGTAGACCCCAGAAACACCCTGCTAGGACCAACCCTCTCCCAGACCCCCACAGTAGACCCTAGAAACACCCTGCTAGGACCAACCCTCTCCTAGACCTCCACAGTAGACCCTGTAAACACCCTGCTAGGACCAACCCTCTCACAGACCTCCACAGTAGACCCTAGAAACATCCTGCTAGGACCAACCCTCTCACAGACCTCCACAGTAGACCCCAGAAAGAGCCTGCTAGGACCAACCCTCTCACAGACCTCCACAGTAGACCCTAGAAATACCCTGCTAGGACCAACCATCTCACAGACCTCCACAGTAGACCCCAGGAAGATCCTGCTAGAAAGAGTCATTTCATTAGTTTAGTTCTGGTTGAATGGAAAGTATCAAACACAAAGGAAATGTTCGATAAACTTCTTGTCGTTCTTTTCCAGGTCGACATTCGCTAAGATGTCTGAGTGAGTATTATGTTTTATTCATTATTTATGTGAGTTATGAGTTACAGAAGATTAAAAGATATAAGAAGAGCTTTAATTTGGCGGTCACTACGGCCTCTCCTGTGCTTTGTAAAGCTGAATGTGTGGAGTGCAGCACCCTAACAACCAGACTATCCTGGTCCTTGTGTCATGTGTTCTGCATCGTGTTTCAGGGGAAAAAGGATGACATCCAGCCGCAGGCACCATCTCAAGGTGAGGAGGACCAGAAACATGGACACCAGCACAATATTACCATCATTCATTTATTATTACAGTAGTAATCGTTTGAATATCAGGAACTCAGAAACATGTGTCACCTGTGACTTTGACCCTTGAAACATTGGGACTGTTGGCCCTTAAGATACAGTATATAATATACAGTATATAATAAGTAGATACAGGTTACTACTGACTTTATTCTTCCAACAGGGGACATTTGGTTGGAATTATAACATACTTATTAACACATTATTAACATTTTAACAATGACATCAACATTGCACAAATCTCATCCCTGGCATTGCCAATATAATGGAAAGGGAAATTAACCACATTGGCCTCCGTAACGCCACCAAGCATGTGTTCACCTCTAGGGGGCAGCAAACCCAAAACATCAGCAGGTCCCCTTACACAAAGATGAGGATGGATGGATGGATGAAGGATGATGGCTGGATGATGAATGGATGATGAATGATGGCTGGATGATGAATGGATGATGAATGGCTGGATGATGGATGGTTGGATGATGAATGGATGATGAATGGCTGGATGATGGATGGTTGGATGATGAATGGATGATGGATGAATGATGAATGGGTGGATGATGGATGGATGATGGATGGATGATGGTTGGATGATGAATGGATGATGGATGAATGATGAATGGGTGGATGATGGATGGATGAATGGCTGGAGTGGAACATGAATGTTAAAGTTTCTTGTTAATGTTTCTTCCTCCAGAGTCTGATCCTGCAGATCGCTGCTGATTGGCTGGAGCAGGAGGTCAAGGAAGCTGAGGAGGCCAAGGAGGCCTACATGTCTGAACACTGCTCCTCCCTCGACCTGAGTGGAGACCAGGCTGCTCTGGTGGTAAGACTCACCTAATCCCTAGCCCCTAACACCTTAACCCCTAATCCTTAGCCCCTAAAACCTTAACCCCTAATCCCTAGCCCCTAACACCTTAACCCCTAAACCCCTAATCCCATAGCCCCTAACACCTTAACCCCTAAACCCCTAATCCCTAGCCTCTAACACCTTAACCCCTAAACCCTAGCCCCTAACACCTTAACCCCTAAACCCCTAATCCCTAGCCCCTAACACCTTAACCCCTAAACCCCTAATCCCTAGCCCCTAACACCTTAACCCCTAAACCGAAACCCCAAAACTCTAACCTGACTGGGGACCTGGACCGGGTCTCACACCCTGTTTCTCAGAGCTGAGCTTGTCTGCCATCAGACTTTAGATGTTAACCTAAAGTCTGATTTGTGAGACTAGCATAATGCTAACCATAGTGCTAATCTGAAACCCATCCCAGTCTGCTCAGACAGTTAGAGATGGAGGAGAACTCAGCCCCGAGTCCAGCCCTGGATAGCACTGTGAACCCCACACACCTCCACCAAAACCTGAAATGTATGATTTGAAGTGGTCTGAACAATGATCTCAACCTTTATTTAACCAGGAATAAGTCTCATTGAGATGAACATAAAATAAAAATATAACAATTTTAAAATGAACACAGAGAGCAAACTACAGAATCATGAAATATCAAAAACATTCATCAACGTTTAAAACATCTACAGCTGGATGTGCTGGTCGAAGATCTTAACGGACGCCAATGTTTTGTCAACAGGAACTCTGCAAGAAGCTTCACCAGGCCATCGACACGATCGATGAGGAGCGCTACGACGCAGAGGCCAAAGTTCAAAAGAGTGACAAGGAGGTGTGGATTATGTCGACCTCACATATCTGTAGTGGTTCTGTTTGATGAAGGCACCTACACACCTACACACTCAGTGGATAACCAAGCATCTTCATAGCCTAACCTTGTCGATGTCAGTCTAGGTTCTCCTCTACTGTTTACTAGCACCAGGCTTCCCTTCTTTTGAGGTTGGGGGTTCGAATCCCTCGGTTCCTTTGCGCTGATTTTTTAAGGGTTGATAGTTTTCATTTCCTGTGTTGCCCAACAGTTTAGGGGCTTCCTAAGATCTATTGATCCATCAGTGCTGGATGAAAAGCTACGCTAAATGTTCTTGATGTTCTTCTCTTCACAGATCTCTGACCTGAAGCTGAAGATAGTGGAGCTGGGAGGTGTGAAGAAGCCTGCTCTGAAGAAGGTCCGCATGTCTGCTGACGCCATGCTGCAGGCCCTGCTGGGAGGCAAACACAAGGTCACCATGGACCTCAGGTCCAACCTCAAGCAGGTCAAGAAGGAGGTCAAGGAGGAGGTGAGGAACCACTTTTATTTTTAGCCGTAGGTCTTCATTGATCTGCCAAAGATGGTCCATGTTAGCAGCAGTGTTTAGTTCAGAAGAACGTCTCTCCTCCGTTCCTCTGGTAATCCTTGATGTAAGGTGTCCCTTAAGGGCTGAGTGGTGGATCAGAGGAGCTGAAGGAGTGGAGAGAGGAGAAACTAAAGCACCTTCTCTTCCCAGGCCGTGGAGGCGGGAGACTGGCGTAAGAACATCGAGGACAAGGCTGACAGGAAGAAGATGTTCGAGACTTCCTAGAGGTCCAGATGGTGGACCACAGGGAGGACTGGGACCGCCGTCTCCACGCTGTTTGGGGGTTTTGTTTCCACTGGTGGACCAGTTAGTGCTATTTCACTTCTCATGTTAACAGTTAGGAATCCAACTTCACATTGTACAGGTTTCTTGGAATTGTTGAAAATAAATGCTTTGAATTAATACTTTATTTGTTTATTTATTACTTTTATCAGCATATCAAGTTCAGAAAATAGTTTGCAGGTTGAAGGTACATTCTGAAAACATGTGTATGCTTGGTTGACTGTTTTGTGTGTGGTGTGTGTAGTTTTGTAGTTGTGTGTGATGTGTGTAGTTTTGTAGTTGTGTGTGGTGTGTGTAGTTGTGTGTGTGGTGCATGTAGTTTTGTACTGTAGTTGTGTGTGGTTTGTGTAGTTGTGTGTGGTGCGTGTAGTTTTGTAGTTGTGTGTGTGGTGTGTGTAGTTTTGTAGTTGTGTGTGTGGTGCGTGTCGTTTTGTAGTTGTGTGTGTAGTTTTGTGTGTGGTTTGTGTAGTTGTGTGTGTGGTGTGTGTAGTTTTGTAGTTGTGTGGTGTGTGTAGTTGTGTGTGTGGTGTGTGTAGTTTTGTAGTTGTGTGTGTGGTGTGTGTAGTTGTGTGTGTGTGGTGTGTGTAGTTTTGTAGTTGTGTGTGTGGTGTTTGTAGTTGTGTGTGTGGTGTGTATAGTTTTGTAGTTGTGTGTGTGGTTTGTGTAGTTGTGTGTGTGGTTTGAGTAGTTGTGTGTGGTGTGTGTAGTTTTACACACAGTGGACTTCATTACGTTGTTTTATATTGGATAAGAAGCTGGGTACCTGGTAACCAGGGTAACCGGTAACCAGGGTAACCAGTAACCAGGGTAACCGGTAATCAGGTTACATACTAGATATTACGGGTGACAGTTTCTAATTAAGTGCAAGGCTCTTACTAAAACTCAAACGACCGTTATGCGGATATCCACTCCTAAAACATTTCTACTGTAAATAATTCACAATTTCCAAATGCTTGGAACGTGTTTGTAAAAGAAAACATTTTACTTTTTATTATTTAATATGTAATTTAAGTACTTAATGTCTGAGTCTCATGGGGAGAACAACCTAATGGTATTCTTTCTTTCTTTCTTTCTTTCTTTCTTTCTTTCTTTCTTTCTTTCTTTCTTTCCAACACTTATTTTTGGCCATAATAATATAATAAACATGTGAACTAGCCCCAAATAACTTAATAAAACCAGACTGACTCCCCACCAGCTGTGAAATGGTACGACCCTAAAACACTTCCTGTCTTATTATTATTATTGTTGTTGACTTAATGGATATTGAAGCTAATGACCCAGACTGAGATCTCCACATGGCTGCTCCTCTCCCCCCTATGGAGAAACCCTCAGCTGGTCTGGGTGAGACGCCTGGGGGGTGAGGAGGGTGCAGGAGGGAAGGGTTGGGCAGGGTATTTCAGGAGCTCGCAGGCCGATTGGTCGGGGATGGAAAGCGTCTCCATAAAGAGGACGCCAGCAGCCATATATATGCTATTACATCTGTGTGTGCGTCTGCGGCGTGTCTGTCTTCATCGGTCGTTCTCCTCTTCTTCCTCATAGGTGAGACAAAACCTCTTAATCTGTTGTTTCCACAACCTCTTTCTTTTCCACAACCGTTCTGCAGCTCTATCCCAGCAGACCTCTTTAGATGTTGCTGACCTCTGACCTCGGTCTTGGTTTATTGGCCGTTTGTCCAGCGGCGCAGCGTGGTCACGACCCCAGGCTAGGGGAGGCTAACGCTAAGGTCCATGTGCTTAGCTAACGCTAAGGTCCCTGTGCTTAGCTAATGCTAAAGTCCATGTGCTTAGCTAACGCTAAGGTCCATGTGCTTAGCTAACGCTAAGGTCCATGTGCTAAGGTCCATGTGCTTAGCTAACGCTAAGGTCCATGTGCTAAGTCTTTAAGACGTTATCCCTCACCTAGCGGCACTAGTGCCATCAGGAAGAACCGTAGTCCATCCACAATACTGCTGTGAGGACCTGACAAGAGGGGGCTAATGGCTAGTTAGGTGGCTAGTGGCTAGTAGTTAGTTAGGTGGCTAGTGGTTAGTTTGGTGGCTAGTTAAGTGGCTAGTGGTTAGTTAGGTGGCGAGTGGTTAGTTTGGTGGCTAGTTAGGTGGCTAGTGGCTAGTTAGGTGGTTAGTTAGGTGGCTAGTTAAGTGGTTAGTTAGGTGGCTAGTGGTTAGTTTGGTGGCTAGTTAGGTGGCTAGTGGTTAGTTTGGTGGTTAGTTAGGTGGCTAGGTAGGTGGCTAGTGGTTAGGTTGGTGGTTAGGTAGGTGGCTAGTGGCTAGTTAGGTGGCAAGTGGTTAGTTTCGGGGTTAGTTAGGTGGCTAGTGGGTAGTTAGGTGGCAAGTGGTTAGTTTGGTTGTTAGATGGCTAGTGGTTAGTTAGGTGGCTAGTGGCTAGTTAGGTGGCTAGTTAGGTGGCAAGTGGTTAATTTGGTGGTTAGTTAGGTGGCTAGTGGTTAGTTAGATGGCTAGTAGTTAGTTAGGTGGCTAGTGGTTAGTTAGGTGGCTAGTTAGGTGGCTAGTGGCTAGTTAGGTGGCTAGTTGTGTTAGTGTGTCAGTGTTAGTCATTGTGTTGGGTTATTTTGGAGACTATTAGCACATCTTCCTGTTAAATGATGTTCCCGCGATTCCCCATCTGGGATTAGTTTATCGTTTTATACTTCAGTGTTGCTAATGATGAGATGAATGGTTTAAGACTTGAAACGCATTCTGACGTATTAACACTCTGGTAATTAAACTGGACATTGGTAACCGATAACATGGCTCTCATGATGAAGACTAATATGTCATCCACACATCATTAACTAATTATATTTCTAAAAGTAATTGCTCCTTTAACGTGTAACCTTCCCAGCAGCCTCTGCTCCTTGGAGGTTATTAAACATGTGTACACAAGTGTATTATTAGAAGATGGAAAAGGCTGAGATCTGTAAGAGTAGGTTCTGCTGAAGAACTGCTGACGGTCTGTGGGGACATCTGATCCCCGGCCAAGTTTAGACTGTCCTCAGCTCCCATTACCCGTTGCCACCAACCTGCTGAGATCAGCCACCTCCACCCCAACACCACCAGCCTCGTCTCCTGCCCCCCTAACCTCCTCCTGTGGCCTCTGATCTGTGACCTCTGACCTGTCTCTCCACAGATTGTGGAACCCAGAAAGCCTCAAGATGTCTGAGTGAGTCTTCACGTTTAAACGCGACGTCACTGCAACATATGTAAACTGAGACTGAACCTCAGCCTCACCTCCATTAGACTGAGACTGAACTTCAGCCTCACCTCCATTAGACTGAGACTGAACCTCAGCCTCACCTCCATTAGACTGAGACTGAACCTCAGCCTCACCTTCCATACACTCACATTATGAAGTCGGGATTCATCAAAGAAATGACACACCAACAAATAAAATAATACACGTCATACATACATAAACGCAGAACATGGCATTACCAAATCATGACATC
Source organism: Merluccius productus (assembly GCA_027122695.1). Lineage (NCBI taxonomy): Eukaryota > Metazoa > Chordata > Actinopteri > Gadiformes > Merlucciidae > Merluccius > Merluccius productus. The sequence continues at coordinate 7,694,233 of JAOPJI010000142.1, forward strand.
ACCTAATCATGACAATCTGCTTTTTTTCTGACAGGAAAAAGATGACATCCAGCCGCAGGCACCACCTGAAGGTATGTGTGTGTGTACTATACCACTCTAGCTGCTACCTCGTGGTGATACGTGTATTAATAGTACATCATGTGTTGTTGTGCGCTGCAGAGTCTGATCCTGCAGATCGCGGCTAACTGGATAGAGCAGGAGAAGACGGAGATCACCGCCGCCAAGGAGAACCACTTAGCTGAGAACTGCCCCGCGCCCGACCTCTCAGGAGACCAGGCCGCACTCATGGTACACTCACTAGCTAACACACGGCTAGCATGCTGGGATAACACACTCACTAGCTAACACATGGCTAGCATGCTAGGATAACACATTACTAGCTATCACTGTTAGCATGTTAGCACATTATAATACCACCACAGTGCTGGCATGTTAAAAAGCCAAATAATGAGTGGTACAACACCAGTGTGTGTCGTAGCGTGCTAAGCTACACTAAGCTGTTAGCATCACACTGACCTGTAAGCTTGTTGACATTGTGTGTGAACAGGAAACATGCAAGAAGATGCAGGCGTTGATTGACAAGCTTGATGAGGAGAGGTATGATGCAGAAGCCAAAGTGGGCAAGGCCGACAAAGAGGTAACCAACATCAGTTACCTTCATCCCAACCACCAACCTCAACTCCACCATCTCCATCACACTCATCCCCATCATCATCATCATCATCATCATCATCATCATCATCATCATCATCATCATCATCACTAACCCCACAATCCATACCAATAGTGTCTCTCTCTATGGCTCTCTCCCAGATTGAGGACCTGAGGATCAAGGTGGTCGACCTGGTGGGCGTGAAGAAGCCTGCTCTGAAGAAGGTCCGCATGTCTGCGGACTCCATGCTGGCGGCCCTGCTGGGCTCCAAACACAAGGTCACCATGGACCTCAGGTCCAACCTCAAGCAGGTCAAGAAGGAGGTCAAGGAGGAGGTGAGGAACCACTTTTATTTTTAGCCGTAGGTCTTCATTGATCTGCCAAAGATGGTCCATGTTAGCAGCAGTGTTTAGTTCAGAAGAACGTCTCTCCTCCGTTCCTCTGGTAATCCTTGATGTAAGGTGTCCCTTAAGGGCTGAGTGGTGGATCAGAGGAGCTGAAGGAGTGGAGAGAGGAGAAACTAAAGCACCTTCTCTTCCCAGGCCGTGGAGGCGGGAGACTGGCGTAAGAACATCGAGGACAAGGCTGACAGGAAGAAGATGTTCGAGACTTCCTAAGCACTGCTGCAGTTTTTCTGTGTCTTGTCCCTCCGTCTGTCTTTATAAACTGCTCATCTTATCCGTTGGTGGACCCAGATGGTTGGTCACTGAGCCGTGCGTCTGAGGTTCTTGGATGTGTCATGTTGGAGAACGTCCAGAAGGTTCTCCATAGTTGGTGGTTTGCACGTTGTCAGGTTGTTTTCATGTCAGGTTTTAGGGTCTTTGGTTCCTCACACACCACCGTGCTGCACAGCCCTCATGCCAAGCATTCAGGCAACTTGACAAAAATAAAATAAAGGAGGAAAAACCATTATGAGTTGTGTTTTGTGCTTCTCTTCTTTGAGTTCTCCTTCGTGTGTTTGGTTGAGGTAGTTTAGCCGTTCTCCTGCTGTTTCTCGACTCCTACCTTTGTGTTTAGGATTTAGTTCTCTTATGATCAACGGTTTAGATGTTCAACCTCCACACCTGCTAATCTGGACGCGCAAAGTAAAGCTATTTTGAAGACCTCAGTAACCACACTGACAGTGTTTTAAAGGGGTTCATCTTATGATTCAAGCGTATCCAGTAAAAGATCCAGGGCTGGTTTTATATTTTTCAGGAATTTAAAATGAAGTTAAAAGTCCTCAATAAAAAGTAGTTCCATAAGGAATACATTCAGATGTGAGGTCACACCCTCTCCATACCAGAACTGTCAGAACTATGGCAGTTGAATGGCTCAGATGGCCTGGCTCAGGTTTAGTCGGCCATATAAACACATGAGATGACCTGTGATGTTCTTCTCTCATCATCTCCAGGCCATAATACTCATAATGAGAGATCACAGGCGTGTTGATCCTCTGACACCCAGAGACCCCCCCCCCAGGACTGAGACCGCCCTGTCACTCCTTCTATAGTCACCTCAGCCTGTATTGAATGGCTGCTGGGAGGAGCTCAGGTCGCATGGAGGGTTTATGATCCCGGAGGAAGGGTTGGGGTCTGGGTCCGGGGCCAGGGGAAGGGTTGGGGTCTGGGTCCGGGGCCAGGGGAATGCGAGATTCCTCAGGTCTAAGTTTATCCCCCCGGCCCGCGGGGAATGGCAGGACGCTCAGGGGGGCTAAGTTTGGACACCACACGCTCTTTAGAAGAACAGATTTCTCACCAACTTGATCCCCTCCTCCCCTGAGGTCTGGCGTCCGCGGGGGGGGGGGGGAGGAGCCAGGGGCATGTCCTATTGGGAGGCCTGGCCACCCCTTATAGCCACCCCTAGTGTGAGGGGCGATTATGGGATGTCTAGGGAAGGAAGCAGAAATCCTTATTTGGACGTGGGCGGCGGCTTCACTCTTCCACAGTCTATCCAGGAGGTCCCATGAAGTTCTCCGCGGAGAGAAGAGCCATTTTGATTGGATGAAAGAAGATGACGTCATCGCAGAGAGACTGCAAGCACTAATAAAGAGGAAATTACCCCGCTTATTAAAATCCTTAGTCCCGCCCTGTAAGAGGTTACACCCAACATGTACATTAACATTTTATTAAAATTATGCACATTAACATTAAACTAGAAAATTCCCTCAGGGGAAATTTTGAAAGTGCCACGGGAGTGTGTACTTAATGATGAGATTCTTCTGAGATTTCAAACAATTAATACTAGTAACATTATGATATTATATACAAGGAGCACACCTACAACAAACGTTCCTTTTT
>JAOPJI010000142.1:7697263-7707751 GCA_027122695.1 Merluccius productus
ATGTACCTCTGACCTTCTCCCCTCTCCACCAGATCTCAGAGAGGACCAAGTCCCTCAGCCGCTCCCTGAAGAAGAGGTGAACTACAGCCCCCATAATGCACTGCAGCTATCCACACACTGGACACGTCTCATATTAACTATTTCTCTCTCTCTCTCTCTGTCTCTCTCTCTCTCTCTCTCTCTCTCTCTCTCTCGCTCTCCTCACTCCCCCCCCCCCCCCGTGCTGTAATTTGTGGTTTGCCGTAACCATAGTAACAGCTTTAAGAAGACCCAGTCTCCGGTGCTGATGTCCCGGCTGGATGACAGACTGGAGCAGTATGCTAATGCTATTGAGGTAAGCGTGATTTTATATCTGAAGACGTGATTTAATACCTGTAGATGTGATTTCAGATCTGTAGGTGTGATTTCAGATCTGTAGACGTGATTTCAGATCTGTAGGTGTGATTTCAGATCTGTAGATGTGATATCAGATCTGTAGGTGTGATTTCAGATCTGTAGGCGTGATTTCAGATCTGAAGATGTGATTTCTGATCTGAAAACGTGATTTCTGATCTGTAGGTGTGATTTCTGATCTGTAGGCGTGATTTCAGAGCTGTAGGCGTGATTTCAGATCTGAAGACGTGATTTCAGATCTGTAGGAGTGATGTCAGAGGTGTAGGCGTGATTTCAGATCTGTGGGCGTGATTTAGGGGAATCTGCCTCACTGCTTCCCTCAGGGACAGTCCTCTTTTATGAGTCAGGAGTTCAGGGGTGAATTATGGATGTTCTGCAAGGAGAGCTCATCTGTGTTCCTGACTCATAACTCTTAAAACTCAGAGAGTTACAGTGAGAGTTTGATTTATAGACTTTATACAAAACAAGGGAAACAACAAGAGATTTGTTTAAAATAATAGGTAAGAAATCAGAATCTGATTTCAGGAATATTACACACTAAGTGGTTCGGAGAAAGCTGAACTAAAAAGATAAGTTTTTGTGTGCAGACCAGCCAGGAGGTGAGGAGCGCTGGGAGCCCCACCAGGGCAGCCCCCCCCTGCAAGGCAAGACACACCCAGCCGAGCTACATGCTACACGCTACACACTACATGTAACATGCTACACGCTACGTGCTACAGGCTACATGCTACGTGAAAAATTCTCCATGATAAACGCTGCATGCTACACACCATGTGCTAAATGCTACATCCTACATGCTAAATGCTACATCCTATATTATCTAAATTACATGCTACATGCTTTTCTCTCTCTCGCGCTCTCTCTCTCTCTCAGGACACTGAGGGTCTAAAGGTGGGCGTGGCCAACCTAATTACCCAATGGGTGAAGGGGAGTCCAGATTCCAGTGGAAAGGCTCCGCCCTCCAGACCAGCAGTAAGTCCCCCTCATCAAATACACACACCCCTCTATCTGTCTCTCTGTCCGTCTGTCCATCTGTCTCTCTGTCTGTCCATCTGTCCATCTGGCTGTCTGTCTGTCAGTCTCTTTCAGTCTGCCTGTCTGTCTGTGTTACTATGTTAGCGTTAGCGGATCTATAATGAACCCTGGCCTTGACTGTCCCCTGGTGGCTGGGCTGCAGCCCTGCGGTGTCCCAGTAAGCAGAGAGACACCTTGACAATATGATATAACCTTCACACCTTAATATATACTAATAAACTTAATATATACTAATAAACTTAATATATACTAATAAACTTAATATATTCTAATGAACGTAATATATTCTAATAAACTTAATATATTCTAATAAACTTAATATATTCTAATAAACTGGTATTAGTAGTAGACGTTCTCTTATATCTCATCCAGAATGATAATACACTCCACCAAGAGGAGAACCAGAGTCTTTAAACACTTTTTAACATCTCTTAAAAACACATTTTTAATTAGCCTTCAACTAACTATTCATTTGTCAGTTGTATATTTTTTATTATTTTATTTGTTGGTTTTATCTGATGACATGTATCTGAATTGAGTGAATCTGAATGTCAAAGTGGATAAAAGCGTAATAAAAAATAACTAAATAGTAAATAAAATATAGCATTGTGTTATTGTTAGTGAGATATTACTGAGTGTTGTGTGGACAGGAAGTGAGGTAATGCTGAGTCTTGCGTGGACAGGAAGTGAGGTAATGCTGAGTCTTGCGTGGACAGGAAGTGAGGTAATGCTGAGTGTTGCGTGGACAGGAAGTGAGGTAAGGCTGGGTGTTGTGTGGACAGGAAGTGAAGCCGGGAGACGTGATGCAGAAGAAGAACATGTGGGAGGGCATCGGAGACACGAGGAGGACCGGACCATCTGGACCCACAGCTGGAGTAAGTACACACACACACACACACACACACACACACACACACACACACACACAGTATACTCACACACACACACACACACACACACACACACACACACACACACACACACACACATACACAGTATACTAACACACACAATGGCAGTATTTAATGATATGAACATTAAATGTCATATCATATAACTTTATTAAATTGAATGTAATAATTAAATAATGTAGTCATTGTACTTTACATTTCTGTAGGACACATCTGGAAAAAAGTTCAAGTTTGTGGTGACCGGCCACGGAAAATACCAGAAGCTCTAGAGGTGAGAACTGTCCACCACTAATAACACGAACCCTAAACCCTAACCTTAACCCTAACCCTAAACCCTAACCTTAACCCTAAACCCTAAACCCTAAACCAAAACCTAACCCTAAACCATAACCCTACCCCTAAACCCTAACCTAACCCTAAACCTACCCCTAAACCCTAACCTAACCCTAAACCCTAACACTAACCTACCCCTAAACCCTAACCTTAACCCTAACCCTAAACCCTAAACCTACCCCGAAACCATAACCCTAACCTAACCCTAAACCCTAACCCTAACCTAACCCTAAACTCTAAACCTACCCCTAAACCCTACCCCTAAACCCTAACCTAACCCTAAACCTACCCCCTAAACCCTAACTCTACCCCTAAACCCTACCCCTAAACCCTAAACCTACCCCTAAACCCTAAACCTAACCCTAAACGCTACCCCTAAACCCTAAACCTAACCCTACCCCTAAACCTAACCCTAAACCCTAACCTAACCCTAAACCATAACCCTAACCTAACCCTAAACCCTAACCCTAACCTAACCCTAAACTCTAAACCTACCCCTAAATCCTACCCCCAAAACCCTAATGTTGTGATTTCGAGGAAGAAGGCCGCTGACACGATTGCTTTTAACTCACTTTATTTGTTTAGTTTTAGGTCTATTATCTATGAAGCAAATGGAGAGGAATTGTATAATTTCACGCGTGGAGTGACTGTCAGCTGAATATCTAATCAATACGCTGCTTCCACAGTTTCTGCCCATTCTCCCAGCGTACGCTCGATAGTATCCTGGAGGCGTGGCCTCCATGACGCGTGATATACCCTAATTGGCTAGTGTTGAGCGCCCGCCTCCTAGTGTATATGCTGCCATTTGGTGGCCAGGTGAAAATAGTACAGCAAATATATATATTTGGTCGTGTTCCCTTATGACTATGTGAGGATATTACTGCCTGTTGCTATATGTACTGTTATTTTCGTAACACTAACCTAACCCTAAACCATAACCCTAACCCTAAACCCTAACCCTAAACCCTAACCCTAACCTAACCCTAAACCTACCCCTAAACCCTAACTCTACCCCTAAACCCTACCCCTAAACCCTACCCCTAAACCCTAAACCTACCCCTAAACCCTAAACCTAACCCTAAACCCTACCCCTAAACCCTAAACCTAACCCTACCCCTAAAGCTAACCCTACCCCTAAACCCTAACCATCCATCACTAATAACTCTAACCCTAACCACTGAGAACTGTTTGAATACAAACCTGGTCATATTCCATCTCATAAAACTACATTGGAAGTAATTGTATTTGTATTCTTATACATATGTATACATATTATTTAGCATTATTACATGTTATTTATTACTATTTTCTTTTTTCTTGACTTTCTTGAAACAACCTGTCCAGTTCCTCTGGACAGGCGGTCCACACACTTCAGGTTCAGATTCACACAATAACGTCTGCGGTCCTATTGAAGCACCTTTAATGCACAAACACACAATACTTCTTCATGTGTCACAAGGAGTGGATATAAAAAATACATGCAGGAGATCCTCTTCTGGACATAGGAGCTTATGGTCTGGTTTCTGTTTCTCTCTTCTAGTTTTTTACTCATCTCACCTCTCTTCAGATACCTCTTATCAATAAGTCACCAACGACTCATTTCACTTTTTGAGCCACTTCCTGGATACACTCTGCAAACCTTATGCACCTCGACCTCAAACTCAACCCTTCAAAACCATTCACAGTCAATTATTGATTTAAATATTTGCTAAGCTCTAAGTGGACACTAAAACAATATTCTAGGAAATTATACTTTTTTTGCTTCTGCTTTTCAACTGTTTGTAATAACGTTTTTTATTGGTTTAATTTGGTTTTCTTAGTCTTTCTCAGCATTAGCTAAGTCTTAGCATTAGAAAAGCCTTTGCGGTAGCAATAACTAGCCATTAGAAAAGACTTAGCATTAGGTAACTTTTAACATTAGCAAAGAATTAGCAAAGCCTTACCAGCTTTACTACTAGATTAACCATTATTAGCTAGGAATTAGCAACATGTGTAACCATTAGCAAAGCCTTAACAATTGGAGAAAGTGTAACTATTAGCAAACTATTAGCGAAGCCTTCCTATTAGTGACACCCTTAGCTTTAGCAAAGCCTAACCAATAGCAAAGCTTACTATTTGAAAACCTTTCCCCCAGCAAAGCAAATCTTCGTCATTAGCCAAGCCTAATCATTGGCAAAGCCGTAGCATTAGCAACGTCTAACCACTAGCCAAATCTAATCTTTGGAAAAGCCACAAGCATTCAGGTCAACAAAACCTCAACTAGATACAGGTACAAAGCTAACTGTGATATCAATAATCAGCACCATTATTTACCCCAAAATCATACATGATTATAAATAACCATTATATGTGAAACATTGGTTTAAAACCTGGTACGTCAGAAGACTGCACCGAATATGAGTAGAAGATTGGCCAACTGTACAATGTGTACTTGTACCATTTTCAATGTGAATGCTGCAATATTTAGTGAGACATTTTTGAAGTCGGCATGTAAGTTTTTTTGAAGGAGAATTTGCACACAGTACTTTAAGTAACACAGTAAATTCTAAAAGATGTCTATATTTTATGCGTTTTATGTGTTACAATGTCTGATCAAATAATCCACAATGGACAAGTGAAGCTGTAAAATAACAGAAAATACAGGATTTTAAGACAACACAAGACTTTTTTATCCTTGGACACGAATCGGAACAGCTGAACCCAGATACAACACAATGCATTTCAAGTATAAAGTTTGTAACTAATTGTCTACTTTATGGATACCACAGATACTTAAAACGACCTGTACATATATTTCATTACTAACAATTCTCAACACCTGTACACACAACATTCAGAAACTGATATTTTTCTCCCAAAAGTTTGTATTTTGGCACACTATTCACAGTGTCGGCATATTTTTAAGAAACGATGAAACCTCTGGCTGTTCTGTTAAAGTCTTTTGGTTCGTCCTCTTTGTTCTTGCGGCCGATCAGGCCCATCTCGAACACGGTGGAGATTTTCGTGAGAGGCCTCGATGCCGCTTCCCTCAATTTCTTGGCATCAAACTTGGGGCTGAAGAGCAGGATGGGGAGCCGGTGGGCAAATGCCGGGATCTCCTTGGACTCGTCCTTTGTTCCCTCCTTGTTCTTCTCCTCCTCACTTTTGTTGATCTCTATCTGGTGCATGATGTTTTCCTTGGTCGAGAACATTTGGAAGAGGACAGCATCCCACATCTTGGCTCCCTTGGGAGCGTCTTGGCTGGATGTGTCGCTGTTGCCGTCAGGTTTCCCCTCAGAAAGTTTAGCTTCACCCACAACCGGCCCTCCTGCCTCCTCCTTCTTCTCGTCTTTCCCCTCTGGAAACTTGGGCTCCTCCTGCTCCACCACCATGTGCTTCTTAAGGCGGGACCATCCACTCAATTTGGATTTCATTCCCTTTGGTTTCCCAAGGACTTTGAGAAGAACCTGTGCTGCCTCGGATGAGTCATCTGCTACCTGGCTGTCTGGTTTGGCTGCAGGAGAGGACGAAGGTTTGTGTTCTTGTCCTTTACTAGATATTGAGTCAGTAGACGCCTCAGCAGGGAGGTCAGGCGCTGAGCCTTCTCTGATTGCTGGGGCCCCTGGCTTCGATTCCTGGGTCCTGGTGAGCCCGAAAGCCCCTGCTAACGCTTTCTGAGCTGAGGCCTTAGCTGGAGCTTCTTTTGTTTGTTTCTGAAGAACTTTGTCTTCGGTTTTACTTGCTGAGGTGACTGAAGAATGCTTGGCTTGATTCTCTGGTTTTGGGACCTCAGGAGTTATCTTCTTCACAGGAGTTTTAACTTCTGGTTTGTCGGCTGTTGTGTGTTTGGGGGTTGCGGTGTCTTGTAACACAGTTTGTGCAGATGCTGTGGAGGGTGAGGCCTGGTGTGATGACGCTGATTCTGGGATGTCTGACACTTGGGAAACAACAATAGTTGGAATCAGGACGGCTGGCAGTCTGGAGGACACCTCCTCCTCTCCCTCCTTTCTGGACAGTTCTCCACCTTCAGACACCTCGGCAGCTACAACCTTCGGTGTTACAGCAGGTTCTAGGGCCGCTGCTTCAGTTTTCACTGACATTACCTTTGTGGTTTGAAGCTCTTCTTGATTGGACTTGGCCCCAGATAAACCGAATGCTGGAGCGTAGCATTGGATCCCACCATGAGCAATGTACTCAGCCGGCGTCAGTCCCCGATACGAAGACCTGAACCCCCCATGGGTTGGCATCTTGGGTCTCTGGGATACAGGAGCTCCGTACGTAGTCCTTGGTGGCCCTGGTCTCGCAAACCCATGAGCTCTCATCGCGACTGGAGACCCCTGGGCACTGGGAGGTTTGGGCCTCTGCGATGGAGGTGTTTGGGGGGCTGCAGGTTTTGGTGCTTCATATGAAGGTGTTTTAGTTTTCTGTGGTTTTAACGATGCTGAAGGCAGAGTTTCAGGCTTTGGATAACTTGGGAGAGCAGCAGGGATCTCCTGTTCTGCTTTCTTAGCAACATAAGGCACAGACTTTGGTTTTGAAACATCTATGGATAGCTCTACTGGTGTGATGCTTGAATGGATGTCCCCATTAGGAGTAAATGCATCATTTGTCTTAACACTTTGGGGAGTGGACAAACTGATAGTCGGGACAGCTGTTGGAGTCTTCCTCTCTGACTCTACTGGGATTGGTGACACACAAAATAAAAGAGGATTAGGTCTTGATACTTCAAAGACTGGTGTTTTAACTCGAACCACATGGTATGAGGGTGTTTTAGGCCGCCCAGAGAGAGTTCTCGAAGTCGGAAACTCGTAGGTTGGTGTTTTAGCCCTTTTGACCTCAGATGTTGGGGGGAGTGATTTGGTTTCTTCTTTTGGAGTTTGAGTGACGTTCATGACTTCTGTCTTGGATGTGGAGGCTCCGTTGATCTCAGGGGTTGGAGTCTTATTCCTAGAGTCTGGACCCAGTGATCCCGTCTGACTCAAAGGAGTCACAGCCCGCCGGATTTCTCTCGTTGGAGTCAAACCCCTCTTCACCTCTGCTGTTGGAGTCGGTCCTCGTCTTATTTCTGGGGTAGGCGTTTTACGCTGTACTGTGATGCCAATGGAGGTTAGCTCTGCCGTGTCGTATACCGGTGGGGTTCTTGATGACTCGTAGAAAGACGTGTTTGCGGTGTACATTCGAATCTGAGGAACTTCAAACATCGGTTTGGGTGATTTTGAAGTTTCCGTTGCTTTGAAATTTGGCCGAGGACTTTTTGGTTTAGCAAATGAAGTCAACACCGTAAGAGGTCTCATCATTGCCTGGCTTCCAGAGTAGGGGACTGATACTGGACTGGGACCGGAATATCGAACTGGTAGTGGACTGGTAGATCTCAGCACACCAGGCATCGCCGCAGGCTGACTCTGGACAGAACTGGCAGCCAGCAGCGTTACTTGAATGGCTGGTGTTGTGATCTCCAGCCTAAAGGGAGCTCCTGTTTCTACTGCCTTGCTCAACAGTGTTGGGGGAGGAACCGTCAGTGGGGGAGGAGCAGTGGCAAACGGCGTAACATGCTGCGGGAACAGGAACGATGGAGTAGTCGGCGAGTCTGGGAAAAAGCTTGCCGGGTGGCCCCACCCCGCTCTCTGGGGGTAGGGGGATGACACGTGGTGGTACAGCGGCCGCACAGTGAAGCGTGGGGGGGGCTGTGACATGCCCCGTAGGGGGGTCTCTGGGGTCCTGGGGGGGGTGGAGTGGTCGCTGTGCTCCAGGTCGGGACTCGCTTCGTTGACCGGGGACAGGCTGGAGCGGTACACCACGGCGGACTGGGCGGCCTGGGCCGACGCCTTCTTCTTGGCATTCCTCTTGAGGAGTTTCTGGAGCCGGGCGTTGTCCTTACCGGGCTTGGGGGGGAGGGGGGGAGGGAAGCGCTGGGACAACAGGGTGGGAGGATAGTGCTGGGGCAGCAGGCCCAGCGTAGGGGGGAAGCTGGTGAAACTGGCCGCCATGTTGGCCTTGATTCCCTGGGAAAAGAGATGGGGAAAAAACATCAGGAACACTACTAGAGAGATAGCCAATCACAGCAGGGTTATGATAAATATGATAGTTACAATAAATAGATTTGGACAAACAATGACCAACATTGATGTTTCATCTCCTTGTGTTTCAGATCGTCAGGTCAATGGGACCAAACAACAAATCAAAAGGATGACTATCTCCAACACCTGCTCCTTTCTTGGTCTGATCCGAAAGAACTTAAATAACCTTCTGGTTGACTGTATTTATATCGGCTTGGTTTTGTTTCATATTTCTTTATTCTTCTTTTGAACATGTTGTCCGTGTGCTTCACACATCTGTAGAATAATAATTGTGTAATGATATCATGACTGCAATGAGTAACTATATTCCAACATATTCATATCCACAATATTTCTTCCCTAAATTGTAATATCAAATACCTGAATTCTGAATGACCAAATTGTTCTTTACAATAACACTACATTCACACTGTTGCCTTTACTGTTTACTTGTTATAACCTTGAATACCTCTTAGTGAAATGTGTTGCATTGCTATTAACCCTTTTCTTAATAAACATCTCTTCACCGTTGAGCCTGGGTATGAAAGCATCTGGTACTGCAGGATACTGCTGTAAATGTTGCTCTAAAAGTGCATAGTGAGTCAAGTGGCGTCTCTAACAGCTGATCCAGAGAAGGTTCCTGAACTAATTATAGTCTGAGAGGCGGGGCAGACGGGGCCAGCCAATCACCTGCCTCTTTATTTGAGAGCCGGTTTCTGTTTGGCTGCAATGTTACAATAAATGATTTGGGTTTAGGATGTGGATCCCAGCGAGCAACAGAGAACATTGAGCCATAATTAAACCCTGAGTCCTCAGATACACTAGGTTTATAAACAGTAACCCTGAGTGTCCCCAGAAACACTGTAACAGGTTTATAAACAGTGTCCTCAGAAACACTGTGTAACAGGTTTATAAACAGTGTCCTCAGAAACACTGTGTAACAGGTTTATTAACAGTAACCCTGAGTGTCCTCAGAAACACTGTGTGTAACAGGTTTATTAACAGTAACCCTGAGTGTCCTCAGAAACACTGCGTGTAACAGGTTTATAAACAGTAACCCTGAGCGTCCTCAGAAACACTGTGTAACAGGTTTATAAACAGTAACCCTGGGTGTCCTCAGAAACACTGCGTGTAACAGGTTTATAAACAGTAACCCTGAGTGTCCTCAGAAACACTGCGTGTAACAGGTTTATAAACAGTAACCCTGAGTGTCCTCAGAAACACTGCATGTAACAGGTTTATAAACAGTAACCCTGAGTGTCCTCAGAAACATTGTGTGTAACAGGTTTATAAACAGTGCCCTCAGAAACACTGTGTAACAGGTTTATAAACAGTGTCCTCAGAAACAATGTTACACACATTGTTTCTGAGGACACTGTTTATAAACAGTAACACTGAGTGTCCTCAAACACTGTGTGTAACAGGTTTATAAACAGTGCCCTCAGCAACACTGTGTAACAGGTTTATAAACAGTGTCCTCAGAAACACTGTGTAACAGGTTTATTAACAGTGTCCTCGGAAACACTGTGTAACAGGTTTATAAACAGTGTCCTCAGAAACACTGTGTAACAGGTTTATAAACAGTAACCCTGAGGTCTGCAGCACACGTGTTCTTTAGGTCAGGGTCACGTTACACTGTTCTGCACACGCATCATAGCTCATAGATAAACTGCTTCTCTCTGCTTGGTTTCTAGTTCATGGAGGCTGTAGTCTGTGTGTGTGTGTGTGTGTGTGTGTGTGTGTGTGTGTGTGTGTGTGTGTGTGTGTGTGTGTGTGTGTGT
>JAOPJI010000142.1:7793410-7810215 GCA_027122695.1 Merluccius productus
CTCTCTCTCTCTCTCTCTCTCTCTCTCTCTCTCTCTCTCTCTCTCTCTCTCTCTCTCTCTCTCTCTATATATATATCATGGTTATTATGACTATCATGGTTATTCATCTGAATATTCCCCAGCAGCATGCTGGCCAGGAAGGGTCTGCTGCCGGATGGCTTCCTGTTGACCCGTCTGGCGGAGAGCGCCTCCCAGCCGAGCCGCGCCAGGACCCGGTCCCAGCGCGCCCGCTTTATCACCAAGACCGGTGCCTGCAACGTAGCACACAAGAACATCAGAGAGCAGGTAGGACACCCTGAAACGAGTCTCCCTGGACTGTACTCTAAGTAAGAGACTAATCTAGAGAGCCTGCAGGTTCTGGTGGGCCGGACTGGACCTGACCTGCTTGTGCTCAGTATTTTATTGTGAAGACCTCTTCTTACAAACAGACAACCAATCAAACTGCTACATATTATGTCTGAACAAACACACTGTTATCATATCTATCGTTTATAATATGAAAGATGGCCACACTAGTCACACTACTTCATAATACAAACATTTGTATATGATAACTCAAAATATAATGCACTAAAACACTGTTATGGTATGTGAACACACAACCTCATCCACTTACGGTTCACATGATCTAAACCTTGACTGTAAAGGCGTCTTCTTCTCGCTCAGGGCCGCTTCCTGCAGGATGTCTTCACCACCATGGTGGACCTCAAGTGGCAGTACTCGCTCCTCATCTTCACCTCCTCCTTCCTGTGCTCCTGGATGCTGTTCGCCATGGCCTGGTGGCTCCTGGCCTTCGCCCACGGAGACCTGGAACCGCCGGGGCCCCATGGAGGCCCCCCCGCCGTGCCCTGCGTCACCCAGATCCAGTCCTTCACCTCCGCCTTCCTCTTCTCCATAGAAGTCCAGGTCAGCCCACTCTCCCATCTGTGTGTGTCCCGGTTGCTAGGTAATCATCTGTGTCCGGGTTGCTAGGTAACCGTCTGTGTCCGGGTTGCGAGGTAACCATCTGTTTCCGGGGTCGCTAGGTAACCATCTGTGTCCAGGTTGCTAGGTAACCATCTGTGTCCGGGTTGCTAGGTAACCGTCTGCGTCCGGGTTGCTAGGTAACCATCCGTGTGCATCCTGGTTGCTAGCTAACCGTTGTGTGTGTCCCGGCTGCTAGGTAACCCATATGTGTCCCGGTTGCTAGGTAACCGTTGTGCGCATCATGTTGCTAGGTGACCATCGGCTTCGGGGGCAGGATGGTGACGGAGGAGTGTCCGCTCGCCATCACGGTGCTGATCGTCCAGAACATTCTGGGTCTCATCATCAACGCCGTGATGCTGGGCTGCGTCTTCATGAAGACGGCGCAGGCCAACCGCCGCGCAGAGACGCTCATCTTCTCCCGCAACGCCGTCATCGCCCTGCGCAACGGCCGGCCCACCTTCATGTTCCGCCTGGGAGACCTGAGGAAGAGCATGATCATCTCAGCCACGGTGCAGCTGCAGGTGAACCCTGACCCCTAACCTCTGACCCTACACCTGACCTCTGACCCTACACCTGACCTCTGACCCTACACCTGACCTCTCCACCCTTACGTCCACCGAGTCGTGACCCCTGACCCCAACGTCCTCATGCGGACCATAGACGACACTTCATGATCTCTTAATGTTGTTCGTGTCCCAGACAAACCTTAGGTAAGTCATGTACCGTCCAAACAGCCAATCAGAGCCCAGAGATTCAGCCAACCAGTTAAACGGCTACATAACCAACCAACCAACCAACCAGGCGGTTTTCCCATGTCAGGCGTCCATCTGGACGAGTCAAACAAGCGGTCTTTGTGTGTGGACTGAGAGACACCCGGTCTCCGAGTCACAGACAACCAACCGCTTGTTACAGAGCAGCCGTGTTGACGAGGGTCGCGTGACCGCTAATCAAACTAATTCATTTGGCCACAAATCGGATAAACAAACATTGACTTTGAAACACACTCTGTTGAATAGCCAAGCGGTAAATCTGATGAATGAAGTATAAATATCCCGGTATGCAAGCGATCCAAATCCAAAGAACTAAATCATAATAAGCCGATAAGCTGACAAAAGCTACGCTTGTAAAGAGGTTCAAAAATGTAAAGTAAAGTAAAATTTGGAAATCCAAAACAAAGCGGCTGAGAAATCGACGGCCGTTCAGTTGGCATCCGTGCAAACTTCCCATCATTTTAACCTCTCGCTGAGGTACCGTCTTTAAAAGGCCCAGAAAGCCGAGCGGTCCTTAAAATAAAAGTTCCCCCAAAAAATATGACTTCAATTCAACATGGCTGCTGCTGTGGTGCGAGGCTGTTTGACGCCAGGTTGCGGCCGCTGTGTTGGTCGGCAGGTGATTCGCAAGATGGTGACGGCGGAGGGCGAGGTGATCCCGGTGTGCCAGCTGGACATCCAGGTGGAAAACCCTCTCCATAGCAACGGCATCTTCCTGATGTCTCCGCTGGTCATCAGCCACACCATCGAGCGAGGAAGCCCGCTGTACGACCTGTCTGCCCACTCGCTGGCAAACGAGGACCTCGAGGTCATCGTCATTCTGGAAGGTCGGACGTTCAAACGGGCTTTTAATCTTGCTTACGTGTGGCACCGATGTTTTCTGTATTCTGTATTATTTATGCATCTTACCGCCGTTTATCTCATTACTAACATCACTGAATCTAATATCGATAGATTGATGCTTTAGATGGAGAGACGAACATCTTACAACTATTCTGCTCACTAACTCTTCATAATGTAACGCATCTAAATCAGATGCCTAACTCTCCTGGTCGCGGGAGCAGGGCCTCACCTGATTGGTTGCGTTGTGTTTGATTGACAGGCGTGGTGGAGACCACAGGCATCACCATGCAGGCGCGCAGCTCCTACACGCCGGAGGAGATCCTGTGGGGGCGGCGCTTCGTCTCCATCCTGTCGGAGGAGGACGGCCGCTACTCCGTTGACTACTCCAAGTTCGGCAACACGGCGCCCGTCCGCATGTCCTCGCTGAGTGCCCGCGAGCTGGACGCCATGCGGGGGGACCAGGAGGGGGGGGGCGCGGCAGACAGGAAGCTGCAGGGCTGGGGGTTGGTCAGAGCCGGCAGGGGGGGGTTTCGCAGAGGAGCGGGCGGGGGGGTGGGGGGGGAGCGCTACGACAGCCCCGCCTCCCAGCCCTGGGACAGCCGGGCGGAGAAGGCGGAGGAGGAGCCGGCGGCGGTCGGGGCGGAGAGGAAAGGACAGAAGAAGAGAGTCCAGCTGGAGGTGATCGGTCCTCGGGATGAAGAGGAGTGAGGAGGAGGAGGAGGGGACCAAAGGACTGGAGATGTTTATCTACCAGATGTTACTGCAGCGTTATTAGATTGCATCACAGTCTACTGATAGGTGATAGTCTAGGATAGTATAGTATATATATATATATTAGTGGTGGGCCGTTATCGGCGTTAACGTGCTGCGTTAACGCGAGACTCTTATCGCGCGATAAAAAAAATATCGCCGTTAATCTATTCTCAAAGTTGGTTCGGATTTCCACCAACGAAGGTAAGCTAGGGTGACCAGACGTCCTCTTTTTCCCGGACATGTCCTCTTTTTGAGACATGAAAAAATGTCTGTGCGGAATTTCGAAATCGTCCGGGATTTTGTTTTCAAACATGCCCCCCCCCCCAATGAGCCATTTTAATCTAGATTAATTCAAAGATTACAGTGAGATTAATCTAGATTAAACACATTAATCTATGCCCACCACTAATATATATTAATATAGTATATATAAATATATATATATATATACACATCACCTATATACTATAGGTGATCTTTTTAGATATGTTTTATGATATTTTTAGATATATATATTAAATCTATTTTTGTTACTGTATTGCATCCTTCTGTATTGTGTTGAAATGAAAAGCCATTCTGAAAATAGAAAGAGAAAATGCTGAATAGTTTGGATATTTAGTGATTCATTATTATTTATAAACTCCTACTGTCATTATTGTTATTATTATCATTATGAAGTAATCCAGACAAATAACACTCACTTCAATCAAATGTCCGCTTGTAAAAACATTTAATGGATTGTGTTTTTCCAGGAAATTATTTTAAACAGCCAAGACTGATCTGATAAACATCTAAAAACATAAACTCAAAGCGTTTTCTGTTAACTTTACAACAAATATTAGCGACAGTACGAAGAGTAAACAAGTTACATTAAAGTTATTAACTGAACATTTCACAGCCAGTTCAGCCAGAAAACTGTCAGGGAGCCAATAAGGGCCAGCGCTGGCGTTGCCACGGAGACAGGCGCGGCGTTGCACAGGTTGCTGCTACAGCACCTGTAGGTGAAGCCGGAAATGGCGGGAAACATCTGGGAGAGGCGGGAGTTGTCACAGTCGGTGTAGCGGAGACACTGTCTCACCGTCTTCCCACCTGGACAGACAGACAGATAGACAGACAGATTATCACACCACAACATTACCATTATGTAATCTATGGGTTATATTATGTAACACATATGTTAGTGTATAAACATGTATATTAACATGAGTTAGTATATCAACAGTATATTAACATGAGTTAATATATGAACATGTGAATAAACAGTATAGTTAGTACAGTATATTAACATTAGTTGGTATATTAATGTGTATATTAACAATATATTAACATGAGTTAATATATAAACATGTATAACAACAATATATTAACATTAGTAATATAACAGTATATTAACATTAGAGTTAGTATGTCAACATGAGTTAGTATATTATTTTTTATTAATTATATTAAATATTATAAATATTAATTATTTTGCATGGTGTTTAATGAAGAGGTGGGGGGGGGGGTTCAGACCTGGCTCGCTCAGCGAGATGCAGGCGTCCTCATAGGTGCACTCCTGCACCGTCTCACAGCGGCCGGTGTAGTCCAAGCACTTAAAGCACCTTAGCCCAGCACCTGTGCACGCACACGCACACACACACAAAATCAGGTCTGCTTCTACTGGGTCCAACTAGACTATAGAGGACTCACTAGACTATAGAGGACTCACTAGACTATAGAGGACTCACTAGACTAGAGGACTCACTAGACTATAAGGACTCATTAAGGGACTAAATACTCACTCACCTTGGTCCAGCAGTCCGAAGCCCAGCAGCAACAAAAGACAGAACCAGCCCTTCATCCTAACCCCTGATACACCTTCAGACGCTGACAATGAGGAGAAAGAGGTGGTGAAGAGGAGACGGTAAGGAAGAGGAGAAGGTAAAGAGGAGGAGGAGAACAGAGGAGATTCCCTGGCCAGAGACGCGGAGGCAGCAGACCGTCTCTCCAGGCGCCTAGACAGACAGACTCAACTCGGCGCTCACAACAGCTCTTTGTCAACACAACAACACAAAGACGCTTTCTTCTCCTCCTCCTCGCCAGTCACACATCTGGAACAATCCCTGGTGCCCCCCCCTCAGACAGCACCTCCCTCCCAGAGGCCACCCTCCTCCCATAGCACACCCTCATCATCACAATGTACCTCCTACTCGCACATCACCTCCTAGTCCTCCCCCTACTCACATAACACCTCCACATCAGATAGCACCTCCTCAACACCCAGCACCTCCTCAGAGCTCTTCCAACCATAGCTCCCTCGCCTCCCCTCATAGCCCCTACTATGTACGCGTTGTGTGTTGGGGGTCAGTGTGTTATAAGGCCATTAAAGACAGTGGTAGCGTTACAGACAGTGGGAGCAGTGTGAGCGCCGGCTCATCGCTGGGTGGTACCACAGCGGCAGGGTAAATAAATAAAGCTCTCTGTGTCTCCCTGCCCCCCCCCCCTCTAGAGGCATTAACTGGACCAGAATGAACCTTATCCTCTCTAGAGGAGTCCATTAACTGGACAAAACCAAAACTTAGCGCTCTAACAAGATATGAACTGGACCAAACCAAACCCCCTCTAATGAGATATGAATTGGACTAAACCAAACCCCCTCTAACGAGATATGAATTGGACTAAACCAAACCCCCTCTAACGAGATATGAATTGGACTAAATCAAACCCCCTCTAACAAGATATGAACTGGACCAAACCAAACCCCCTCTAACGAGATATAAATTGGACCAAACCAAACACCCCCCCCCCCCTAATGAGATATGAAGTGGACCAAACCAAACCCCCTCTAACGAGATATGAACTGGACCAAACCAAACCCCCTCTAATGAGATATGAACTGGACCAAACCAAACCCCCTCTAACGAGATATGAACTGGACCAAACCAAACCCCTCTAACAAGATATGAACTGGACCACGCCAAACCCCCTCTAACAAGATATTAACTGGACCAAACCAAACCCCCTCTAACAAGATATGAATTGGACCAAACCCCCTCTAACAAGATATAAATTGGACCAAACCAAACACCCCCCCCCCTAATAAGATATGAACTTGACCAAACCAAACCCCCTCTAACAAGATTTGAACTGGACCAAACCAAACCCCAAACCAAACCCCCTCTAACGAGATATGAATTGGACCAAACCAAACCCCTCTAACAAGATATGAACTGGACCAAACCGAATCCCTTGTCTTATTAAGGGGACCAAACCAATTTTAAACAAAATAAATTATACGTAGTGCAAGAATAGATTCAATATGAACATACACATAGTGTAGGCATCACTCAAACAGCTGGTAGACCCAAGAGTTTAACACTTAATGTATGCATACAACTTCAAACTACAAATAATGAATTATCCGTCTAGCTAATTGTGAAAGTTTCACTCAAGTTTTATAGCTTATTGAAAGAACTTGTTTCTTTAAATGGGCCTTGAGTCAGCCTCTAAAGCCTGTTAAGGTTTTTAGTGTTGACTTTCCTGGTGTTTCTCTGTGAATGGGATTATTATTATTATTATTATTATTATTATTTTCCCCTCATATGTTTGAAATTTGTGATTTGTTTGTCTGTGGAAACTTTGGGATTTGTTGTCGTGTTTCTTCATGTCAGGACATGTCAGGACATTGTAATCTCAAAAGGCTCTCCTGGTGAAATAAAGGTGAAATAAAAAATATAAAAGGGCTTATTAGAAATGGAGATGGAAATGGAGAATATTCCCTCAATATGAACCATCTTAATTAATCAGATTACATTTTTAGATGAATATATAGTTTCAGTTCTTTTATTACCTCATGGTAATACATTCATAAAGAAGTTTACAACATTCATAATTCAGATGTTTTGTCAATATTCACATTTCAGATAAAACATTAAGTTGTGAACTAGAATCCAGCAACAGATGCTTGTATGCATAAACGTCAATATCTAAAGTAACAGCAGGTACCTAAACCACAACAGGTACCTAAATAACAACAGGTACCTAAACCAAAATTTTGATCAAAGCAGGGCCAGAGTTCCAGTTCAAGGTCAAGGTCTCAGGGTTGAAGGTCAGGTATCAGGGTTAAAGGTCAGGTATCAGGGTTAAAGGTCAGGTATCAGGGTTAAAGGTCAGGTATCAGGGTTAAAGGTCAGGTATTGGACAGAGGTCTGTAATGACATTGCTGGACTCGTGTTGAGCTTTGGACATCCTGTTGATGATCTCAGCGGAGAGCAAGGAGGAGCTCCCGGATTTCTCCTCAAACCAGGAGTCCAGAGCCCGCTTCCCGTCAAAGCTGGCGACGGGAGGCCCGTTGATGGCCAAAGTGAGCAGGTCATTCATCTGCTCCAGACCCAGCCTGGAGCGGCTGTTCTGGTACATCTTCTGCAGAGAACCTCTGCCTTTATCACAGCAGGCCGTGGACGTGGGCAACACCTGCACAAGCTGTGCGATCCGACCCAAAAGAGGAAAGCGCTGTCTGTACTTGCAGATGTGACCCAGAAGCTCTTTGGAGCTGATACTGCAGAAGTCGGCTTTCAGACTCCTCCACTCCAGCAGCAGGTCGCCCTGGGACTCTGCTTTGACCTGGTCTTCACAGGTGACCGATGGAATAGAATACAGATGGTCGAATATCAGAAGGATCTCCTCGTCCCCATATGTGTGGAGGTCCTCGGTGGTCCGGGGCCAGGAGGAGAGGTCCAGCACCCTGCAGGCTTTGGCCAGAGGACTGCTCAGGGTGTCTAGTCTCTGGGACAAGATGCCCTGGCTCCTCTGGCAGATCTTCTCCCGAATGGACTGAAACTTGGACTCTGCGACACACAGGTTTTTAAGGGCAACGCCGTTGAAACTTTCACGGAAATTCTCTTCAAACTCCTGCAGATACTCCCCAGGACAGTCTACAAGTTGGCCGATCTCCACGATCGACTCCTCTATTCTGTCATTGACCTGTGACACCAGGAGGAAATCCCCCTGGAAGGTGAACGCCAAGGGCGACAGAACGGCAATGACATCCAGCAGGAAATAGATAAGCTTTACCGACTGGTAGTCCAGCAGGAACTGGAGGAGGGTGAGGGCGACGGCTGCAGCGTCAGCCTTCTGAGTCTGGCAGCTGATCTCCTTCAGATGACTGACCACCTCCAGGTAGTCCTTGATGAGCGCATTCAGGACGTTCGGTTCCCCGATGATCCAACGCACAGCTCGAATATCTCCCAGGAACTCTGTCTCCTCCGACAGCGTTGGCGCTGTCAAGCGGAGCTCCGCCATCATGCGAGGGGAGTAGCGGTAGAAGCCAAGGAGCTGCTTCAGGTTGTTCTCCAACTCCTCCAGGCAAGACAGTTCCTTACCACTGATGACATCCAACACCTCCAGATGAGGCCGGTGGATCATGACGGGAAAGGAGAGAAGCCATGGGAGGACCTGTTGGAGAGCAATAAACAGACTGCCTCGCATGCCTGCAGACATGGTGGCACCATCCATCCCAACGCCGACCAACAGCAGGTCTTGAAACCGAAGGCCTAAGACACAAAACGCCTGATCGATGGCTTGGAGATAGCCATCAACATTGGCCTGGCTCAGCTTCTGCAGGGAGAGAAACTCTGTGTTGGGGGAGCCGTCGTTTGCAATGAACTGGACGTAGAATGCCACTGTGTCCGGAAATACGTCTTCATTCTGAGAGTCCATGAGGACACTGAGGAACGGAGACAAACGCATCTTCTCGGCCAGGTCCTCCTTTAAGGTGCGGGCGATATGATGAACGAGGATCTGACAGTCCCCTTCGTTCAGGTACTGGTCCACAACCTTCAGTTCACACCTCCTCAGCAGCTCTGCCAGCGGACGGAGGTCTGAGAAGGGTCGGCCCTCGACGGCCAGGTGGTACGCCGCGTTGAAGAGCACTGTCATGTTCCGGCACATCTCCTCCGTCTTCTCCGGGTGCATGCGCAGCTTGTACAGCTGCAGACACTTCTTGTGCAGGTTGCTCTGGCTGTGCAGCTTGATGGTGTGGATCTTGAACTGCTTGGAGCCCATGATGAAGGCTGAGGTGCGGGACGACTGCACCGTGTACTGCCGACACACGTGGCACCACATCTCGTTGAGGGTCGGTGAGTAGCGGAGGAACCAGAACTTCCTCAACCACTCCTGCTTGAATCGGCGGATGCGACGACCCGCTCCCAAGCCCACTTTGGAGGAGTCGTCGGCTAAAACAACAGGGTCGGCAGCGATGGACTCGTCAGCAGAATCCAGATCCTGATCCTCTTCATCCAGAACCATCTGGTTCGGAGTCATCGGGTCCATATCTAGACGCCATGAAGGGAAAGGTCAGCTCTGCTCCGCTGGTATACATAGCAATAACTTTAGTTGATTGCACATTTGTCACACAAGTTTTACAATTTTAAGATTGTGTCTGTAAAGTCAACTTTGTTTTTTTGTATTATATAGATTTGTTATTTATATGCTTTTATTTGATTAGCATTTTCAGAATATATATTGTTTTTCTACAGAAAGATAAGGCAGGCTATAATTAGTTAGTGCTTTGATCATGTTTGAGACGAGGAAGAATTCAAACATCTTGATTCAGCATAGAAACGGTATGTTGATGTGTCTGATAAATGTGTTAGGGTTAGATGGGTGGGTTAGGAATAGATGAACGGGTTAGATGAAGGGGTTAGGGATTAGATGAATCGGTTAGGGTTAGATAAATGGGTTAGGGGAAGATGAATGGGTTAGTGTTAGAGATGAATGGGGTAGGGATAGATGAATGGGTTAGGGATTAGATGTATGCGGTTCTAGATAGTCAAATATCTGACCAGAAGGTCATTGGCCCTACCACGGAAGTCTTCTATTGGTCCTTGTTCCAGGTTTGGGGGCGGAGCTGAGTCCATCTTCTGCCCTCTGAGCTGGTGAAGCTCCGCCTCCAGCTGGTGGATTCTCAGCCTCAGTCTGACACAGTTAGGACATGAAGAGGTGGAGGCCTGCTCCTGCACCTCCTCCTCCACCTTCACAGGTCGGAGTTCAACGTCCTCAACAGACAAACGCCTCCTCTTGCTGAGTCTGTGGGGTGGAGGACCTGAGAGAGGCCTGTGGGCTGGCTGGGATTGTCTCTGGGTGGACGTCTCCAGGGAAGCTTTGACTCTGTCCCTGGAGATGGGGTCAGTCTTTGTCTTCTCAGCGGCAGGAGGAGGAGGTTCACCGCCTGGGTGTCCACACAGCTGCTCAGCCCTTCTCCAGCCGCCAGACTCTGAAACACAGCAGCATGGGAGCTGTGAGGGACCTCACCTGATCCAGCAGGTAACCTGGATAACAACACCTGTTGTTGCTGTTAGCAGACTCTTTTAATTACATACAGTGAACTCAGAGACTAGTCATTAAGGAGCAGTTAGGGGTTAGACCGGTCATTCATTAAATGAAATTCATTCTCTGCATTTAACCCATCCTATGCTAGGAGCAGTAGGCTATGCTAGGAGCAGTGGGCTATGCTAGGAGCAGTGGGCTATGCTAGGAGCAGTGGACTGCCTGCCACAAGGGTAGCGCCTGGGACCAACTCCAGTTGTAGTGCCCTTGCCTTGGTTATGGGCAGCAGGGTTAACTTGTCTTGGTTATGGGCAGCAGGGCAGGAGTGTTAACTTGTCTTGGTTATGGGCAGCAGGGCAGGAGTGTTAACTTGTCTTGGTTATGGGCAGCAGGGCAGGAGTGTTAACTTGTCTTGGTTATGGACAGCAGGAGTGCCACCCTCCTGTTATCCACATTATCCCACATATCAACCAACCACAAAAGGACCTTGAATCCCAGGTGTGCTCACCTGTGTGGAGGTTGCAGTCTATGCTAAGCTCTGATAGGCTGTGCAGACGTGTGATGTAGTCGTCTCCGTACCAGACCCGCAGCCTGTCGCCTGGTGACAGCTGGCGGCTGGCACTGAAGTAGAGCAGCCTCCCGCGCTGAAACGCCGTCAGGTTCCTCTCCGCCTCCTCAGACGAGATGCGCACATACCTGCCAGAGGAAAACAAACTCACTGGTGGAGTGACCTCCACCCAGCGACTCCCAGGCTGGGGAACATTGCTCTAACGCCCCTGGAAGGGACTCATTACAGTAAGCTGCACTAAACTGAATAAGATCGATCACAAAGGGCAGTGGAACAGGTTTTGTACAATACATTGAAGAAATCCAAAATACCTCATCCAATTTGCTTTTGTCTCGTCGCTGCCATCGATGGACTGATACGTATTGTTGACATCCACGATCTAGACAGAGGTGACCCATGACACAAAACATGTCTGGACTTGAATTATGAATTGTTTATTGTGTATTATTCTGTATTTACCAAATCACATTAACACATTAAACTATTATCCAAAGCAACTTACAGTGAATTCAAGCAATTTTTACAGACAATTAGGCACGGTGGATGAACATGAACATTCAAAGTTTTCAATAGTTTTTTGTACTGCAATTTGGATTTTTGATTGTTCTCAGCCTCACTTTGGATAAAACAAAGTGTATTAATATCCTGTTTTCTGTTTGACCTTTATGAATACTATGTATATATTATTATGACGAAATATGAAATGCTGCTGCTACATACGAGCCAGGAGTATGAGGAGGAGTGGTCCTTGGGGACCAGCTCCCCTTCGTAGGGTCCGAACACGGCTCCCTGGGGGATGCGGTGACCGCCACACCTCACGTCCACCTCCCCCCCCTCCCTGACCACCTGCAGGCTGGGGGGGGCGGACCGAGCGGCCCTGCTGCTGGAGCCCGGGGCCACGGGCGTGTCGGGGATGAAGAGCGGGGGCCCGTGGGTCGGACACTGGGTCAGGAAGGGCTGCTGACACTGCTGACACACTGGGGGCCACAGTGAGCGTTAGGATCATTCAATGTTTACCATAAAATTTGAGGTTTTTCTTAATAGAAATATACAAATTAATTAATCTGTTTAATCAAAAATGCTATGTGTTTTTATTCTGGTTTCAATACTAACAGGTTGTAATCTCCCTTTACTGTATTACTGCCTATTGCAGGACATAATGTAGGAGCTTTTAGCCTACAGTGGATCAGGCCTGGCAGCTAGATTATTCTGCAAGCAGCAGGTTAGCAGTTAAACATTTAAACAGAGCCTCTGCATACAATGTGCAGAGACAGTTTACACAGGGGAGTCCCAAAGTTTTATTAAGACACATTTTATAAACGGCGGAGCGATATGAGTTAAACAAGTTCACACGCAGTTTGGAGAAAACAAGTACAAAAAGTGATATGAGGACAAGTCATAGGCACACAGCTCCCAACAACCTGACTGTGGCATTTAGCCTCCTGTGTATTACTTACAGTTAGCAACATTTAGCCTACTGCTTATGACTTACAGTTAGCAACATTTAGCCTACTGCTTATGACTTATAGTTAGCAACATTTAGCCTACTGCTTATGACTTACAGTTAGCAACATTTAGCCTAGTGATTATTACTTATAGTTAGCAACATTTAGCCTACTGCTTATGACTTATAGTTAGCAACATTTAGCCTACTGCTTATTACTTAGTAAGCAACATTTAGCCTACTGCTTATTACTTAGTTAGCAACATTTAGCCTAGTGCTTAATACTTACTGTTAGCAACATTTAGCCTAGTGCTTATGACTTATAGTTAGCAACATTTAGCCTACTGCTTATTACTTAGTTAGCAACATTTAGCCTAGTGCTTATGACTTATATTTAGCAACATTTAGCCTACTGCTTATGGCTTATAGTTAGCTAAATTTAGCCTAGTGCTTATTACTTATGGTTAGCAACAGTTCAGCAAATCAGGCCCAGCGCCAGGATGAAGTGACTGAGGAGGCCGTTAGCCTCAGAAAGGCTTAATAATATTAATAATAATAATAATAATAATAATAATAATAATACATTCGCTTTATATAGCGCTTTTCAAGACAAGACAAGACATAAGGCTACCGTTTCAAAATCAAAGAATGCATGTATTAATCACAGCATAACATAAGAACAGCACTAGCAGAGCGCCAAGTCAGTTTTACATAGATCTATAGATACATTTTTACATCTATAGATAGTATTAATACATCTATAGATAGTTTAAATACATCTATAGATACTATAAATACATCCACTCTGTAGACACATTTTTACATCTATAGATAGTATGAATACATCTATAGATAGTTTAAATACATCTATAGATACTATAAATACATCCACTCTGTAGATACATTTTTACATCTATAGATACTATAAATACATCTATAGATACTATAAATACATCCCTCAGTAGATACATTTTTGCATCTATAGATAGTATAAATACATCTATAGATAGTATAAATACATCCCTCAGTAGATACCGTTAGCTTAGAGGGGGGGCTAAGCCCCCTTCAGACCCCTGGTGGCGCCGCGCCTGCAGCAAATACTCGCCAACGGTGTGCGATGAAGAACATGTAGTCGGCCTTTTATAACATACATGTAATATATAAAATATATAACATATATGTAATACATTTATACATGTAATATATTTATACATATATATAACATACTAGAAATAGAAAAGTAAAGCCTTACACCAGAGGTCTGTCGCCGGGTCACTCATGGCAACACCATCGTGTCGGTTGGATGAAACTTTGTCCAGTAGTTGTGGCTGCCAACAGAACCAGCATATTGTATTAAATAATGTCGTATTAATGTCGTATTAATGTCCTATTAATGTCCTAATAATGTCGTTGGACTTCAAGCTGTCCTACGAAAGTCATGCGGTACTAAACACTAACACCAGAACCAGAACTATTACACTGCAGCTTCCAGTGGCCGCTAACCGGATCGTTAACTGGACCGTTAACCGTGCTAACCGGACCGTTAACCGGACCATTAACCGTTAACCGTTCCCTCCTTTCTTCAATTTAGTGGCCATCAGTGGACTAGTTTATGGGTGAGGTTATAATATACAATAATGTACAATAGTGCATAATAATGTACAATAGTGTAATGTACAATAGTGTATAATAATGTATAATGGTGTATAATAATGTCAATCTGTCCCTCGTGCTGCTCCTGAATCCAACCCGTTAGTCTGGATCAGAACCAGCACCATGGAGGTGAAACTACTTGAAGACAACATGCTGGGAAGTGGGGGACATCTTCCGGCTAAGAGCCGTGGTTCTGGTCACCAGGTCCACAAAGAGCCGTGGTTCTGGTCACCAGGTCCACAAAGAGCCGTGGTTCTGGTCGCCAGGTCCACAAAGAGCCGTGGTTCTGGTCGCCAGGTCCACAAAGAGCCGTGGTTCTGGTAGCCAGGTCCACAAAGAGCCGTGGTTCTGGTCGCCAGGTCCTCAAAGAGCCGTGGTTCTGGTCGCCAGGTCCTCAAAGAGCCGTGGTTCTGGTCGCCAGGTCCTCAAAGAGCCGTTGTTCTGGTCGCCAGGTCCACAAAGAGCCGTGGTTCTGGTCGCCAGGTCCTCAAAGAGCCGTGGTTGTGGTAGCCAGGTCCACAAAGAGCCGTCGTTCTGGTCGCCAGGTCCTCAAAGAGCCGTGGTTCTGGTAGCCAGGTCCACAAAGAGCCGTGGTTCTGGTCGCCAGGTCCACAAAGAGCCGTGGTTCTGGTCGCCACTGGTCCATAACGAGCCAGTGGCGAGTGAAGGACTCACCTGGCAGACCGCGGCGGGTCCCGACCCCACACCATGCCGGACGACTCCGGGTTCAGGGACCCTGGGGTTCAGGGTCCAGGTTCAGGGTCCAGGAGCCCCGGGCGGCGGGAGGTCCGGTTCACACCGCGGTGACTCGCTCTTCCCGAGGTTTGGCCACCATTTTCCACAGGAAATGACATGGGACGGATGCGGCGCGGCGGCGGGCCGGCGGCCACAGACACAGAAGACGCGTCGCTTTTCACAATTTATTAACAAAATGGTAAAATAAATAAATACAAATTGATCAAATGCTCCTAATATTAACGGCTCCCCATGTCCCCTACAGTATTTCCTAAACACTGCATACAAAGAATGAATCACAGAAGAGGCTCAATACAGAGGTATTATTCCCACCGGACCAGTCACAATGTCAGGCCAACAACAGAAGACATCTTCAACAGAAATAAGTCAAAAAATAAACACATTCCTTTCAAAAAATCATCATGAAAAAAATACAAACAATTATACAAATATTCATACTGTGTAATTAACAATTTACACATTAGTCAGCACACCACGGTGAACTTTTTCTTTATTCATTTCGCTACAATGCGTCTTACCAAATGGAAGATAAAAAAAAAAAAAGTTTTTCTTTTTGCACTCGACCCCCAAGAGTAACCAGCAATGACGAAGTACCAAGCTGAGAAGAAGCAGAGACCTGGAGGGCAGGAGGCTTCCTGGGGCCAGGAGCTTTCTAGCGGTTAGGAGGCGCTTTCTAGGGGTTAGGTTTGTAGGGCTAAGGGTTGAGAAGGTTCTAATGGTTAGGAGGGGGTTCTAAGGGTTATGAAGGTTCTAAGGGTAAGGAGGAGGGTTCTAATGGTTCTAAGGGCAAGGAGGAGGGTTCTAAGGGTAAGGAGGGTTCTAAGGGCAAGGAGGAGGGTTCTAAGGGTTTTGAGGGTTCTAAGGGTAAGGAGGAGGGTTCCAAGTGTAAGGAGGAGGGTTCTAAGGGTAAGGAGGAGGGTTATGAGGGTTCTAAGGGTAAGGAGGAGGGTTCCAAGTGTAAGGAGGAGGGTTCTAAGGGTAAGGAGGAGGGTCCTAAGGGTTAGGAGGATGAGGGATATGTCATGTTTAACAATACTAGAAGGCCACAATCATGACTTGGATTATTTCAACTAATAAATGGCGACATTACAAGATGCTTCCAGAAATATCGACTAGGAACAGGAAGTGGTGTTGAACATTTTTTCTGCATAAAAGATTTGAACTCCCTCTATTCCACAAGGTCTGAGAAGCTAGGGTCAGGGTTAGCTGCTCAGCTGCCTGTGGCTGCTGCTGGGTTAGGGTTGGACATCGACTCGCAGACAGCAATATATCCAGCTGATATGCATCACATACACAGAGGCTTCCAACGCGCCTGGCACAACTCTTTGGATATATCAGATTCACATCTTGTCTCACTTCTTTCTAGAACTACTTCTGATCTCCACCTCACAGTTGGAATATAGCAACACTGCTGCATTAGCCAAGTTGAGACCGTGTTGTCACACCACACACTATGATGTCCAACTGTTCCGCATCGTGACAACTTTACAAAACATGAAAAACAAAGATAAAGCATAATGCATATCCAATCGCTTCGACAAATGTATAAAAACTTGCATAAGAAGGCATGCGTTCTATCGGACTGAGAATACAGGTGTTGTTGTTGGGTTTAAACTCCCATTTGTTTATTACAAATGGTTGACCAACCAAGGATACGCCCACCCCAGGGTACGCCCACCCAAGGGTACGCCTACTAAAAGGGGCCGAGGGGGGCACTCTGGACTTGTATACGGAGGCAAAATCGAGA
>JAOPJI010000142.1:8189718-8203949 GCA_027122695.1 Merluccius productus
TGTGTGTGTGTGTGTGTGTGTGTGTGTGTGTGTGTGTGTGTGTGTGTGTGTGTGTGTGTGTGTGTGTGTGTGAATGGTAGTTTTGTTGTTGTTATTATTTCACCTATATATTGTATGATCCTGTACAACCTCTGTTGCCAGCTTCGGACAAACCCTGAAGGAATGCAATTATACACAAACTGTAAAGACACGCATCTACATAGTCATACACATGCTCATTGTTTGACAGGGTGATATTAGAGAAAGAACCTTGTTGTGCTGTGTTTTGTCATCAGTGTAAATGACAGGGAAATACATATAAAAAATGGTAAAGAGCTGAAATTAGAGGGCCATGGGGTCCATGTTTAGATTGTTCATCACTCCAGTTTTGACAGTGGTAATTACAATGTTGAGTCAAGATGTGCTTATTTTGAGGTCCTTCGCTAAAAATGTCCTTTTGTAATTCAGCTTCTTTTCTTTTTCTGATCGACCTCCTCCTTAAGGCTCACTGCTCATAGACTAGAATTCCTGATGGACCTTTGCCCCCTCTGGGGTTGAACTTTGACCTTGCAGTAGGCCTTAAGGCCCATTAACTTGCAGGTGGTGAATAAAGGGGCTATGGTAGGGGTCAAACCTCACAGGCCACCACCAGGGATCCATGGGCAAACTAGACCGGGTTCCCTCCAACTCTGCTCCTACTCCTTTCCCTACTCGTTCTTTCTTCTCACCTCTCTCTTCTCTCCGTTTACTCCTTCCACTACTTCCCTCCTGTTTAGCTCCTCGCTGCTTCCCTTCCCTACTCCCTTCCTTTGTGTTGTGTTCTGTCTGCTATTCCCTCCTGGCCTTGCTCACACCCTTTCTGCCCTTTTTTTCTTTTTGCTAGTTTTTTGTTTCCTCGTTTGCCTTAATTTATCTTTCCTCTTTCAACCATCTATACTTGACAATCTTGTTGCACTCCTTCCTTCCTCCCTCCCTCCTCTTTCTCTTTGCCCTTCCCCTGTGCCCTACATCGTCGTCATGTCCATGAGGGTTGCATCTGTAAAAGATATATAGTTGGTTACTGTGTGGTTTTCCCCAAACGACCATTAACATCACAACATGGCCTCTGTTCTTTGCAAAGTCTGTGTCTCAAAGACATAAACAACACGAACATACCAGTGTAATGCAGACAAACAGCCACATACAGACGGTGAGGAGGAGGCTGCTGCCAAGGACCTGATTAATGAGACCCAATGCAGGGATTAGGTTTTGATCCTCTTAGGTGCTAAGCTATTATGAGCAAGCCCAATTGTGCTGCTAAGTTTTTGCCCTCCTGAACGGCGGAGAAAGCGCACGTGTGTGTGCGTGTGTGTGTGTGTGTGTGTGTGTGTGTGTGTGTGTGTGTGTGCGTGTGCGTGTGCACACTTCATCTGTGATGACAGGATAATGAATCGTTACAATCTTCGATGTAATCAGCATGGAGGATGGTGAAGATAATTATGCTGATTGCACTGATCTCACTTGTCAGTCTGCCCCCCCCCCGCCCCCCCCCCACTCATGTGGACCACCGTGTTGCTCTGCTCACAATGTCGCTCAAGGTTACCCAGGACTCATGAACCCCTTCCTTCACCCCTGGATAATATGGTGGATCCCAGTGGATTCTACCCTCTTTTGGTTTTGTAATGGCTGTAAGTTCTCCTTATTCTCCATTGGTTCCCACACATAGGCCTGGTATACAGTTTCCTGTAGTTCAAGAAAAATAAGTGCTCTTGACCTCGCTCGGAATGGTTGCTATGGTGAAGCTCACCGCTGCTGACCATTGTTGACTCAACCAGTCCCATTGTGACATCCTTGGCTTTTACTGCGCACTTGTCTGTTAGTGTCGGTGTCCTTGTGCGTCAGTGTGTAAAAGTGAGGGGAGAAAAATGGTTTTGCACCTCTGGCTGTGTGTGTGTGCGTGTGCGTGCGCGCAGGCTTGTGCATGTGTGTGTATACATGCCCTTTGACCTTGTCCTTGCTAACCTCTTATCTCCTGTTCTACTGCTGACTCCTTCACCTCTCCTAGCACCCAAGAGTCCTCAGTCATAGGTGAACTCCCCAGCACTAACCCAAACATAGACTCCACATACAGATACACACACACACGCACACACGCATATATATCCACAGACTAAGACTCTTCAGGTTTGCGCTTAATCTAAACTAAACATCATGTAACTTATGATGTATTATCACCACCAAAATCCATCTCCAAACTAAGCATGCACTATCCATGTGGTGTCTGTTCTTTTTCTGTCTATCCTCGTAAAAACAATGATGGTCCACAGTACCCTTTGTAGTTACGACTGACCTCTATATTTAGAGGCAGCTTTCTAAATAGCGGAAGGCTAACGTTATCTTTTATTGTAGTTGAGCGTTCAGGGAACCTCTAGCAAGTGTCATACATAAAGTAGCTACACACACACACACACACAGCATAACACCATTCAATGCATATTGCCTCTCTTGTGGAGGTTCTAGGTGCTCCTTTTCCTGTCCGTCTCCCACTTGCACGTGCTTCCTGTTTCCTGACTGCACAAAGTAGTGAGGGGGGCCCACGGTGGCACACACGCTGTGTATCCTAGTCACCATGCAAGGGGTTTAGGAAGGACTCATGGCCCTAGTATCAACCCTACTATTTTGTATCTCTGGATGTTTTTCCCACACACATGCACATATATGTATGTGCACATGATGCAGAGAGGGGAAATCTCCTCTAGGAAGACAGAGAGCCAGCCTTTCACTCATAAAATGGGAAGAATGCAAACAGTTCATTCAGTACTGGGGAACTCTAAGTATTTGACATAAATGCAGGTTCATTCACCATTGTAATAACCCCTATTCAAGCTGTCCACCTTCAAAGTTGGATGTAATAAGTCTTTGAAGCAGAAGCATCTTTGATGTCGGAGATAGACTGATAAGATCGCTGCACGTCCACACCCCCAGCCTGTGTACGTGTGTGTGCGTGTGTGTGTGTGTGTGTGTGTGTGTGTGTGTGTGTTTGCCTGAGTGTGTGTGCGTGTGCTGTGTTTGTGTATGTGTGGCAGGGTTTCTTTAACCTTGGTTTCTCAGATTAAGGGTATACCTTGTAGGAATCGTGAAACATGAACAGGGCCTGATTCAAAACAAAATACAGGTGAACTTCCCTTGGGTGCCCACCCTCGCTGCCCCTACCCTCGCCTGTGAAGGAACATGCAGTTCTGTAGTTTTGTGCAGTTATTTTTCCACGTGGTCGCGACAGGATTCAGATGATGTATGTTCTGCAAGATATGCTACTGTACTGTTGAAAAGGCTGGTTACATTACCAAAGTAATTTTGTCAGTAAGGTAATGGAATTAGCTTTACATATTCACACCTGTAACGTAAAAACCCAGAGAATAAATGCTAAATTGGAATGTATATCAAACTCAAATCAAAAGTCAATACATAATAGTCAATATATAATAACTAGTTGCTGTATTTAATGTATTTATTGTATTTAGCATTTTGAAGGGATATGTGTATGTGGTGTATGTGTCACTGTGCATGTGAGCGATCCTACATAGTAAGTCACCAAAGGCAGCCCAGCAAATCTGTTGTACCGCTGATTAAGTGCTCATGTTATCTCCCCAAGACAAACACGGGTCTGGCCTCTCTCTACATACTCTCTCTGAACTACGATTATTCATTCACTCGCTCACCCCACCCCCTCTCTTCCTGCCTTTCTCCCTTGTAGCGCTCTTTCCTCTCCCCTCCCTCTTTCCCTCACTCTCCATCTCACTGTGGCCTATCTCACCTGCCCTCTGCCCCTGGTGTGTCGTGGTCACGAGGCGAGCAGTCCCTGTGTGTTTTAAGACCCAATCGCTAATTACCAGGAAGGATGTGGGGAGCGCTGTACTGCTACCAGCTTCATATCCAGCGGGAAGAAAGCAAACAAAACAAGGATGGAGCCTACTTGTCTGCGTTCACTTGGTGTCAGGCAGGCAGACGGAGACTAAATAAAAGGCTACAGCATTTGATATCGGCATGCTTTTAGAAAAATATGAACATTTCTAAAACAATGATTCCAACCCATATAAAACGTATATTTTCATGTATTCATTTAGCAGTGATGTGAACAAAAAAAATGCTGTCTGAAATTCAGTCATCTCAGGTCATATAGCCGGTGCTGGACATCTGGCGCGTGCGCACACACACACACGCACACGCACATGCACACACACACAGCTTTAAGACCTGTGTAAACCAGGGTCAGCGTTTTAGCATGGAGTCTGTAGCACATTCAGTTGTTTTGCCGTCTTGTTTCATTCTTTCAGAACATAATCTCTCAGCACTTTAAAGCTGCCACCGAGCTTAGTATCTGTGATCTGGCCGGCGGGCCGCTGGTTCTGCTGAGAGCAGCCTTGTACAGCAGCTGATACGGCTTCTCCCTTACAGGTGTTCAACTGCACCGTCCCCATCCTCTACCCCGAAAAGCACAGTGCTGAGTGCTTCAAACACAAAAACACAACCTTGAAAACTCTGTGTCATCACCATTAATACCTGGACTTTGAGGAATCAGCAGAGCGCAGTGTCATCTGACACTACAGTGTGCGTGCGTGCGTGCCCCCGGTTCTCCCTCAGTCTAACACAAACTCTGTCATTCAGACCATCTCATTATATCCCTGAGTCATAGAGAAAACCCCAGCATGAGCTCAGCACTGCTGGGTGTGTGTGTGGGGGGGATGGGGGGTGTGTGTGTTCTGACAGCCAACAGGAGGTCTCTCCATAATGACAGGGTGAAGTTTAAAAATGAGACCAACCAGACGCTGACCTTCACTACCTGTTTCTTAAGGCAAAAAAAGGCCATTAGCCTTTATTGTGTCTGTCGATATACGTTTGTCTATATCCGTTTCTCCTGGCATCGCGTGTCTCACTTCTTTGTTTCTCTGGTCTGAGCAACACCTGCAAAACATAATTCCTTGCTCTGTCTCATATATAGCAAATCCATGCACTCATTAAGACAGAAAATATAGCATTTAACGGCCATGTGAAATTGTTGGTAATATTAATAACAGTGTTTTCTTGTCCTTTTCTTTTTAAATGATTGTGGTAAGGAATAGAAAGTCTGTCTTAACCTTCACTTGTACTTTCCATGTCCCTCTCTTGATATGAGAGACATTGAAACGGTTCTCTTTCACACCTGTTTTTACAAATGTGGTGTCTATTGTTCCGAGGCTTGGCTAAATTTAGCTTTAAACCTCAGCCCCATAATTACAGCATCACACTTGCACTGCATGCATGTTTGTTTGTGTGGTGTGCTTAGTGTTTGTCATTATGACATTAGTCTTGTAGGGTAAACATCTATTTTGGAGTCCCGTGTTGATGCTCTTGGGATCACCTATTTGTTCGGTTGACAACTGTCATTTGCCAGACAATGTAAGCTTTCACTGTCTCTGTATGACAGACTGCTGGGTTTTTTTAATAGTCAGTTTTCAATTACGGTGATGCTGGAGCTTTTATTGCCGGAGCTGTTTTAAATCTGTCAGGTTTTAAAAATGCTGGCACAGTTGAAGCTGGATTTAATAGAAACTCAAGCTAGCATTAAAGGAAATGCATGCATAATTTAGTAGTTTTCCAAACAAAATGTTACCAGGGGTTGTCTTATTAGACCTGAATGTGCGGTGTGTTTACAGAGTCTATTTCATGTTCAGAGACTTCTTATCTGTAAACCGTATCCCCAAAATATGTTGTACACCAAAACGCTTGCAGAAGTGGTTTCTAAAGCGGGCAGTTAGCAGTAAAGAGTCACCGTAAAGACAAAGTCAGTCTCTTTACATGTAGATTTATGGTTTTCTGCCACTCTTTCCTGGCCATAAAAACACTGACACACACCCACACCCAGGCCCTCTCATTACATGCTTGACTCATACAGATACCTGCCTAGCTGAGCTCACCTGGGGATGACGCATTCACAGCTGACTTCATGCTGTGTCTGAACATCTTGAAATCATTCATATTTGGCACTGCGCAGTTTGTTTATGTACTGTCCTGTTGTTTGTCCACATGGTAAAATTACAGGAGTTTTGACATTACAGCACTCTAGTCTCCTATTGACCTATGGCTGGTAATAGTGAGCACATTTTATGTTTACCAAAGGTACGTTTTCTAATCCATCCAGTGATCGGTAGAAAAAAGAGGTTGAGGTGTAACAATGCATACAATATGGAGATTTATGGCAGTCTTCATCACAAGGCTTATGAGTAAAGCGTAAAAACTCACGAGTGAGCTTTGGCACTGTTAAACTGCCAAAAAGCCGTTTATTAATTTCTCATGCCTGTTCTAATTTATTTAGCAAAACTCACAACAAAGGTAATGGCGACGTCACCCGGCAGTGTGACTTCTGGTGGCCCACCAGAGACATGCCTCGACTCGTCTCTCCGGTTAGATGTTGGCTTTTTAGCTTTGGACGGAAACCGCTCCTAACCCACACGTCTGACTAGTGATTGAGATGAATTGGAAGGCGGGAGTAACAAGGTGAGGAGAGCGAGAGAGGTTGGGACATGGCTAAATGAGAAGGGGAGAGAGAGAGAGGGGAACAGCCAGGGGCTATCGGAGCAGGCGACGGCATGCCTGGGAAAAGGAATTGTTTTAACATTAGAGATAGCTCCAGTCTGCTATCTGCCATGTCTCACATGAGACCGGGGGAATCCGCTCCACCATGTCATTTAATCTTCCTGTTTGACAAGGCTGCTACACCGATAGGCTGGTGCAAATTCAATGTCAACATTACCGCTACCCTCTGGCCCGCCCGCACACACAACTGTACCAGCCAGCTCCCCTCCCCTAGTCACCAGCATGAGGAAATATAATGTTGGATTTAAATGATTAATTGTTTACCCAATTAATGAACACCACAGACCCAAATATAATCAATGAATCTTGGTCCTATAGGTGAAAGGAGAGTGTTAAAATGATGTATAGGTTGTGGTCGCGTGTGCTTTTCCAATAAAATAAGGCAATTTCAGAATTTCTGCTCTTTTTTGTTGTGATTTTCACTAGAGCGGGAAGGACCACAGGCTCCGTTACCCAAGCCGATACATGAGGAGAACCACAAGGAGAAGGAGAACATCGCAACACCTTCCCAGCAGAACCAGAAGTCAGGGAAGGGTGAGTACACCGCTTCTATCCATTACAATCATGAAGGAGGATATGTTCAATCTCCCTCTGTATCTCACTTCACAGTAAGACAGGGTTAGGTCTAGAGTTAGCCCAGGTCCTTGCATAGAATATGAAGAATAGAAGCTAACTAATGTTACATCACTGCATTTCTCAATAGTAACGTGTGACATACAGGTTAAATGGATAATTGCCGCTGAACAATGTGTAGGAGAAATATGATTTTGTGATTCAGGATTTGATTACAAAAGTGACAAAACAAGCTGGTCAGCATTTGTGTGTTAGCTTTCTTTATGTGTGTGTGTTCAAAAAATCCCGGACGGCCAACTCAGGTGAATTTCATGAGGTCTCAAATTACTTTTGGTACTTTACTATTTTAATATTGAAAGTCAAACTTGCCTTCACTTACTGTGAGTCAAACTTTACTAGCAACAGGAATTGGCCTCTCTAATGATGGTACTTAATCAAAACTAAATCATCCAGTGACACAAGCAATCCTTCCACATCCTGCAGTGTTTAAACTTGGCTACTCGTCAAAGTCCAAGACACTGTGGCTTACAATAGAGCGACGAGAGAGACAAGGGAAGCTTCATTGTACAGGGAGTGGTGGGACCGGCCCAGTATTGCCACTAAATCACTCCTCAGCAGGCCTACGGCAGGGTAACCCTCCTCAGGACAAAGAAAAGGCATTCTTTGACTAGTTTAAAAAAAAAAAGAAAGAAAGATAGTTTGTTTCTGCCTCTACACTAAATCGTATGTAACTGAATCACAACCAGGTATATGTGTAGGTAGGCCAACCTTTTTAAAAGCTTTGATAAGAAGGGGAAAAAAATATTGTCCTGATTATTGGGATGACGTGTCGGTTTAGCTAGCTCCTCTCTTTCTAAATATCGATATCATGATGAGACTAGATATATTGTCTCAGATTTTGGATATTTCGTAATATTGTGTTATGGCATAAGTGCTGTCTTTTACTGGTTTTAAAGGCTGCATTTACAGTGAAGTGATGAAAAAAATAAGAAAAAACATTTAATTTGTGAAGTATTTAATTCACACAGGAGTATACAAAAATAGGCTTCACCATTTGGTTATTTTATATTTATATTTTTATATATAGACTATTTATTTATTGAATAACCAGAAACCATGCTATATAATATATGTCGTTATTGAGATAATAAATTGCCTATATCAGGATAGAAGATTTTGGCCGTATGGCCCAGCCCGAGTATGTTGTGTGTTTGTGTTCATGTGGGTGTATGCATCATGTGCTTGCTTGTGCATAACCATGTGGACAGCGAGTGGTGGATGAGTGCATCACTGTATTCACAGCTTGTTAGTCTGGCCCCTGTGCAAATATGGTGAGCCACCGATAACATTCATTTTCATCACACAAGGATTCATTCTCTCACACTAACACGCATACGCCAACACACACACATACACGCACATGCACCCACTGAATCACAGGGTATTCCACAGGACCACTTTGCTGGTCATTTTGCTAAACTAAAATGCACTGGAAAGCACAGTACATTATGCTGGAATGGCCAAATCCTCTTTATTTTAAACCAATTGTCGCTTTTTGCTAATCCAAATATGAGAATAGCGTATTGATTGTATTACATGCAGCAAAAGTACATAATCGCTTTTTAACCAAATGCATGAGACTTTTGTTTGCACTGTATTTCTTGTTTACTCTGAAACACAGTGTACCTAATTGACCAAATGTTTTAAATGTAACCATGTAATGCAAGGGCATTTGTATGTTGCACAGAGGTTGCGGAATCATCTCCTCAGATTAGCTATCCAACATTTAATAACAGACTAAATTGAAAGCAGCCATAATTCAAGTCTTGAAGCGGCTGGCTGTTGAACCAACAACAGTATAAAGAAGCAGGCTGCCAGTGAGTCGGGGGGTTTCTGCCTCAGCGTCTACTTTTTATCTGTAATATATTTAATCCTCATCTATCCCAGGGCAGCTGATCATTGTTTTAGTGTAAGCCTCAGCTTGTACTGCTGTCCACATACAGATATATATTATCCCCCCTCCCTTCTAGGGGGGGGCGTAAATATACGAGTCTTACGAGTCTTTCTTGATAACAATATCAACTGTGGCTGTGTAAAGTCAAACAAAAGACGTTCAGTCTAATGAGGAGTTGGAGTAGGTGTTTTTTTTTTTTAGTACTGCTCAAGCCTCACCAGTTTTCAATATGCTTGCCCTCAATCACTCGGCCCCCCATTCTTGCCAGCTACTTGTGTGAATTCCGGACAAAAGGTAGGCTTAAAGTACAGCTCCATCCACAACCATCGTAAGCCTATGTTTTTTACCTTTTCAAAGCGTGGCACTGATGTACACCTCAACTAGATTGGAACTTGTTGAAATGGGGCAAGTCGAAACAATATCCGAAATCACCCAAAACAAACAAGCTCACTATATTTAGCAGTTGTTCCATGACATATATTTCCCCCATCCAACCAACCGTACCTTGTAGACATTTGTTGGGAACTTTTTGTGATTCAAGCCCAGAGTTCCAGCTGGTTAGATTTGGTGTAAACTGCATATCTTCAAGTAAAGACACATCTGCACATGCAGGGCCAGATTTTGTAGGTTCTAAAAGGCATGTTTTGTGATTCAGTCGGATCGTTTCAACTTGCCCCATGTCAACGCTCTGAAATGTGTCGTTGGTAATACAACGGCTGTTTGTTTGTTTTTTATTTTCCTTGTTTAGATGCAGTTGGCGGGTCTAAGAGTGTGTTGACCCGGGTGTTGCGGCTAGCTCAGCGCTACCTCCTGGACCCGGCGGCCCGGCGGTGGGCGGAACAGAAGACCCAGCCCCGGCAGACCAGCCCTGCGCCAGGGCCCTTACACCACAAGAGCCGGGTCTCCACTTCGCTCACCAAAGCCCGGGTGTGTTCCCCTTTTGCGTCATGACAACCATTGTGTATGTCAGCAACTCCGCCGTTCATTCATTGGCACATTGGTACAGATGACAGAGCCATTAGTATTGCTGTTAAACAAGGTTGACCTCAGACGGTTTGTCACAAACCGGCCAGCGATTAATTATATCCGGTTAGTTGACTGCCTCTATAAAAAGAGACTATACGTTTTTCTTTGGGGGGGGGGGGGTAATACGTTATTTTCTGTCTGATGAAATGGAGAAAACGTCAGTATTTGTTCACCCAACTGGCAAATTTGCAATTGCTATCATTAAGACCCATGCAGCTGCAGTCAACAATATGATGGACATGGACATCGAGCAGACAATGGCACAGATCAGCATGGTACACTTAGCCTGCAACAGTACACTCATTAAGTTTCCATGCCATTAATAATGTATAGAAGCAAAGATGAATAATCAGGCCCTGCTAACTCATTTGCTTATTGTGGTAATCTAATGGAATTGGCTCAGAGTATTGTTTTTGCCACAGAACCCATGCAAGAAGACTTAAAGCCTCATGCAGTGGAATGAATTCCTGTGACAGTTTGGTTATTATTATAAAAAGGTTTCTGCAGCCCTCTTCCTCTGCCCCACTAAGCACTGTTCATCGCTTTTCTCCACCCTCTGGGAATCTCTCTCTCTCTCTCTCTCTCTCTCTCTCTCTCTCTCTCTCTCTCTCTCTCTCTCTCTCTCTCTCTCTCTCTCTCTCATATTCAGTGTGTTTTCTTAAGCTGTTGGAGCAAGCAGAGTCTGCTGAGGGCCAGTTCTGTGAAAGACTCTAACAAAAGACTAAGTGTCTGACCAGTCCGCTTTCAACAGCCTCTCAAACCCTGCTTCAAATGCCAATACCCCCTGCTGAAATAAACAACTCTTAGTCTCTCACTCACATTCTCTCCCTCCTTTAATTTAAATGTCAAACACTTGACACAGCAGCGGTGGTATGGCTAGTTCAGTTGGAATAGTGTTCTTTTTACAAGTGTAACTCTAGACCGATGTATTTAGCACAAGCGTATCACCAGTGGTAGTAGGTAAGAGTACTAACATATATTTTCCTGATCACACCGTCTGCTACCATGCACATAAAGTGCTGGACAACAGAAATCTGTAATTTACTTATAATTCAGGGGAGGAATTTCACGAGGGCCATGGCCCTCGTGCCCTCGCAATTTGGCCTGAGGCCATGGTGGCCTTGATGCCCCACCCACACTGCCCCAGTTGGTTTTGCGGTTTTCTCAACTGCATCTTTCCTGTCAACACTAGGATTGTGCCGATCGTGATGGCTGACTGACATCACGATGGAGAGCCACCATCGTGATGCCACGCCCCTTCGCCCGACACACACTAATCCTATAGTCTCTTCTATAGTTATTCCCTAAAAACTTTGCAGGGATACGGTCCGCCTATTATTTTATGGCCTTTGTGCCCTCAAAAAATTGACAACACAAAAGGCCAAGTGGCCTTGCCCCTTAAATGACGAAATTCCAGGCCTTCTTATAATATATAAAATATAATATAATTATGTTATTTAGAGTCATCAAGGCGTGCATTGAGTGTCAGAAAATGATTATGAAATCAATTTCCTTCTATTCCTTCAAGCTGATTTAATGGGTGCAGTCTATTATCACTTGGCTACGTAGCCAAGCCGGTGACCAATTACTGTACACTCACATGTCCAAGCCAGGCCGCTCACATTACGGTGATGGTGCAACTGAATGAAGCTATGGCGTTTCGGACAAACTACTCAAAACAGTGAAGGGGGTGCAGGGATTTAGACCACACCCCTATAATCCTTAAGAGTTAATTAGCTGACTTTAAGATGTATATTCATATACGTTTTGACATTTTCCTGACACGATATTGGGTAGGTGGGCAGTGGATATTCATCCCTCTGTGATATGTTATGGGTATTTAATGTTTTTAGGTCCTGTTGTTTTAGGTCCATTGCTTTAAAGTCCAGGAAAGTAAGAGATGAAGTTTGAGCAACCTCTTTCAAAAAAGTGAATTAAATGGTTTCAAAGTCCTCTTGCTTGCCTACTAACTCTAAACTCTAACTAAATGTAAAAAAAACATGCGTCATTATATGCGTCATGCGTCTAGTTTCACAAATGTCTCCAATTGCCCCGCCTCGGAACCAATTATGTCATTTCAAAACCACGTTTATACTTTAATAAACTATATAAACTATATTGAGTGTAAGAAGTGTCCTTTAAAATGTCTGCTCACTTTTCTTGTCCTCCTGCTCCTGTCCACCTGTCTGCCTACCTATCTGCCTGAAACCCAATCTACCAGGCTAAATCCAGGAGGCGGAGCATGCAGAGGGGTGTGTCCCACTGTACTCCCCTGAGAGGTGCCACTGATGACGTTGCCGTGGCGCCCACACCCGGAATGGATGCAGCCGTTGCCAACAAAGACGACAGGTGGGTTCACGGGCCAAGAAAAAGGAATCACACGTCACACCTGACAGAACAACATACTTTCATCTGCGCTCATGCAGATAAACCACTGGAGATGTCTATTTAAAGAGACAATGGCACGAATGAATACTTCAACACAAAGAGCATGCACATGAATTGCAATGCATTTTGTTTTGTGTTTCTGTGTGTGAGTTTATTGCTGTGTGCTGGTGATAAGAATAATTTATTTTAGGACACTTATTGATAGCAAAGTATCTGATTTAATTAAGGCATTATCATGGGAAGACACATGGGAGCATTTACCAAGCATTTTCAATGAGACAATGGGTGTACATGATTCTTATAGGGAAACCACATTGTGGGCAGTAACAACATAGAGTGACCATCGTGGAGAGTTGAGGATTGGCCACGGCTGGCTACAGCCATGTCCAAGGCCAGGTTAATTTGCAATACACTATGGGGGTAAGTGGACATGTCTGCAAGGGTGCAAGACAACTAAAGGAGCTGGCTACAGTGGCAATGCAAATGGTAACTAACTTAACACCTTTCAATTGGAGAGGGGAGTGGAGCTATATCTAGGTGCAGAGTGACTTTATAGAAAGCCTTATATAATTAACTATATATTATAGAAGCTTATATATTTTGTCTGTTGTATAGTTCATATATTCCACGATGGCTGGGAGTTAGTTGTTGCTGTCTATTTTTTCCCCTCATTATTACTTTCATCCCCAACCCGCTATATGTCAGAGCGTCTATCTTTCTCCATCTCACAGTCTACCTGCCTTTTCACAGGGTACCTGTGGAGATAAGTAAAAGTCTTGAATTACAAAATGACCATTTAAGGCCTTAAAAGTCTTGCATATAATTTGCATATTTCTTAAATATGTTTTGCGACTGTCAGGGAAAGGAAAAATAATAAACCTCAAATCATTAAATGTCAAAAGTTTATGTAGTTTATCTGAAACAGATACGTATTTGCCTCCCGCTGCATGCACAAGCTGTGTTGACCTACTCACTGGCGCGTTAACTTCATGCGCGTGCAGGATACTTTTGTTGTCAGACAAGCAGCATTGCTGAGATAAACTGACGAATAAACAAATAACAATTCAAATATTATATATACAAATAATATACTAATATAAATTGCATAGAAATTAGAAATCAATTACAGGTTGAGGACTGTCATTTACCTATAGGCGGTTGGGCCATGAAATCGGTATTAAGTTGAAGTGGTATTAAAATGGTACTAAAAGGAACCTGCAGGTTGAAACCTGCAGTTACCAGTTGGCTCCAGATCCCTGCTT
Source organism: Merluccius productus (assembly GCA_027122695.1). Lineage (NCBI taxonomy): Eukaryota > Metazoa > Chordata > Actinopteri > Gadiformes > Merlucciidae > Merluccius > Merluccius productus. Next base: position 8,203,513 of record JAOPJI010000142.1, read on the forward strand.
CCATTTTCAGACTGAGTTCTATAATATTTTATGGGAATTTTGATTCCCACGTCTCATCCCCCAACACTTTCCCTGAAGCCATTTTAGTGTGTCTGTTAATTTTCTGTGCGTGTGTGTGTACGCACGTGTCTTGATGTGTCAAGGGGGGAGGTTGTTGTCACTTAATAGTGTGTGTGTGTGTGTGTGTGTGTGTGTGTGTGGTTCCACGGGGCAAGAACTCATAAAACCACACTCACGCACACCAAACTGTTTTATTGGCCTTATCAGGCACAGACACATACGACTATAAGATTGGCGATAACATTTGACAACACATCGCTGCATACTTTAAAGGTGCCCTGCCGCTCAAAACCGTTTTTACTTGTATTTTTTGAAATGTGTTAGGTCCATATGTGTTTGTGCTATGTAGTGAATATGAAAACGAACTGCTACCTCCT
>JAOPJI010000142.1:8326325-8339603 GCA_027122695.1 Merluccius productus
AAGAAGAAGAAGAAGAAGAAGAAGAAGAAGAAGAAGAAGAAGAAGAAGAAGAAGAAGAAGAAGAAGAAGAAGGAAAATCACTGCCAAACAATGAGAACTCTTTTGAAACAGATCTGGGGAAGGAAACCAAGGACCTCCCACTGATGTATTCAGAAGCACATGAGCACCGCTTAGACCCAATTGCGCAAGATGAAGAGCCACACATTCAGAATGAGACAGGGGAGCCGGGCCTAGAGGTGTTGACCACGGACAAGATATCCACTGCACCGGGGTCATCAAAGTCAAGTCGAAAAGAGGAAGGAGCTATCGAGAGCAACAACGTGAAACCCCTGACCATTAAGCAGGGGTTGTGTGGAGAAATGAACACGGATAACACACAGATAAAATACACATCGCTGCAAACGCAAGGGGTGGTTTTGAGCGACGGCCCCTCATTAAAAGGTCTCGAAGGTGAAGCAGGTACGAAAAGAGACGAGGGGAAAGGCGAAGAAATCAAACAGTTTCAGACGGACGATCGCAAATTTGGCCCCTCGGACGCAGTGGACCTGAAGTGTAAGAAAGAGGCGCAGAAATATCTTAAGAGCGAGAAAGACGATGGGCACGTGTGCGGTGGGATCGCGGCGGCCGATGACATTTTCTGGAAGACGCTCGCGGAGACGAGTGGCGTTTCGAGAGATCTTCGACACCCACCTGACAGCTCAGGAGTCGAGGAGGCGGACGGAGATGAGGAGCAAGGGATTGAAAAGGGGCAAATGGAGGCCATCACGGAAGAGTGGCAGATGGAGGATGAAAGACCTGGTGAACGCGAGGGACGAGAGGTGTCACTACAAGTCGATGGCTCTCCACAGGAGGAATTGCAGAGTGGAATCGAAGGCGATATTGTTGCAGGAGAAATAGTGTCGTTTGAGTGCATAGTACAGCCAGGTGCGAAGGTGAGCATATTCGCAGGTGAAATTGGTCAGGAATCGGACAAAGGGGTTTTGGAAGAGGTGTTAAATTGGAAAGGTGTCGTTTGTGGCTCAGAATGTATGAAGGGAGTAAGTGGCGATGTACCAGCGGGTGTTATGGAGGAGAACCTGACCTCCGATGTGTTTTCTGCCCCAAATTCACCAGAGGATCCAAAATGTCTCACAACTGTCCATCAAGGCATCGGATATAGTTTAGTCACTAATGAGGACTGTGCAACGGAGAGTCGTGAACTGGCTAACAGTGTAGAAATAGTTGGTTTCAGTGAACTACAGCGAGACCCAAATCCACCTGCATATGTCAAGCAACACCTTCACCAAATCCCCCTCAAAGAAAATAATGAACCTGAAATGACACAGAGCAGACAGTCCTTAGCCAAAACCACACAAACCCACCAGTCCCCTGACCCAGGTTCAAACTCTATTCTGGAAGAGAACGGATTATTCACCGAACCGCGTGTTTCGCCACGGTTTCGTCAGACCCGCGCTCGCTCCATGGAGAAAAATATGAAAACCCGCAACAAACCAAAGGACAGATCAGATTCATATCAAGACCCATGCAGCCAATTGGAAGACTTAAAAGTCGGGCACCACGAAAAGTTTAACCAATCGACACCTCAGTTTCAGGACAGACGCAACGCCTCTCTGCAAAAGAGGTGGCGCAGTGCCTTCTACCCCCCAAGTCACATGACGAAAACTCAGGTTTGGGTCATCCTAGTCGTGTTATTCTTCATTGCAATCCTTCTTTATGGTTTTCCAGAATTACTTGTTCTGTACATACTTTCCTTGTGCTTGTATTATGTTCAGTGGAGGAGGAGGCAGTGGTCAACGATGGTGGAAGTGAGTGCGTGAGTGTTGTTTTTGTTGTGTTTGTTTTTGTGTGTGAGAGGTTGGGTTCACTGTTCACTTTTACCTGCACTACCTACAGTCACAACTAGTCAACTTGCATGTGTAAATAAAATGTATAAAATCCTACAGGCTTTATATAAGATTTGGGCATTTTTGTTTGACATTTGGTGAACCTGTTAACCTAATAGCTCCATCAAATATATGCAGGTGTGAAAATGGTTTATTCATTGACTAAAAACGAGCTGAGAAATAGAAAAAGACATTGTTCATCATTTTCATATTCAGCATTCGTTTTTGTTGAATGATCAAATGAGTGCTAAATACTTCATCCATTTACAAATCCAACGTGTACGAGTTGTTATTTTACTGTAAGTGAAGATGTGTGTTGTGAATGTGTTATGTATATCATATGGGTCCAATATAACATGTGGTATACATAACGTACCAAATGTAATAATGTGGCAAGTGACAATGTCTCACCATTGAATAAGGTTAGTTGGATTAATGGTTTCTTTTCCGCAATAAAATTATTTCACCTCTCACCGATTACAGTTGCTTGTACTTTATTTGTACAAGTAAAAACAAAGCCTAACAAACTATTGGATGTGTCCTGGACATTTTCTCACAGTTATGACATAAGGTAGCACGATGACAGGTTGTACCTGTAGGCCTACGCATGCTTGTGCAAGACACCATTTAATGACATGTTTCAAATAACATGAGAAGAAAAACAATCTTTGAAACTGAAGCAATCTTTGAAACTGAACTTAGCAACTGAAACAAAACCTTGTTTGAATGTATTTATCATTTACATTTACATTTAGGGCATTTAGCAGACACTTTTGTCCAAAGTGACTTACAATAAGTACATTTGTTTGAAGAAAGCGCAACAGTAAATCGCTATCAGGCAATTGATTTACTATTTAGTCATTTAGCAGCTAAATGACTAGTCAGTAAAGGCTCTCTACATGGTGATGTGTGTACCTCAAACTTGCATAACGCTGCATTGGACAAGTCATCAAAACAGTGATGGTGGTAATCGAGATACTGAGTGTGTACTTTCAGCAGTTTCAATGTCATAATTAGGCCTAGTTGGACCTGGAGGTGACCTTTTCCTTAAAAACAACAGTTCATGAAAACACAAGTTAGGGTGAGGGGGTGTCGTAAATGTGTGGCCTGTGAAGCCCTTTGAGACTGTAACTGTGATTAAGGGCTATACAAATAAAAGTGACTTGACAAAGAAATCAAGTCTGAAATCACAAGCTGTTTACATCACTTACACTGACTTGGAAAACAGCGCCACCAAGTCACAACACTTATTTAAAACCAGTCAAGTCAACCAGCATATGTAGTGACGCAGGCCGCTAATCCCCGCTGCTCCGTGGGACCTCCCGCTGGATATCACGTTCAGTCACGGGGACTGAACCGCACGACCAAGACGTCCACCATGAGTCAGAAGATACACATTTACATGACTAAAATCACGAGGCTGAGCAGGCCTTCCGAGGGACGGATTGACTGTTCGGTTTGTTAGTGTCTTGTTTCGGTTGGTCTTTCCGCTTATTGGTTGGTTTCTTGTGTGTGATTGTTTTTTGCGTCCAACCCTGCGTGGCGCGCGACGTGAGGGAATGTCACGTCACGTGATTGACTTGGCGCCGCTGGTGTTGAGTGACGCAGCTGCAAGCGGTCGAGTGTGCGAGTCCATTTGATCCTGTCTGGGGCGTCGTGACCCTTTGGCCTTTTGTAAATTGGGAGTCCATAACACAACTGGCACCTGTAGGTGACTGGCCGCCGGCCCGGGCTGGCAGGCAGAGGGGCCGACAGCCACCAGCTGGAGCTAGGGGTGCTGTCAATCTGTGTGTCCCGCCCATCTTGAACCCATCCATCATCCGTCCGCCATTTTTCTTTCAGCGCAATGCATGACGGTAGGCTATATAACGCTTGGTTAGCGACCAACGCTTGATCTGCTATATGTCCGTTTCAGTGTATCGATCGATCAATGTATATAAAGTAGGCCTGTGCTACTTTTCAAAGGAGATCCCTTTCATAGTAAACACGCAAAATTGTCACCAATTTTTGCAATTTAGCAGCATTTTATATATATATATATATATATATATATATATATATAGCCTACCTGTATATTCATTCACGATTAAAGAAGCTTTATTTATCCCGAGGGAAATTACTGTGCAACAGTTGCAATACAAAGGTGCAATACAAAGGTGGGAAGGTAATACAGTGGTGATCTGTTGTGTATCCGAGGTAAACATTTGTGTATCAGAGGTGATCTGTTGTGTATCTGAGGTGGTGATCTGTTGTGTATCATAGGTGATCGGTTGTGTATTGGAGGTGATCAGTTATGTATGTGATGTGTATCTGAGGTGATCGGTTGTGTATCTGAGGTAATCTCTTGTGTATCTGAGGTGATCTGTTGTGTATTGGAGGTGGTGATCTGTTGTGTATCTGAGGTGATCTGTTGTGTATTGGATGTGGTGATCTGCTGTGTATCTAAGGTGATCTGTAATCAGAGGCGCAAGGGACCTACCTTGGTTGGGTTCCTTGGAGACCCTGGCAGCATAGTAAGTGGGGAAGATTCCGGTAGATCCAGATCTCATGTTGTAGCCCTGGCACCATAGGTCCTCTGACTGGGACAGCATCAGCACAGGGTCATCTGTCTCCAGGTAGAGCTCGTCCGCATGGCGTGGGACAAACCTGTTCAGGTGCAAGCATGCATGCACATACACAACACATGACTGCAGATGCACAAACATGCATGGGTGTTATAGTTAAGGTACGAATCCACCCATCTTGAGTAGATGGTACCTCAATGTGTGTAGGCCTTTGCATAGCAACACTTCAGAAATCCTGAAGCAGCATTTTGATTGGCTATGTATTTGAAAACATAGCCAACACTTCAACTTCAAGTTCAATTTGGAGTTTTGAGCTGGTTTAATAGTGTTGTGTATGTGTGTGTTCGTAACTGTGTGTGTGTGTGTGTGTGTACAGCTCTCTGTACCTGTATACAGCTCTGTGGCTCTGCTGTTTCTCCACTCCATCCAGAAAACAGGAGAACACACCGAATGACTCGGCGCCTAAATCAATAATTATCAATATAATAATCAATACAATAATCAATACAGGACAGATCAACGCTCACCATCACCAAGGGATCATGGTGTATTTGTAGTAGTTTAACAAATTCTCAGATTCTCTTATCTTATCTTGGTTCTTTTACGGCGATTGCCTTGCATGCTTGATAGCGCCATTGGTGTGTGTGTGTGTGTGTGTGTGTGTGTGTGTGTGTTTGAATTACGTGAATTAGGAATAGATTAATTAGAATGATTTGAGAATGAAGTGTGAATGTAGTGGCTAAGAAATCCACATCCACAGTTCATTGAGTCTAGTGTAGTTTAAACTTATACAAAATAATTGAGCGTGTGATTCCTCTTTACGTAAGATGTTCAAAGAGTGTTTGCAGACAATGAATGGGAAAATCACCGGTGGACTTGTACTGGTTGCCATTCACAAATAGGTTGAGGAACTTCCTGGTTGCCGGTGCTCTGCTCTTGACGCTGGTCAGCTCCTCCACACACGTTGTCACAGAAGCCATCTTGGACTGCCTGATGAGTTTGATCACCTCCTCTCGTCTCGTGTTTTGTTGTTCTCTTCTTTTCCTCTCCTCTATTCTCAGCTCTTAGAGCGAAAACAATAAGGAACAAGGGGGGAGCAAGGAGTCAGACAGCTGAGAGGCAAGATGGAAGAACCAGGTCAATAATAGACATTTGCATACACTCGTCAATAATAGACGAGTGTATGCTTAAGCTGTCACCCTGAAAATCACTTCACAAGAATTACTGGTAAAAAGATGGTGGGAGAACACTGGGTGAGACTTGATAAGATACTTGTTTAGACCTGAGTGTCATGCAGTTATTACATATATATACATTACAGTAAATCTGAACCAAGTATCAATCAAAGTGTTATTCTACCCATTTTCAACATAAATAACAGATTATGGTCAGAAAGTACAACAAAAATGACCCTCATTAAATAGTTCATTGTTTTGCCAGGCGTAAACATTCCTTTTCAAAACCGAATTAACAAATTAATTTTCCAATTAAAAAGCAAAACATTGGTAGCCTACCCAGACTCTCGTTACCTGTAGGCCTACTATGGCAGACACATTCAGAAGAATGGAGGCTACAACATTGCAAACATGCAGACTTTTGTCTCCAGTAACTCCTGAATGTTACAGCTACAGTTCTAACAGTTCCTTAACTCATTGATACCTTGCCGTTTCTCCCTCTCTATCCGCGTCCTCTCCTCTTCATATTCCGGATCTTCGTCCTCATTGGCCGACTGATAAACGGTCTCCGTATCGCTGTCGTCGTCCTTGCGACCCTTAGCCAGCTCCGTAGCCAGGTCCAGCTCCAGGTGTGTGTGCTGGTCCACCGTGTATTTCATACGGTCATAACTCAATCCAGCTGCCGCGTCGCCCTTCGGCACCGTCGGCTCTCTTGTTGTCACAGCGATGGCAGTGTTGTCGCAATCCATCTCCACTTTGCGATTCTTCGCGTCTTTCCATAGACTCGCTTCACTGTTGCCTCTTAATTTGGTGCCTTCTGTCTCCCTCTTGGTCTCGCTGTTGCCATTGAGAGCGCCCGCAGGTGGGGCCACGTCACCCTCTCCGTCTTCTTCTCGGATGTCCGCGTTGGTTCTGTCCGGCAGGGTGGTGGGGCAGAGGGGGTCAGAGGGGGGACCCTCTATATCAGAACTGATGGACATCCTGTTGGACCCCGACTCACTGTTAGAGCGGGACAGAACCGTCGGGGAACGTTGGTTCCTGACGTCGTTTTGGACTAGGATGGGAAAGAAAGGACAGAAAAAAACATTGGGAACAAATTCATGAGAAGCACTACAAATGAGTAATTGTGTATCAGCTATGCAGGTGCTAGTCTGAGTGCAGGTGACCATACCATTGAAACAATATTAGTCAATAAGTAAAATATATTGCTACTAAATCCTGATGACCAATAAGCTATATCCTACATCCCTATATCTTTTTCACACCCGTCGAAAATACTGTATCTGATATGATGGAAAACAGATACTTCTCCAACTGTAGAATAGGCTCATTTGCACTTTGCTCCAGCAGCCATGATAGTGGCTTGTTGCTTTTATTTTCTCTTTTCTTTTTGGTGACATAATAGGCTACACATTTAGTTGTAAAGCAGTGGTTCTCAACTGGTCTAGCCTCAGGTACTTTAATGACATTAGTCGTTAAAGATAATAATAATAATAATAATAATAATAATAATAATAATAATAATAATAATAATAATAATAATAATAATAATAATAATGTTTTAATTTGTGTATAATCCCATGAAAATGAGAATTGTTGGGTTTTCGTTCGCTTAGAAAGAGCCGTTTATATCTACATGGGGAGCGGGTCCTCTTCCATGGAGTCCGCCATGTTGCACCGCCATGTTTCTAGAGTAGCCCAGAACGGACAAACAGCTGCAGAGAAATAAAGCCTTCGCCGTTGCATATTGTTGTTGAGACTAAAATAGGTTTGTTCGCCAACAGTTACGTTAGATACGTTTTACAATAATGTCCGCTCGCCAGGAATGTCCCGACATCAACACTGAAAATTACATTTATAGCAGCATAGCACTACTGTGGTGGTGTATTAAAATAATGTCAATAGCAGTTTATCTAGTTTAAAAGTGTTTGTTTTTTTAAGTTAAATATATTGGATATTCAACAGATATTCACGCTCCGAATTACCCGTCATTACCCGTCCTGACGCGGGAAACTAAAGACGCGATCACAGCTAGGAGTGATTGCTTAATTAAACCGATGCGTCTCACGTTCCAAAATCTTCTGAATATAACATTAAAATGGCTGTTTAGAAGTGTATCCTGCTTGCTCTACAACAGTAAAAAAACAAAAACTGGTAAAACACTGCGTGGCCAGTGGAGCTCCAGTGTGAATGTAACACACTGTATAAAATACAGGTGACTTTTCATATGTGGACATTGGTGAAACTATCACAGACTTAAACAAAACACCTACACAAGTACTCGTTTTGGTTTTTTAGCACCTTACAGGCCAGGTTGGAAAGGGAGAGATAAGGGGGGGGGGGGGGGTCAGTTGGTTTTAATCTGCAACCTCACCACTAGATGCCACTAGATTTTACACACTACCTTTAAGTAACGACCCAAAAATAAAAAATGTATTTACCAATATTGCAGTGAACAATGAACAATGCCTTCATGTACTGTTAAAAACATTGAGCAAACAAAAAGCTGCAACAATTGGGTTACAATTTCATTGAGCTCAACTTAATGAAATAGTAAGCCATTGAAACATGAAGTAACATTGAAACATTAGTTAATTCATGGGCTTCTTTCTAAAGATTAAGGTTGGCGTATGCTCTGTGACCCACTCCACCAATTGAGAATCACTCTTTTAAAGAATACGGTGACTGAATTGTTTACCTGTAGCTTCTGTCCTGCGCTGCTCCTCTTGCCTCTGCCGCTTGTCATGGGACCCTCTGTTGTCGTGGGACCCCTTCTTGTCCTGGCTCCTCTCCGGGTCTTTTGGTCGCTGCTTTCGAGGAGCAATGGGGGTGCGAGGGACCACCATGGCCGCAACACAAATGTTCTGACCAGTGAGAAGGTTGTTCACTTTACCGCCTCCTGCGGCTGCTCCGGTTGATCTTTTGCCACGGTCCCCGGCTCTGGACAACACCTTTCCTTTGTCCTCTACCTTCTGCGCTTTTACTTTGGGAGTTCCCTTCACCGCCTGCTGAGGTCCATTTCTCTCTCGTCCCTCGCAGAGCCGTCCCCCTCTCTTTGCCACCTCTCCTCCACCTCCTCCTCTTCCTCCTCCTCCTACTCCTCTTCCTCGGCCGATGGCTGTGCTTGGGCCTCTCTCTCTCCCACCTCCTGCTCCTCCTGCTCCTCCCCCTCTACGAGGATAACTCGATAAGCCGCTAGTGGAGTTAGTTTTGAGTCTGTCTCCCTGTGGTCTGGACTGTGTGTCTGCAGCAGCACCTGCGGGTGTGTGACTGTCTGTCTTTGTTCTGCCCCCTCCTGCTCCGGGGGGCTTGGGGGCGGTCCGACGGCTGCCCAGCAGGACTTTCTCCCCTGTCTTTTGCAACCGGCTGCCCCCTGGTTGGGCTGACTCCCCTTAATCCACACACACACGCACGCACGCACGCACACATGCACACACACACACACACACATACACACACACACACACACACACACACACACACACACACACACATGTATGCATGCTCACAAACACACACACCATACACATACACGCACGCACACAGAAAAAAACAGGTATGCGATTATTTATTAGGTAATCAGTGGCATTATGAACAGATTAGCAGAGGACAGTAAGCTATGTGTAGGACTGAACCAAGGACTATACCAAGCTGCTATATGTGTGTGTAAACAAGGAGAAAAAACATGTTTTTATGTATCAATAATAATAACTATCGACTTCACAGGTCAGAGAGCAACGTTTAAGGAAGCCAATAAGCCATATATATTTAGTTCATGAAAAATGGCTTTGCACATACATATTAATCCCAAGTTGCATTGCCTATTTCTGTGCTCAAATGTATCATTATTCCATAAGTGCCCAATAGAGTTAGAATAAGAGACCATTGATGAACTGGTGACCACAGTTTGGTAGACAAATCATGTCTACCAATCATCGTCCAATGAGATGCAAAAGGGAGGTAACATTTATGTTCCAACCAATCGGTAAATGCACAGCCAAGCACATACATTCAACTAGATCACATAGTCAGCAGTAAGGAGAGAGCAAGCAGGGCAGTTTCCCATCCCACACCTCCAACATTGGCAACTGACCATAAAGCAGGGGGAATATGAGAGGTGCAAAACAAGAATAATAATATTGGCGTGGCTCATCAACAATGGCAAAAGTTTGCATCGACAGGCCTGAAAACGGGACCTGGGGTAGTTTGGATAACTGCGGTGATGAAGTGGCGTAGGATATAAGACCAGCATTTCTGTAGCCCATCTCAACATGTGTCTGCTAAGGGTTTCATGGAGCATGACAGGAGGTTTGAGGGGGGCAGGTCATAAAGAGGAAAAGGCTTCTGAAGGTCAGAACATGCAAAGCTAGGTCAATAACAATAACATATGTATGTACTTGCATTTTCAAGCGATTCTTTGTTTTTCTGCGTGAAGTCAGTCATTTTTAGGGTTATGCTCAACACAATCATAATTCATATTGTGTGTGTGAGTTAAACAGACCTGTAATGTGGGGTGAGGAGGAGCGGCCATCCTTCCAGCTCTCCTTCTTTGCTAAAGAGTTGTTGTTGATGGTGTCCTGGACAGAGAATGATCATAAAACAACAAAAACCACCATAAACACATAAGACAACACAAATAAGGTCTGATTCTTGGTCTTGGTTGGGATGATTCAACTTTATCTTCATTATGTATGCTCATTTACTACAACAAAACATTAAAACGTGTTACGGTTACAGCAAGAAGCACAGCCACCACCATCCTGCCCAAGTGGCTGATTTTAACATCGTTTTACATCTCTGTAGACTTTAACATTTTAACAGGTTTGCTATCAGCACATTGTTGTATATACAAAATATTATACCAATCCCAACACAATTAACATGCAATCCAATTTAATGCACATCTGCCAACAAACTCCACTGTGCTCCAACACAAGGTTCTGGTTCAGCATCGCTGTCTGTCTCACCTCAGGAATGACAACATCATTTCCAGGAAGTTACTGTTGCCTCTCTAGAGTAGGAAGTGACTAAACCTTAACTATAACATTATAAACTATGTTATTACAAACTACACTATTATAAACTATGCCATTATAAATTATACTATTATACATGATACTATTATAAACAATACTTTTATAAACTATACTATTATAAACACTATTAGAAATTTTACATTTATAAACTATGCTATTACAAATGATAATATACTATTATAAACTATACTATTATAAATTCTACTATTATAAATTCTACTATTATAAATTCTACTAAAAATATACTATTATAAACTATACTATTATAAATTATACTATTTTAAACTATACTATTATAAACCAACCATAACACTTTAGTTTAGGGACCACATATTCACCATTAACTAGCTGCTTATAAGCATTGGCTCTTTATTAGTCATTATAAAGCACTTATTAATATTAGAGTTTTCCCTCAATAACCTGCAAATTACTGCTTATTGATAGTAAGTAAGGAAGTTAGTGTACATAAATTACGATCTTAGCAACTAGTTTATGGTGAATATGTGGTCCCTAATCTAAAGTGTTACCAAACTAACTTATTATGATGCAAAGTAGGCATACTACTGACTTACTGCATTGCCTATAGGGACAGACGAGTATAGCAACAGACATTTCTCCTATTGCACTCACTGTACTCAGGGATTAGCTGACTGCTTAAAATCAACCGAAAATAGTTTATTTCAGTGTGTTTCAGTGTACAACATCATTCATATCCCTGCTGCTGCAGGGATATCAATGCATGTACCCTCCATGTATCCCAGTTAGAGGAGAACATGTCCCATGACCCCCCCCAGTTAGAGGAAAACCTGTCCCGTGTACCCTACAGTTAGAGGAGAACCTGTCCCGTGACCACCCAGTTAGAGAACCTGTCCCGTGACGGCCCAGTTAGAGAACCTGTCCCATGACCCCACCACCAGTCCCACCACTAAACCCACCACCAGACCCACCAGACCCACCCATCCCTTTGCTACAGTCTGATCCCAACCCAACCAACCACTCCTGGTCACCTTCCATTACATTGCTGTGTCCATAAAGGTTGTTTTGGTACCCATCTACTTGTTTGACCTGTTTCTGGAAGACAAGATGGCGCCATACTATGACGACTCGTTACGAGCTGCTCTTGCCTTATTGTTTCTTTTCGTGTTATATTTCTAGTCTGTAAGTCTGTAGTGTTTTTGTTTTTACTTTGTGAAGTCCATTTCTCTCGCAGCCAGAGCACAAGTACTTCATTGCAGTTTTAATACACATGACACTAAAGATGAACTTGAACTTGAGATTGTAATTCAGGGTTATGAAAATAAGCTTGATTGGATGTTGTTGAGTGTAACCCTTGATTTGATGTAAACATAAGCAACACATTTTGAGTCATAATGTGTGCAGTATAGCAGTGTATATTTCTAGAACTGCTTTCAGTTTGGAAGTTCATTGACAGTATGTCCTGCCAACTGGGAGGTCAGAGCTGCAATTGTAGTACAGCATGCGCGAAGATAGAAACAACAGAGTATTGTTCTAATATTATATTATATTATATATATATATATATATATATATTATGTTTATCGTAACATTAAACTTGACAATAGCAATTCACTGTTTTCCAATCCAAAAACAATATATCAATATTTGATTCCCATATGGTTGGGAGAAAGGATATAGTATACCCCAGTTTTGTAATATTGTCATTGTCTGAGAATATTCTATCTGTTGTCATATTTTCATTTACACGGCTGATTTTACAAACATCTTTAATCATTATGTTGTGATTGGTGACTCTTCTGTGTTAATAGCATTAGAATGTTATATATATATATAATGGATACATGATATGGCACAGAAAACAATTTGCCAGAGATACATGCATGTGCACACACACACACACACACACACACGCACACGCACACACATACATGACACAGGCCGACACAGACACACACGTACACGCGCACACACACACGCGCACACACACGACACAGACACATGCACATACACATACACACACAAATGTACAGGGATCATCACTGTACTGACAGCTCACCTCGCAAGCACGACAACATTTCCTCAAACACACACAGACACATACACACACACAGTAGACCAAATGGCATCCCCCCTGTAGGATGTGCTGGTGATTGCTGAGCTGTCAGTAAACACAATCCTCCTACCTGGGAGCGGGGCTGGGCCCGCTGGGGGAAGAGAGCCAGGGTTGTGGGTCGTTTCGGTCGTCGTGTATCCATAATAATGCTGGGTGACGATGTCTGCACTCTTAACGATAATAACGTGGTGGCCTTGCTCCCTTTCCCGTTCCTGTTCTGTTCTTCTCCTAGCGTTATATTTATATTTCAGGCCGTTTCGGGGTGTGCCTCTGCCTGGACGAGGCCCTCGCCCAGCTCCGCTCTCCCTCTCTCCCGCTCCCTCCTCCTCAGCATCGATCGGCTCTACAGAGATGAGCAACGCACAGACGCACCCTCCTCACCGCCTCTCTGGCTGCCTATTGGCCACTCTGTGGTGCATCGTCATCATGTTCCTCACAAGGGAGAGAGAGAGAGAGAGGGAGAGAGAGAGAGAGGGAGGGAGGGAGAGAGAGAGAGAGGGGGGGAGGGAGGGAGGGAGAGAGAGAGAG
>JAOPJI010000142.1:8396164-8410064 GCA_027122695.1 Merluccius productus
GGCCGATACCGATAACCCCAAAATGTTAAATATCGGCCCGATATATCGGTGCGGCCGATAATCGGTCGGGCCCTAGTTCATTTATGTGACGTTATGAGTATTTATGGGAACTTTTTTCCCCCATCATATGTATTGCTAATAAAACACAATTTTCATCCTGACTGTGAGTAAATTTATGTAAGAATAAACATTATATGAAATGTACCTACTGATAACAACGGCGTAATGGGACACGATCTAAGACCAATATGGTGCTCTGTACTGTAATATGTAAAACACTTTTTTGATTGACCCCATCTCAAATTGACACCGATCCCCTTTCCAATCAATATATGCTAATTTTTTTAATGTAGGACAATTCAATCTTTAATCAGACCTCAACATGATCATACCATGATATTTAGTTCTTCAATTAACATTTGTAAATGTTGATGTGAGCCACCGCCACCTTTAGTAGTGCTGTACTTTCCATACAGTAAGTCATTACGGTGCTACTTTAGACCTTACTTTGTGTTTCTTGAAATACTTCCTTTCGGTGTCATATGTCATATCCGTTTTACTGTTTACACTTCAGCGGCAGACCTGCAGCTGTATATCCTAGACTCCTCTGTCAAAGGGAACTTTATTATTCAGCTTTAATAACCACAGTAACAGCAATACACCTACCCATCTTACAGCCCAGCAGAGTTTTCTCAACCGCTGTACTCCAGCCCAGATACCAGAGAACCCGTACTCTGACCGAGGAAAACTGAACTCCACCCTTGGCTCATTCGGCGCTAACAAACCAGCAAGGTACTCTTGTTCTCACAATCTTTATTATCGCTTTATTTGTATTGTTTTGAGGTTATGGGATCATACCAGCGTAATTTTGATTTATTGCCATTACCAGTGAGTGATGGGAAATTGTCTTAATGAGTCTTAATGAGCTGGCTACTATTTACCGAATAGGAGGTACCTAATACTTAGTACTTGGTAATTACATATATTTTATTTTATGGGAAATGTATTACTTGTGTCTTAGATTTGTAATACTTAGTATTAATAGAGCACAGTTTCCCAGGCACCAGTGCTGGCAGTGACTGCATGGAGAACAACGCGCAGATGCCGATGAACCGACCAGTCTTATTTTTAGATATTATCTTGGAGACGGTTATGTTCAGATATATATTCTTTTGAAGTGATGCAAGCAGGGCACATAATTAGCACCAGCCACCCGCCAAATACTGGAAAAATATGCAAGTGGCTGGTAGATTTGCTTCACTCACCAGCCCAAAAAAACAATGGTAATCAATTGAGTGGATGGTCAAATTTGAACATTCACAAACAAAATGTGCACCCTGGATGCACGTTTCTCTTCAAATCCCTCTTTGTTTTGGTTCAATCAATCAATCACTCAATCAATCAAAACATTATTATTTGTCCCTAAGGGGCAATTTGCAGAGGCATGTAGATTTTCAGAGGCATGTACCGTAGTACAGTTAGCAAGTAATAATGAAAGAAATACATAAAATACAAAACAATAAGCTGTACACATTATAGTACAACAATATCCAATTTTCTTCACCTCTTTCATTCCCACACCATTTCCACCGCCACCAACAAACCAACCATTATGTGCCATACTAAGGAAAGGGATGCTGATGAAGCAGCCCAAGGTGGAGGACAGTCCAGAGAAGGGCTCTTCCATCCCCATCCCCACCATCATCATCAAGGAGCCGTCCACCTCCAGCAGCGGTAAGAGCAGCCAGGCCAGCAGTGTGGACGTGGAGGCTGGAAGTCAGGATATGCCAGGTAGGCTGGGAACACGGTGCTATGTGGACAGAGCAGGGTGACTCACTTCATGCAACGCTTAAAATAAGGCTCTGCTGCCAAGTCTAGCTACCGTACAACTGGTCCTATTTCTGCATTCTGTCAAATAAAAATAGAGCATTATCATATACACCGGCGGACATGCTATACATCACATCTATGCTAGGGCTGGGCAATAATTCAATATGATCGTTTATCGTCTTTGAATGGTCTTGTATCATCATGAAATGCAGATTTTGACTTATCGTGATTGCCAGTTTTAAAGTATAAATGAGTTACAATGAGAAGATATGCCCTTAAAATGACCAAATATGAGGTTTTAAAAGGAAAACTAGTTTTAGTCCAATAACATACTTTAAATGTCCATATACTTCAATGTAATGACCCTCAGTTAGACTGTTTAGAATGGTATTTGGAATTCATAACCATATCATGATATTTATCGATATTGTGTAAAATTCCCCATAATTATCGTGATAATAAATGTTTCCATATCGCCCAGTCATAATCTATGCTGCTATGTCTTTATTCTGTTGTTAATTCCTATTGTCAATCATTTAATATGGTATGGCTTGACGATATTGTCATTTGCGCATATGTGACGTTGTGTTTCCAGGCCAGCTCCGACCAGATGCCAACTCCAACACCAGCAGTGTCTTCGTAGTACCGACTGCAATACGGTCCCGGAGGCTGGCGGACCTGCGCAACTCCGTGTCCTTCAGATCCACAGACCTCGGCGACGAAGAGCCCGCTCACGCGCCGTCCCCCCGACTGCGACAGTCCCGGTCCATCGACGAGGGCATGCTGAGCAGCGACGACCACTTCCGCAGGCTCGTGGTCAACCCTTTGTCCCTGCTGAACATCCCGGACGCCAACGGAGGAGCAGCGTCTCACCTGATGGACTGCAACGCCCCCGAGTCGTCCACGATCAGAGCGCCGCTCAACACCAGAACTGGCCTGCAGCACCAGCACCACTTCAGCCCCCTCAGCCTACCCGCCAAGTCCTACACGCCCTCTCTGTCACCGATGTCCTCGCCGGCCTCTCCTTCGTCCATGGGATACGGACGCTACCTGCACCCGGTCACCGGCAAGCCCCTCGACCCCAGCTCTCCCTTAGCCTTGGCGTTGGCCGCCAGGGACCAGGCCATCCGGGGACAGAATCAGCCGATGCCGCTGAAGAGCGAGGCGCCCAAGTCGGACCTCAACAAGCCGTTGTTTATCGACACCAAACTGTCTCGGCCGAGTGCGGAGTCGGCCTTCAGCAGCGCAACGGCAACCACGCTGGTCCGTGCCGGGCCTAGGGGAGCCCTGCGCAGGTAAGGTTTCTCCACTGATCACAGCTCAGTTCAAAACAAGCAATACATTCATACCAAGACAAGGAAAAAGGCTGGTATCATTTTCTCATCGCCAGCATCTCTACTTGTATCATCTGTCTAGCATTTGGCAAGTAGTAGACAATCCATGTATTTATTTCTTCCTCTAACTAACTGTCTTACTGCTCTTATTCCGTCACAAGCTGACTTGCACGCCTTTGTTCCTGATCGCTAAGCAGATATTTTATGGAAACGTATGAATGGCCAAGTCATCTTGAGGAGCAGTTCTGCTGACCAAGCAGTGGGCTCTGTCGCCTGTTTTTAAATGTGAGAGACAAACGTGGTGTTCAGTGTCAGACAGCCAGGAAGCAGCGGGGTGCTGCTGGCATTGAGGGGACAGGCATGAGGGTTCATAAGCAGAGCTAAGGTGACTGCAGCTTGTCCACAACGCTGCCCAGCTGACCTGCTGCACCATAAATGACCGCAATATTCATTTTAATTGGGCCTGTAATAATAATAGCATTGTGAGGACTGGGTGGGCGTCTTCTCTTTCGCTAAACAAGAGAGCCGGTATCTGTCGGCTAGCTGTAGTGACTAAGAACAATCAAAGCTGACCCGCCTCTAAATCTGAGTCACATCAACGCTTAATAAGCAGTTACCGGGTAACCATGGTAAACAGGTTATGCATGCAATAGCATATGTTTAA
Organism: Merluccius productus; assembly: GCA_027122695.1. Classification (NCBI taxonomy): domain Eukaryota; kingdom Metazoa; phylum Chordata; class Actinopteri; order Gadiformes; family Merlucciidae; genus Merluccius; species Merluccius productus. The sequence goes on from JAOPJI010000142.1 coordinate 8,399,993, forward strand.
CCCAGAGAATGTCATCTACAATGAAAAACCAATGTACTGTACAAGTGGTATTGGGGGTTGGTTTTATTTTAGGTACACTTCTCAAATAGTTATTTACTATTACAGTTTACCAATACAGTCACCAAAGTAATAGTTCTCTCACAGGCGATGCTTCAGGCCCCACTCTCTCCCTCCAGAGCCTCGTTAACCAAACCATCCCCGTGATGAGCTGCAGCTGGCTTCAGTTGGTGGTGGCCTGGTCGTTGTAGTCTCTTGTTGTAGTCTTTTGTGTCTAACGCCATCTTATTTCCACCGTACCCTCCATCCATGACCAATGCTCATGTGATGCCACACAAAATAACCTAATCTTAAAACTAGGCCTTTGCTAAAAGGCCTCTACTCTCATCAAATATGGAGTTCCTGTGGAATTACGCTATACATTGATTTTGATTCTCACATTTCCCCTTACTTAAAAACAGTCTTGAAAGGTTTGCATATTAAACAATTATAATCCAGTTCTCGATGGTTGACTCCACTCTCACTTCAAATGTGTTGAGATTTAATGTATAATGATGTAGTAATAGCAAGTTTAATTATCCTATGCTCATGTACTATTATCTCTCTTACACACCACATCCAGAACAACAAACCAGTTTGATCCAGTTATGGATGGTCCACTCTACTATCTGGAAATTTTATTATCTACTATCTGAGTACATTATCTACCATCCGAAACCAGTACAACCCAGTTGTACTGGTTTCATGAGAAACCTTTAATCAGATATTAATTATGTAGGTTTAAACATGGGACAATCAGATGAGTACAATATTGTTAAATAGAATAGGAATAATTCAACTTAATATTACTTAACATCTCCATATTCCATGTATCTCCATATGTGATGTGAGAGTATCCTGGACCATCCACAACTGGATTTTACCGGTTTCATTTGCAAATCTGAATCTTTTCGATGAAAGAAAAGATTGTTGTATGGTTAAACATGAGAACATTGAATGAGCTCAAAAGTGTGTGTTAGCATAGGAATAATGCAATTTCAAATTAGTTTAACATTTCGCAGTCTGCAATTTTTCCATATTTGATGTGAAAGATCCAAAACTAGAGGATATTGGTTTCATGACCAAAGGGTATTGATACCACAATATTGTGCTACACATTGTTAGACGCATAGGAGAATTTGATATGTTTTCTACATTAAAATCTCCATATTTATCCCTAGCCTTAACCCTAACCTCTAGATAGATAGAGATAGAGTATCCTCAAGATAGAGGATTTGATGCAATGGCAGACAGAGAAATGCATAATATTGTGTGATACTTATAGAGCTTCAATATTATTAATAATGAATAATCTCTCTCTCTCTCTCTCTCTCTCTCTCTCTCTCTTATTAAAACCACAAAAAAACATTGACATGTCTCATAATTTTCCCAGACAGATGACTGAATCCAAATATGAGACGGACAGCAAGTATGAACACCCCCTGGCTAAGGAGAAGAAGAGAGCAGAGCAGGAGAAGATGCTGCGAGACGAAGACCCATCGCAACACAAGCGGGCTGGTCTCCTCATGGTGCACACCTCGGACAGAGCGCGTCGCGCCTCCTCAGGGGGTCTCCCCGGGGAGGAGCGGGAGGCGCGGAGCCTGAAGTACACAGCGTTAAAGGACCACAGCCAGCCGCTCTCTGCTCCTCCCTCATCTCATTCGTCTCACATCCACATTTCTCCACACAAAACCTTCATCTCTGTGAGTTCGGCAGAGGAGCCAGTCAAGCTGCCGTTTGGCATGATCCCTCCCCCACCGCTGGCGTCCGTGGACATCCCAGAGGAGGAGCTCTTCCCCGAGTCGCTCCCGCCTCCAATAGAATTCGCCAACAGCTTTGATATTTCTGAGAGCCAGGCCAGCAGCATCGCGGAGCTGCTGAAACAAACCAACAACCTGTCCTCTGACCAGGCCCTAGCCATCACCGAAATACTCAAGCAAACGCAAAACGCCTCACCCAGCTCCGCCTCCGCGGCCCGCCACAGTTCTGTCTCCCCGTTCTTTCCAAACTACTTCCTGCCCACAAACAGCCAACATGAAATAAAGTGTGCGCCAGCTGGCCTGACCAACACCATGCTTCCTATTTTTCCAGAAGTTTCCCTCGATAGCTTTGGGCCAGTTGGCGATTCAGGAATAGAGGTGGAGGTGGACGGTAGGTCCAGCGGAGACCCCCAGCTGGAGACCACCAGCACTGTGTCCAATGTCTCTTCCATGTCCACCTTGTCGTCAGAGGGAGGGGGGGAGGGGTTGGACACGTGCACCGTCTATGCAGACGGTCAAGCTTTCACCGCTGCCGCCATGATCAACAGATCTAACAAAAGCACCAAGGTGAAAACGCACAATGTGGTGCTCCACCACAGGAGCGGTAAGGAGATGGGACTGGAGGGCATGACGGCGCCACGGGATGAAAGCTCCTATAATGGAGGAGGACCTCCCTCCTACATCCCGCCTCCGCCTTCTCCTGGGGAGGCCCCACGGACATCTCGGGACGGAGGAGAGGGGAAGCCGAAACCTGGAGACCCCAGGAGATGTGCTGGCTCCAGGTAGGACGCTTACCCATTCAAGCTTTCTTCTTGCACTTATTACCCCTCAGCTCCAGCGGAGCCATCAAGCTCCGCATCTAGTCAGCTTTTTCATTCTTCTGGGAAACGCTGCCCTAAAAATTATCAAAGGAAGTAGCTGCGACGCAGCAGTTTCAGTGGAGCCCTGGGGTGAGGGGCTTTCACACTGTTCGCCGCGTAATCCCAGGGTAACTGTAGCCCTAGGCTAACGTTAGCCCCATTTGACCCATGTTCAGATGCGTTTCTGCTGGCCCAGGGCTATGTGCTCTGGCCCTGATTCACACTGGCTAGTTTGGCGCTGTGATTTCAATGATTTCTGGATTTGGCCATGAAAAGTGGGTGCTAACCCACTTTTCATTTCAAAGTTGGGGCTAACCCACTAAACCCCGTCTCAGGGCTAAGTAAGGAGTTAGCCATATTGTGAAAGCCAAAGTGTGGAAGCCCCTATTAGGATTTGAGTCTCTTGCTCAATGGTGCCCCACCATTAAGCCAAGAGGAGCTTCTATCTATCTATCTATCTGTCTGTCTGTTTGTCTGTCTGTCTGTCTGTCTGTCTATCTATCTATCTATCTATCTATCTATCTATCTATCTATCTGGCTGTCTGTCTGTCTGCCTATCACACTTGTGTGTGAAAAGTTAGTGGTTCTTGGATGTTTATGGGGTCTAAAAATATATACTTTAGTTTTAACAAAACTGTTACATATTGGATATGCTAGATGACACCCAAGCCTAGCGTTTTTTGACAAGCTCTAATTGGATCACTGACATGCAGTTCATGCTCATCTCTTTGGCTTTGAGTTACATTCCTGCCTGCTTGTGTTTAATTAATGTATTCATTTGTTCTCTTATGTTGCTTCAGGAATTCAGACTTCTCCTCTGGAGTTCCCCGCCAAAGGAACACAGTCACCTTCGCTTCCACGACTGTCCTTTCCTCCTTATCATGCCAAGAGGTCATCACCAATTCCAGCGCACTATCCAGTTCAAACCAAAGGTCCCCCTCCCCCATCCTCTCACCTCCTCCTGATACAGGCCTTAGGCTTCCCTCTTCCTCCTCCTCCTCCCCCTCTCCTGCCCTGGCCGACCTCTATGCGCTTCCACCCCTGGGCTCTGGGATCTCCCGCTCGTCCTCCCCCCTCGCGTCGTCACCGTCCGCCTCTTCCAATAAGCCCTTTGCCTCCAAGCCGCTGGTTCTCTGGAGCAAAGCCGACGTGGCCGACTGGCTGGACAACCTGAACCTGTCGGAGCACAAGGACGCCTTCTTGGACAACGACATCGAGGGCAGTCACCTCCCCTCGTTGCAGAAAGACGACCTCGTTGATCTTGGAGTCACCAGGGTAGGACATCGGATGAACATAGAAAGAGCTCTGAAAGACTTGATGGACATGTAGCTATAGGTCTGACCATACAGGGAGCGTCTGGTCAAAGGAACTGGCAAATTGCACAACAGGGATGGCTTTAGAACGTGGTGTTGGTGGTGGTGAGGGATTTGAGGCAAAGAGGAAAATGTCATGAATAATGCTGAAATGTTTTACTGTATGACTGTTTAAAATACTGACAGAGTTTATATATATATACATATGTAGATACAGTACATTAGTTTATCAATTCAACTAGATTAGTTTGAAAAAGTACTGTTTCAAAACGTAGTGAAAGAAATCACAAACAAAACTAATACTAAGTAATAGTTGAACATATGAAATTGATATCCCAGGTTGAGGTATTACTGCACACAAAGCTTGTGGAAACATGGAATAGACATAGTCGTTTTGTGGAATATGTCATTTTTTAACAGATGACTGTAGATTGCTGTAATTTATAGGTTTAAAGTGTGGACATTTTAACTCTTAACACGTCTGTTGAATGTAAAAACACCACCTGCTGTGTGGTGCATGTGTCCGTGGAGTTTTCTACTGTCAGGACTTTTCACCTTAAGTATTTGGTTAAAAAATAACTTCTGGGATTTGCTGCTCTTCTGGTCTTCTTACATGAGAATTTTAAACAGATACAGACTGTATTTTATCCATTTTGGCCATTTGCAACCTTTTTGCTAATGACACAAATATAGAGCAATGTTGAATGAGATGTACTGCCCATATCCATTATCCTGGCCTTAAGGGAAGTTGAACCTTCTCTCAAGTTTCTAAAGTATTAACTTCCTAAACATAAACATGTATAACTTTACACGCATTATATCAGATTATATCATCTCTTATCTACTAAACATGATAATTTCTATACATCTCGTTATACATGTGTATGTTGCTCATATGTAACATAATATGTAAAACAAAACATTTGACCTAAACATAACCAACATAACCATTTCTAAAGAACATTTTACATAAATTAGTAATAAATATAAACTGTCCACTTCTCATTAGGCTAATATTGTTCATGATACTTTCTTTTCTAGATGCCTAAAATGTATTTATTTATATTTGGGTCTTGTACTAGATCGAGTGATGCATGTTTTAGTAATTAGATGAAGGAAAAACAGGCAGCATATGACAGAACTATAAATGAATTGTAAATCATCATTTGGGCTGCAACAGACAGTTCCCACACTTAGAGCCATGCCATGTGTAAGTGTACCAATGCTTATAAGCTAATAGAATAAGATGGTCATTATAAATCCAGGGATGTTTTTTTCCAATTAAGTAGGTAGGTGTCCATGGCAGCATGATTAGACACAAATATGCAACTCACACACACACACACCCCCCATATATATTTTAGCAGAAGCATTTACTGTCCTACATATTTTTGTTAGTTTTTTTTGGTTTTACATTGTATTGCTCTATAAAAAAAATAATGAGTCCATAAACATGATGGTGGTGGTGTGGTATGGATATTGGATAATGTACATAACTTGTTGTACGTTAGCTATCAATCCTCAAAAATCCACAGTTATCAATGGCTATGTTATCTTCAAGAGCACCAGTTTAATTCCAAGCACCAATGCCCACTCACACTCCCACCTCGAAACAAGGACGTCCCAGCCCAGCACATAGACAAAGGCTGCTTGATGCATTCACATCACATGTCTGGACAGCTGAGATGACAACAAAAGGTGAATTGAAAAGTAAAATATAGATCTCACAATTGTGCAATTGTTGCAATGCAATGCTGAAAATGTGCACTTTCTAACAACTCCAAAAGATATTTCCTCAGGAAACACTTTCCTCAGGCATAAGTTTAGTCCTAGGTGGATTTACTCTAGATTTATCCAGAGTAACTTTGAATGATGATGGTGGCTATATGTACTCCTCAAAATCTTGATTAACATTGACTTACAATTCAGATGTAGTGCAGGGTGGCATTTTACATTGTGAGTAACCTTTTTTGGCCATTTTAAAGAATATTAAGGAATAAGTTATATTAAAATTAATATAATTCATATTAAAATAAATTTAATAATATTTTATTTTGTGCTATTTTGTTAGCTAGAATTATGAGAATTGTGTATTTTGTGGATGATAAACTGGAAGCTGATGTCAGCAATGTGCCAAAAAAAAACCTGAATCAAATTAGACTGAAATAGTTTGAGATCATGTTCAACTATTAATTTATATCCATTAAACCATTTTGACTGCCCATTATTTTTCTATAAGGTATGCAATCCTTGTTATGCATGTATGTTCAAAGAAGCTGCAGACTACTAACAAAAACTGATATTTATTATTTGTTATTTTGTTTACCACAGTTAAAATTGTTAACCACAGTTAAAAAAACAAAATATTTCTTTAAAATATTTTTGGTTCCTAATGCTGATATGCATTTCCAATGTTATTGATAAGTAATGTGATTGAAGATCAATAATTGCCAATTTTTTAACTTTTTGGGCAATGGACAAAATGTCCTCCCTAAGCTATAATGTGTTTTTATATTAATCTAAAGCATGAGTTGTATATGTACACACATGCCCACAAAGAGTGAAATGATCTAAGAAGCAATATGTATTTTTTTCTTTCTTGTCATGTGTGAAATGGTATGTCTTTGACATATTTCTATGAATAGCTGTTCAATGTATTCAATGGTAAGTAGGAGTTTTCAGTTCAGCTAATTTAACTGTAGGCCTACTGCAGCTGCCCACAGGTTGGGACATTCATTCATAACTGTGCATCAGTTAGCCTGAGTTTAGTCTCTTGACTAAACCTGACACATCATCGCAGTGGTGTGTCAGGTGTGGATTCGAAGACTACTTTTCTTTTTTACACATTGTCTGAAAATCATTGGATGTTTACATTATTTACAAAAAATACCTAATTTTACTAGATTTGATCAAATTTAGATAGTTTATATATTAGTCAATGTTCTTTGAATCCACACCTGACACTCCACTGCAATTAGAGTGGTATATCTTTTTTTTACTCGTAGAACAAAACAAAAAATTGCTGGAAAGGTCTCTGCTTGTAGGGTAACATGTCAGTTTAATAGATGAACCCTGACCAGGGGTCACATTTGAAGCTCTGTATCTCAATAAAAAGGGTCATAAAAAAAGGTTAACTGTTATGGGAAGCTCTGGACATTACTTTTAAAGGGGCGGTAGCTTCAATAGGGGGCGCCACTTACTGTCCTATATTTGTCAGCATTTTGCCAATTACATATTAACATATTCCCAGACCAAATCTACCCATAGTAACACATGTATGTCGTTTTTTACTCATTTCTTCTGTTTGAAAGGGGTGGGAGAAAATGTTGCGCAATGGTTTATTTTTGAGTCTGACTTCAGAATGAGTTCATCATCGATTCAAGTAGGCTTGAGCATGATTGAGCCAAATATTAATAAATCAACTACTAAAAGGCATACAACTGTTATCGCCGTCCACTGGCCGAAATACCACATTGCATTCCCAAAATGTTTTCCTGCGGATTTGCCATTTTCAAAATGATTCTGCTCTGGCCAGTCAAGGTCTTCCTCTGGCGGTCAGGGACATCACTTTGGGTCGAAATCATTTTCTATGTAGAAACGTCTGCGAATAAAGGCATCCTTGATTTTGTATCAAGAACACGCCGGAGTGAGCGCATTGCGTTAAATATAGCTTCTTAAATGTGTACTAAAACAAATTGGCCTCACTTAATTTTTATTATAGTCACAATAAAGCGAAGTTGATTCATAAATTGCTTCCAATAATTTTGAGCACTTTGGAATGTTGTATTATAAAATATATATAACAAAATACACAACTTTATCTGGTGATGTCACACATGGGAGTGTCCACCCACATGTATGATAGTTAGATCAACCAACCAGCCTACCCAGTGGACTGAACCAACTGGTAACATCTAGGTGGACACTACCAGTCACTAGAGTAGTAGATTTTGAAATGACTTGCAATGGCTAATCAACATCCTGGTGGTAAAATAGGGGACCTTTAAAGGAGAACCAAACCCCACCACCATACATTGGTTTGCATGGTAGATGACGCCCTCTATAGGTTAAACACGTGCTATTGCATGCATAACCTGTGATTGGCTGATATACCAGGTACCTGCTGGGTCAGCCTGATGCGACACACCTGTCCTCCTCTCCGCTTATTGAAAGTGAATTGAAGGGGTATATTTTATATAATATAAGCTACGACTATTACATAGGCTAACAGTATAACAAAGAGATGTAACATGTCATTTAACCTGTTAAAATGTTATAGTATAAGAGAGCACTGTTTTGGATAGCTGTTAAAGGTAATGATGAGCCTATTTGTTTTCATATCAAACACTGACAAATGAGCTATTGTAGAGTTACTTATTTATAATGTAATATATTGTGTGACTTTGACAGAGCTGTGTAAGCTGGTCCTAATGTAATGTCCATCACAGGAACATCAGCCTGATATTGATGAGACGGACTGTACCTGTTATTGTTGTTGGCTGTATCCTCTTCCTTAATTGTAGGCCTATTGCCCGTTCCGTGGGCTCATCGTCTAAAATGTAATTTTAGGTTTACATCCTAATTATGCAAACCTATATATCCCCTCATAATAATGCATGTCATATGTCCTTTGGGAATTAGTTTTCTTTTGAGAAAAATATAGGTCTATTTTATAGACATTTAGGCCTACGTTTTTTTGTTTGTTTAGTTTTTGTATGTTTTGTATCTTTTAATGTAGGTATCTTGGGATCTTTAATTGGTACTGATGTGAGAGAAGGAGCCTACAGCCACGTTGCTCCTTAAAGCCAACAGTTCGGTAGTCATCTCAATGAATCGCTTTTGCTATTTGTTAGTTTTTTACATCATCGCAACGCGTTACTGCTAGGTAGGCTAGTATTTAAGACTAACGTGGGCTTACTGTAACAGTTTCAACGTCGTTGATCGGCAGTTTAAGGGTTTAGCGTATAAAGCTTCAGCCTGCCACCAGTTCCCCAACATATCCTCCAGTATTGTAACTGCAGCAGGCCATTGAACATCAGATGGGAGGAGAGAGATAACGCTGTGAGAAACTACCCTCCACCCCCAGCTCTCTAAGCCCTATGGAAAACTGAGCTGAACCCGTCAGGCAGAGCATCACCAAGTCACTCGCAGTCCGCACGTGGTCCTGACTGCTGAGGACAGGACTGGTTTTAGGATCCTCAACCCGAGTTCGCTGCGCCAGGCTGGAGCCGGAGTCCCAGGTGGCAGACAGGTAGGCTGCGTCACTGCTCAGGTGTCACGTGTTAATGTTGCACTATATTCAGTACTATGTCGTTTTTATAGATTAGTTTTAAATGGAAACACTGTTTTATTGAGGCATGACAATACAAAACAACTAAAAAGTTGTTTTTTCAATGCGTTAGGCTCAGTGTGTTTTTTAAATATTGCGCCATACCTCCTGAATGGGCAATGTGTTATAACGCTCATATACTTATCTCCTGAATCAATAACGTGATTATAATAAAATGTTATTATAACGTCAATAATTATTATATTCGACTACGACGACAGCATTAAGTTACATTCCAACGTTAAGAGGGATAAAGAACGTTAAGAGGGAATATTTAGACAACATATTTTACATGTTTATAAAACATATAAACTGATAAAAACTGAGCTCCTCAAAGTGTTCATGGTATGCTTGAGCAATAACGACAAAGTATACAAAGAATGCACACACAACTATGCCACTATCTTGGTATGATTAGATATATTTATTCTCGTGTAAATGGTCAATGGTAAATATAGCCATCATTCCACACATAATTTACAACGACAGTGTAGATACCAGTTCCACTCCTGATTATGAATGGGTCAAAGGAAACACAGTTGAGCCTAACAGAGGTGTGAAGAAGAAGAAAATGAAAACCAAGAGTGACTTTCAATCTCTTAGTATATCACCATCTCTCTCCTATCTCACCACAATGTAACCTATCTCACCACAATGTAACCTATCTCACCACAATATAACCTATCTCACCACAATGTAACCTATCTCACCACAATGTAACCTATCTCACCACAATGTAACCTATCTCACCACAATGTAACCTATCTCACCACA
>JAOPJI010000142.1:8432249-8444578 GCA_027122695.1 Merluccius productus
TTATTATTATTATTATTATTATTATTATTATTATTATTATTATTATTATTATTATTATTATTATTATTATTATCAATTAAGATATATTATATTGATGGTTAAGTAGCAATGTCTGACTACTTGCATTTAAGCCATCAGAATGTTTCTGTTACTTGACAAAATCTATTGAAAAAATGTGTCACCATGTTCACAGTCAGTTAATATTGTTTGGGTCTGCGTTGGACCAGGATTAACACTGGCTTTTGGGGCTAGCCTCAGAATTTGCTAAACACCAGCTACCAAATCGGGTATTTGATATCAGGTTCTGCATGTAATTGACACAAACCAGATTGAACAATCATCATGTCTACAGGGCCACTGTTGTTGTATAATTTGTGCTGATATGGCATATCCACAAATCTAATTACTGTAAACTTTAGACTGGGGTCTTGCTGGTACCACTGAACCTCTATCTAAAGAGTCTAGGGAGTCCAGTTTTTATTTTATTGTCTTGCATTTTTAAGATGGGTAGCCCAAATGGGCTCATAAAACACTTCAATCGAGATCAGAGATCATGCATTAAATGCGTTGCGTCACGTGTTGCTGGTTTTCAGAAGTTACAGAGCTCAAATGACAAGTTGGTGGGCAACACAGGAAACGGTTGGGCTCTTAGCAACATGTTTGCATTGTTTTAGGCATCGCAAATCAAAGAAAATGTGGAAAGTCTTACTTGACATGGTCTTCTTTCTATTTTCCACTGTGTTTTTGCAATCTCTCTTTTCCTACTGAAAGTAAGTTCTGATGAATATGATCACATTTTGTTATCATGCATGTCCTTTACTATCATTCATAAGAATCCTTGTTTTCTATCAAGTACAACTCTGAAGCTGCATGACATGTATTTCTCTTCATGTGTCCATGAAAACAAAACTATCACTGAACATCGGATCCATTGAATCTTATATAATGTTTGATCAATCTTAATTGACAGAAAATAAATACATAAATAACATATTTAAGTATATTTGTGAATGCACGGATAATTGAATGTCCAGTTGAAATATATGAATTAAGTAAACCTTTTTGTATTCAATTTAAATTATATAACTTTTGTTTTGTTTTTCGCAATCTCAGCCTCTGTCGCTAAAAACAAAACACAGAACAAAACATTCATGCTTTTGATGCTCTGCAGCATCATTCATGATAACAGTCTATACATTTGACTAGACATGACCACGTCTTTTTTGAATGCATAAAATACAATTAATAAAAAAACATCATGGATCCTTTGTTGACAAACAATTTTGTTTCCTTGACCACCAGCTTCTGCACCTGAAGTTAAACTGCTGCACAAAGGTCATGTGACTGAAGCCCAGCAATAGCTTACTTCACTGTTGATTGGCCTACAGCCAATCAACCACTGTTAATTGTTGGGTTTCAGAAATGCACCCTCATACCATTTGCTCTTTTCTGAGTCTATCGTGAAGCTCTTCACTTCCTATCCATGTGCCATGTTTTGTGTTCACCTGATTATTTGACATTGCAACACTTGATGTAGTTCTGTATGAACCGCTCCAGGCTACGCTAGCTCAGGGCTACTGCCTCATGACATGACACAATATGAGTATTTTAACAAGCACACTATTTAGAGTTACGAGCAAAACTAGAATGTATGATGCATTGTATTCAGTTTGCATATTTGGCTTCAGAATAGTGTTGCAGAAATATCTAAACAAATGTAGTGACATTTATCAACCAACAAAGCCAGGATGTTATAATTTACTCTTTTTTTTGTGCATGCATTACCAGGACCACCCAAGGGCAGAGTACGAATTACAGGTCATGCAGAAGTCCTTGAAGAAAGAACATGGACATGGTTCACAGAGAAAAGAAAAAGGAAAGGTAAATCCATAGTCTTTATATAGTACATTACATTTATATTAAGGGCATTTAGCAGACACTTTTGTCCAAAGCGACTTATATAATATATCGCTGTCGGTACAGTAAGCATGTCACTAGAACAAGTTTCTCATCATATAGTACTATATGATATAGTACTGCTAGTGAAATCAAATAATGAATTTTCATAATCTCAATGTGGTATTGTGTCACATTTTCAGACGGACGACGAGAAGCTAACTTGTCGAGACCGGCTGCCCGCCTATATGACCAACCTGGTGATGATGCTTTTAATGGTGAGAAAACATTCATATGAAAATTAACTGATTGATTCACATTTGAAATAAAGTCTTAATAATAATAAATAATAAAGTAGTAGTAAAGTAAGGATGAGGAAAAAAGCATACAATCAGTAGCCTATTGTCAACTACCAGCTCTGAATCGCCATTGTTGCCTATTATTGCCAATGGATGTGTCCATTGTATTGCCTCTCTTTATCTTTTCCTCAGATTGGCGTGACCTTTGCCATAGTGTTTGGTGTGATACTCTACCGTATCTCCACCAAGGCAGCTCTGCATATGAGCTCCAACCCCATCACACGCAGCCACGTCCGCCTGACCGTCAAAACCACGGCGGCCATCATTAATCTGGTGGTCATCCTCATCCTGGATGAGGTGTACGGGGCCGTGGCACGCTGGCTCACCGTACTAGGTGGGTAACATCTAATACACCTAATAACACCTGTGTGTGTGTGTGCGTGTGTGTGTGTGCGTGTGTGTTGCACAGTAGTACTACACAAAGTCAAGCCCATAGTATTCCTCAGCAACAATAAGTGAAGCCACTGTGTGTATTTTTCAGAGGTTCCCAAGACAGACAAGAGCTTTGAGCAGCGGCTGATCTTCAAAACGTTTATTCTCAAGTTTGTCAATGCATTCACTCCAATCATCTACATTGCTTTCTTCAGGGGAAGGTGTGTATCCCTAGCAACAAATGTACTCTGTTAGTCTGGCCAGTTCACTCTTGTTTTCCTGACTTTTAAGCTATTTATGATTCCTTGTATGATGGGACATTTTAAGTGACTGGTATTAGTATAAAGTGCATTGTATATTGTATATTGTATATTGTATATTGTAATGTGTGTATATCAATGATTACAACCATTATTACCATTATTTTCCATTTACAAATGTGTAAGCAGTTTGTTGTGTGAGTGTGCATTTAAGTCACATTCATTCACAACTAGAAGATTGCAGTTCTAACAATATATTCACAGAAAATGAATGATTAAATTATAATAATATTTATATGTTGTAATATTCTATATTATTATAGTTGTTATTATCCATATCCACCCACAGTAATGAGACATATTTCCAAGTAAAACAGGGTGTAAAAAGACATTTCTACATATTGCCATAGTTTCTTATCATATAAGCTAAGAATAGGCTAACTATTGTAATCTAAAACATTTTGTATTATTATTTGGATCATCAAGTGTGGACTGTACAAACATCAACAAGTGATTTCATAGACTTATCTAGGTCTAAATGATTTTGTTGCATTACATCAGCAATTAATACATAGCCAACATGACTCATGTGTGAATGCATCCTGTACCTAAAACATCTTAATTTTACTTTTCAGTAAATGCTGTTCAAACGCTGTAGTTCAAATGATAATGAATCATACTGTTGCTCTATAACCATTTTGTTATTTTTACCTTAGGCTAGTTGGCAGACCGGGTAGCTACCTGTATGTGTTTGAGTCATACAGAATGGAAGAGGTAAGAATTGCTCATTTATGACAACCAATATAAATAATCTATAAAAAATATTCATTCATTCATTTATTCATTAATTTATTCATTCATTCATTGAACAAATGACCAACAAGTATGGCAAATAGTCATTATAATCATACAATCCCATAATGATACCTATGGCTTCACATAAACCTGTTAGCTCACCTGCTAATGTAGTGAAATAAAAGAATGCTTTTCCATATGTTTCTGCTCTGCTCACACAAACACACACACACACACACACACACACACACACACACACACACACACACACACACACTCTCTCTCACACTCTCACACTCTCACACATTCACACAGAAGAACCTGATATCCAGCAGGGTGTACTCTGCACTCAACAGATTGCTGAACAAATCAAAAGTGTTGCTGAGTGTAATAGAAGATGAATCTATACTAGTAACCGTGCCGACCGTTGCCCAATCCCATTTCAGTGTGCCCATGGGGGCTGTCTGATGGAGCTGTGTATTCAGCTGAGCATCACCATGCTGGGGAAACAACTGATACAGAACAATCTGTTTGAGATCGGAGTACCGTGAGTAGTTACTGTTGACTAAGCCATGTGTGGGTGACATCATTTACTTAGTGGCACAATCATTATTGCAACACTTTTCTCCTTTCTTACTTCAGTGGGGTTTTCTTACTGGATGTTGTTGGATAATTATAATTATAATTATAATGTATGTGCAGGTCATTTTCCAAGTCAGTGCCATTACCATACATAATACATAAAGCAACATTTTATGAACTGCTTGTTGGCAACGATGGCACAGGCATTTCCATCAATCCATTCAATGAACATTATGGGAACGGGTTGGATTGGTTAAAAAAGTGTTTTCTATATGTGATTGTTATGACAAAAGTTGCCTACTTTTTTAGATTGTCTTCATAAACAAAAACTATTTTGTTGATTAAAGTGAACAGCATACTAAAATAATGCCAGCTTCATCTCCAACAGCGTGATTGTGCTTGTGTGTTACACAGCAAGATAAAGAAGCTGATACGTTACATTCGATCGAAGCGTGAGGCATTCCAGGAAGAGGAAAGACAGAAGAGGCTGCAGCGATACGAGATAGACCACTTCCTGGAACCATTTGCTGGCTTAACACCTGAGTATATGGAAATGAGTCAGTATCTACCTTTACATGTACATTTACAGTTACATTTGGGGAATTGGATAGACGCTTTTGTCCAAAGGGACTTACAAGTACATTTGTCAGTAGAAAGTAAAACAATAATATATCACTGTCGGCACAGCAAGGATGTCAATAGAGCAAGTTTCTAAGTGCACCATAATTGCTAGGTTTATCTATCCTGGCATACAGCATGGATAGCTAGGGGAAGATGCTATACGACGCTAAGTACTATTTAATTGCCAGGATGTATGAACATACTATAAGTATCTCGCGCACATAGACATACAGAATCACAAAATGTCACATTAACAATATGATATGAGTTTTAACAAGGATGCCCGGCACTACATTCATATTTTCTTTCAGCACTTTTACTGGTGCGGTGTGGGTGGAAACACTTAAGAGGTGCTGACTGTAGGGGCAGACACCTCACCCTGGACTTGTTGCATATCAGCACCAGCAAGTGTGGGGTGATGTGCTTGCGCAGCCGTTCTTCCTCAGAGTCCAGCTCTCTGGAGAGTGTGTGAACTTGAGGTCCTTGCACACCGATTGGCGGATTTGGAGCCATGTGACAGATCTGACCTGGCGAGCGTCGAGGCACTTGGATATTTGTGTAGACTAACCTTGAAGGAACCCTCCCACCCAGACAGCACACCCAGTCTCCGGAGGCCAGCTTAATAGGCTGAAGCCCCCAGTTGACAACACTGGAGTTAAGGCCATGAGAGAAGAATGGTCTTCAGGACAACATTGTGACAGCACTGTTCCTTCTCTACTGCTACAATACCAACAGTATGGGAAGCTAGGTTATGCTATAACATTTTGTGGGTGGCAAGAATCTGGTTCCAACAGTCCGTTGTCATGACAACAGTCCATTGTTATGATAGCGTTTCTTTGGGAGATTCATGTAAGATTATGATTATAATTATTATTGTTTTTAAATGAATTAAAATAAGGTCCCAATACTCTACTCTACTAATACTATCGCTGGTTATTTGAAGACCACGTGGGAGCGTAGTGCCAGTAAGGTTATGCCAGGACAGTCTAGAGACAGCTGGATCACTACATAGTTGGCATTGTGTCAGAAGCTCACATTTCTCCTGTATTTGAGGGTGGTGTCAGATCAGACATTAAATCACTCCTACTGGTCTGTTTCTTCACATGCAGCTTCTGTTTGACTCTACCGGTGCAAATAAAGATAAACACCATATCAGTTATGATCGTAATACATGTGAAGAGAGAAGAGAGAATAATATATGAAATTGATTGAAGATTACTGTTTGATTTTTGACATGCTTACATTTTAATGTCCTCCCTTCTCTACATGTGTTTCTGTCTCTCTGCAGTCATTCAGTTTGGTTTTGTGACGTTATTTGTGGCGTCATTTCCTCTCGCTCCGCTCTTCGCTCTGCTCAATAATATCATCGAGATCAGACTTGATGCCAAGAAGTTTGTTGGTGAACTCCAGCGGCCGGTGGCAGCCAGAGCTAAAGACATTGGTGAGTAACACACAGCACATCTATTACCCACACAAGCATGTTCCAAGAAACTGGATGGTATAAATACAAGATAAGGACGCCTTAAAGTACAAGTATAAATTATGCATGGACACTCAGTTTGGCTTCCTTTCAATCTAGCCTAAATGTGATCCATTGGGAGGAATAGTCTAGGATAGTTAGGTTGGTCCCCAGTATCGGCAGCCTAATTAGTCTGCTAAATACCTATAAAAAAAACATGAATACTATATCTGCTGCAGTGTTGCACATAATCAGCAGGTAAGCCATCAATATTTGGATGACGGGAGTATGTCCAATCACAGATTGCAGATGACAAATTACTGTAACTGAACTTACGCTGTCCAAATGGTAATGGTGTTATCATGACGTCACCACAGCAGAGTCATTAAAGGAATGGAAGGCGATAGTGTTGTGAATGCTTTTGGGGTGTTGTTGCCATAAAGCTATGGCAGCTGTCAAATGTATTTTGGGAGACCATGTGAACCTACCATAAAATGTCTTCTGCAGTATCAAATACAACACTTTTTGTTGTTATTATTGCAGATTTGCATGTCACCTTTAAAAAGTATAGATTTAATCATATATAATAAGCACTGAGTAAGATAACTGAGGTTCGTTTGGAAGGTCTTAATTCTTCCTGCTATTCATTGTGTTTTGTAGGTATATGGTACAACTTACTTAAAGGAGTAGCAAAGGTTGCTGTCATCATAAATGTAAGTAATTAATACAGTTACATTGCCACATGTTTGCAAATGCATTTTGTACTCAAAAGAATTGGGTTTTCTTTATTACAGGTCAAAAACACAAAACACAACAATTTGGTCACAACTAGAAGCCTTAAGTCCATAAATCTGTTCTTAGTAATGACAAATCTGTTCTTCTTCCTCTTCATTTGGATACTTGTGTACGATTTGGCATAGTTTTCACCCACTGATTGTATTGTTGGAACATCAAATGTAATATCATATAAGACTGGTAGAATATAAAAAATCAACGGCAATTTGATAAATGACCATCTTGAAATATTCATATTATTACATTTATATACAGTATTTAGTATTCACTACTCCCTAGTCCCGCTAGTGATTTATTGTGTGGGATTCATTATCTCCCTCTGTGTTTGTATTCCTCTGGACAACCCAGGCCTTTGTCATTTCCTTTACATCGGACTTCATCCCCCGGCTGGTGTACCAGTACATGTACAGTCATGACGGCTCCATGCATGGCTTTGTGAACCACACCCTCTCTTATTTCAATGTCAGCCACTTCCAGGATGGCAAGGAGCCAATGGATCCTCTGCATCTGGGTTATGGAGTGGACATTTGCAGGTGAGGTTAAGTTTGTCAGAAAGAGCCACATTATGAGAATCATCATGTCATGTTGACCTCGTTTGAGGTTAAAGGCATAATGAGTAGGATTTGTCGGTTACGGTTTGTAAACACAACATTAAAAGTTGGCCCCTCCTCCCTGGCTGAACAACACCAGAAGCGCTCGCCAGCGGGTGAAAGCCAGCCCCAGATTGACTCTCATTTTGGGAAGAGCTTTGTCCGCTTGGTATTTTGCCTTGCTCGTTTATTTTGGCACTTTGTCTGTCAGAGGGGACATTACATGTCCACCATTGTCGTAGCTTTCTCTTGGATGTGTGCTTACGTTCTGAGACCTGGTCAGTCCCTACGTTTTTATAGAGTCCCGCCTCACACCCTGCGTGCTATTGGCTGGAGGTTATCGACTACCCAAAGGTTGACACCCAGAAATGTCTTGAACAAAGTAAAATAATAAAATACAGGCAGAGGGCAGGATCTGTTATGATACAGACACCGCCACACATTTCTAGTGGGTCATACGTGAAGAGTGCGAGGGATTATATTTGTATGAGTCTATACATGTTGTTGTTTTTAGCTAAATCCTTCTCATTGTGCCTTTAGCTAAAGCACACATTCTTGTTGACTTTGTTGTTGTTGCTTTGCAGGTATAAAGACTACAGGGAACCACCGTGGTCCTCCACTCCTTATGAGATCTCCAAGGAGTTCTGGGCCGTCCTGGCTGCAAGACTGGCTTTTGTCATCGTCTTTCAGGTAAAGATCTATACACAGCCTACTATATAGATCAGCCGGGATATTTATCCACGAGAAGTAGAGGAGAGCAGAAGAGTAGGAGGGCGATGGTATGCAGCTCAAAAGGTAACTTGGTAGCAATTTGTTCAATCACTGGTTTCCCCATGTCCACTACTCGAGGGAAAGGGCATTAGATTGATGAAGACTGAACAGAAGATGTATCCGCTTTGACAACGTTCAACTTCTTTATTCACAGTATAAACGCAGTTGTGCATTTAAGTGCAGAGTTGGTAGTCAGGTTTTATTTATCCCTTCCCTTCCTCTCACCACCACCATTCTCCTCCACAACCGCATGTCCATCTTCTCCCAGAACGTGGTGATGCTGATGAGTGACGTGGTGGACTGGCTGATTCCAGACATCCCCAAAGACATCAGCATGCAGATCCACAAGGAGAAGATCCTGATGGTGGAGCTGTTTATGAGGGAGGAGCAGGGAAAGATGCACATGATGGAGAGCATGCAGGCCTCGACAGGAGACAAGGAGAAATGCAGCAGCAACAGTTACCCCATCCCGGTGCCTCGGCAACGCACCACACCACAACCAAATTGTAACAATGCCAATAATGTCTGATGTGTACGGGGTCGCGAGAGAAGTAAAGTAGCGTAATAGAGAGCATTGACGGCCTCAAGCTCTGAGGCTAAATCACATGACCTCTGATGTATTTCTTGTCCACAACATTCCAGCATGGATAGGGATTTTTTGTAATAGCTGTTAAGTATCAACACATTTTAAAGAAGCTTCCACAAATATTTAGACAGACAGGCATTTATTTCAAAACGCTATTTCTGTCAACTTTAAACCTTTTCATTTAGCGTTCTCTCCATCTCACTGCTTTTTAATAATGACTTTAGGAATTTCGATGTTCGCTACCTCATCATAGATCACAGCTGTAATCCTGGCTAGACTATTCCACTATGCAGTTTCCCACAGATGACTTTCTCATATGTTTTTTTCTAAGAAGCAGAAACATGGTATTCAGCCAGCTATGTGTGTTATATTAGGCATTAGTATCCAAAGCAGTTGACAGTAAATACAGGTCTGGAAGGAGCAGGGTTCAGCATCAAAGAAGGAACCCATGACCTTTATATTTATTCATTTTCATATTATATGTTGGTATCCACTTCTGTATTTATTTGTACACATCATTATATTTTTTTTTTTATAGATACAACCAATACTTTCTTTTAACAGTTTCTAGATTGAAATTAGTTCCGCTTGTAATCACGTCATAGTCACATATTTATTTTAAAGATGAAAACGATAATGCAGAATGCATACAAAGCACTTAACATATACAGAACACATTCAGACAGTTTGAATTGCTAACTCATGGTCATTTTGCGCATTTGCTTTTTTTTTCTTAACTAGTTACTGTTGCGATGGCATTCAAGGAAATGTTGTTCACTTTTGCCAAATAAAAATCATCCTATTGAATAAATAAAGTACGTGCTGTAATGTTTAAAAAAACTGCCAATCACCGTCTAAACATACTGCTGAGCACAATAACGTTCCTTGGCTCAATGTTTTGTCATTTGTGTAAAAAATATGTTTTTGTGCCATGGAAAAGTAAAATAATAAATATCACATGCTATTGTGATTTAAAATTCACTACCTGCCTGGAGTATTTATTTGTCATGAATATTGATATATTTGCATTCTCCAGTTGCTTCCATCACTTGGTTATCGTCATGGAAACCTCCAAGAATTACTGTAAAGGAGAACAGAGCCCTTGTACAAGAGTGGCCAAGTCCCACCCACCTCATGCATCACGCATGGACCTTAGAAACCAACATATTTGTAAACGGAGCAAAATGTCGATTTCAATATGAATCTCCATGTAATGTCCCTGACAGGGTTTGTCTAATTAAATGTAATTAAATTGACACAGTTTCTAAGGTCCAGGCGTGACGCATGAGAGGGCGGGGGTGCAGACTTAGCAATTACCGCCTCCATTTTGGAAGCAGAGCAATGTTAGTTATTATATTCATGTTTTTTTTGGTCATTGTTTAGTAATTCATCGTGAAATTATTGTCATTATGGGGAGACATTGTCGTGTTTGAAACTGCCACAGCGTTTTTCATGCGAGACGTGGCAAAGGTTTCAGATTTGCCTAGGTTATAGTATATTTACGTCGATTTAGGATTTACAGTAATGCAACTCTCTTGAGTCCTCTCAATATGGCGAGTATCGCCAACAGAAATCCCATGATGCATTCTGATGTACAATAGGTTAACACATGCTATTGCATGCATAACCTCTTATTGGCTGATACGGTTACCTTGTCAGCTGCTGATTAAGCATTGATGCGACAATTGTAAATCTAAATCTTGTGTTTAAACAAACTCATTCTATTTTTTAATAAGTCAACACATTGGGTTATTTTTCTGTTGTTTTTATGACCTTGTAGTACATTACAGTGCAGCTTTGCATTATCTTGCAGTAGGCTACTTTCTGTGGATACAGTCACTGTCATGATTAGCATTATTTTGAAATGACCATGGAAATACTTCAATATAGATGCTGTGTTACTCAGACTTGCATCATACTTCTGTCACATGACAGTAATATAATTATAATGGTCTTATTAATGTATATTAACGTGTCAAAATATATTGTCCTTGTATTACTTGCTAGGAAATGTATAACATGCATTGGATCTTGTGCTCCCCCTACTGGCTCAATGAACTCTAAGCGATATCCCCCTTGAAAAAAATAACCCCCTGAGTAATTATCTCAAATTTTAAACAACCTATTCTTAACAACACACTCAAAAAAGTCCCCAGGTAGTGGAGCTAGCCATGGTGCTGATCTGGTCAGCTATTACTCTTTATTTATTTTGCAGTTATTTATTGAAAGCTTCTTGCACAATGATGCCCACCCACACAATAGGCTGCAGATACTGAGGATGGAACCCAGTAGCTTTCACCAGGGAGGTGATCTCCCTAGCAACCACACTCGGCAGGTGATCTCCCTAGCAACCACACTCAGCTTGTAGGGCTTCAACTGGACATCTACAGCCACACGATGACCAGGAGTTGCCCTTCACACCTTTGTGGTTTTATAGTTACAATGTATATAATAATGTATGTATATATTCATTTATATATATCAGTTCGTTAGGAAAATTTGTTAATCTAATGTGTGACAGAATTTGGCATTGGAATGATTTTTTTCCTGTTGAATTTGTAATATTTAATTGGCCTCTCACTGTCTGTTATGGTAACCTCACAAGACTCTCACCAATATAATAATTTCAGTTCATAAAAGCTATGACTGATTATTACTGGCTAGATAATATAAGAAATATAATATAAGTAGTAATATTAGAACGATGTATGCACATAGATTTGCAATGATATTTAAAAAAAAAATAACATCACAAATAACATCTAACCAGATATCAACAGTATAGGTAAATGATAATAAAGTCTTAATAATAAAGACATAACCACATAATTATTTATTAATTGGTTTTATGTAACCAGGGCTATTTGTTTTAGCATTTAGTATTTCGTCATGGTTGGACTATACTGTTTGAATGTCATCATTTGGTGTAAATGACCAAATTCGCCATTATTATTACCTCAACACAGGCCGTTAGCAGAACGTCTGTGATTGGTCCACATGGTGGCGCCACCCTCACACCTAGAGATGCTGGGAGATCAGTGTAACGTGCAACACAAACACACACTCTAGACAACTGATTACATGAACTTAATGTCCCAACATTTAGTCTCATACACATAATGTCATTCACATAATATAGCCTACTGTAGTACAGCATCCAGGCTAGACACACACACACACACACACACACACACACACGCACACACACACACACACACACACACACACACACACACACACACA
>JAOPJI010000142.1:8477053-8487614 GCA_027122695.1 Merluccius productus
TACATATACACGTATATACACATATACATATATATACACATATACATATACATATATATATACACATATACACAGATATATAGATAGATATAGATATATAGAGATATATATAGACAGCTAGTTCCATGGGTTTAGAAGAAAAGCTCAACATAACATGCATGCAATAGTCAGATGCCAAAATGCTCCAACGTGTTAGTAAGAAAAATAGCTTAGATGTACTTATTCTTTTAAAATGTGCACATTACTCTTCATGCTTTAGCAAAACAGCTACACAATACATGTTGACCAAGTTAGATGAACAATATTAAATTAATGTAGTGGCACATTTGCTGGTATAATAGGTGGAAGGTGCATGATAAATGCATACACAAAAAATATATATTAGGAAGCCTATTAGAGGATTGCTGTATGCATGTATGTATGTATGTATGCACGCATGTATGCATATACATACACACACACGCACACACATATACATATATATATATATATTGGTGTGCACGCTTGCATATGTGCATCTTACTTGTTGTAGAGAAGAGTCCTGGTGAAAGCTAGTGTCTTTAAAGTCCACCTCATCGTCACTGGACGAGTGGATGTGGTGCATGTTCACCTGCACAACAAATGTAGCTTTAGTTACTACCAGCTTTAGTTACTTTCTCAGATACTTGAAACATTCTACACTGATGTCTATTAGGAGGGAAAAGGGAGTAGTCAATAAGCCTATATTTGTCATAGCCATCTCAAACGTGAACCAAAACAAAGAAGCTCAGATTGTGAAAGTGAAAACATTGCGACTTCCAAAGCCGTTTGGAAGCACAGACCATACATCTTCTGAATCAATGTCTAGATGTTCAATTTATTTATATTGAATTGCAAGCTACTCTTATTGGAAGCATTTTACAGGGCAAAGTTACACATCTTACCAGGTCAACAGTGTTCCTCTTATTTGTGTCCGACAGCTGACCAGAGATGAAGGACTCCCATCTTTCTCGGTCTTCCTCTGGGAGCTCTGCGGGGAAACACACACAACATGCAAAGCACAGAAGTTGAGTCATGATATAGAGAAAACCATTTTCAAACCCGGTTCTTCTCAAACCCGGTTTACCTTGTTTAGAACCTGGTTTCAGTGACGTATTTCTAGCACCAACAATGAATTACAACAGACACGATGAAAGAGGTGCCGCCCATGTAGAGACTCAAGATGCATATTTTACTAGCGTTATGAAGACAGGAAATCTTCACCTTGTACAATACAGCTGACAGTAGCTATTGACAGGGGCGGCGGCTCTAATAGTTTGCCTTTTCAAATTTACTTTGAATACTTTTCACACATTCAGTAAAAAGTCACTCTGAAATAACCAACAGTGACAGATGCTTACCTGGATGCAAAGCCCCAGCAGCCAGACTATTAATCCTGATTATTAGTTATATGCAGAAATAAACAACTCTAGAGTCCAGAGAATCAAGAGCCAACGGATTTAAACAGTCATACAGTTGGATGTGTGGTGGGAGTTAAGTTGAATAAAGGTAAGTGGAGCTGAAAGAAAGGTCCATACCAGAGATAATATGTTGAATCTGCGGTCCGTTTGGGCCCTTGTCACAGTTATGCACTATAGAGTTAGCTATTCTGGTCAGGTGACCCATGTAGCCTCGCCGACGGCCGCCTTCCGCCCTACAATACAAAAGATGCACACACACCTTTGTTAGTGAAGATTACCTCTTTATTTACCAAATGCAATGATTTATATTTCTAGCAAAGCTAGACCTAGCATTCATTTTAATCAATTAATTGAATACTTATGAAGAGTCCATTTAGAGTAACTGACAAACGCAGTCATCACAAGGCACTAAATGTACATGCTGTTCTTTAGTGGAACAAAATATATCAGCCAGCAAGTGACATTTCGGCCAGCTGGGAGAACTGTGGTGATCCTTAATTTGTGGGAGCAAATTTAGATTATAATTTTATTTCTTTCAGATTCATACATTTGTCCTTTTTAGAGGTTTCACAACATAAATACCTTCATATCATACTGATTACCACCCACATTTAGGGTCAGAGAAGATGAGAATTATTTTTAATTATATGTATAAAATGTCATTATTGTACATACACACTTGATTTGTGCTCAAACTTGCCATTAGAAGAAACTAAGCCAGTTTTCTTCGTAATTTACCCTTTCAGTGATTGCTAAATTTAAACACACACACACAAACTCACTGTTCCTTTTCATTGGAGGTCCATGCGTCCAGAATTCTCTGTATAAACTGGCACTTTTCAAACAGCTGTGACAGAGAAAACAAAGTTGAGAGATGTATACAAGTTATTGGATGGTATTTCTGGTGTTGATCACCACACTGGTCACAATTAGGTTCATATAATCAAATTGGATTAAAACAAAATAAAACTAAAGACCAAATTCATACATCTGGACAGTAGAATACAACTGCGAGACAAAATGGTTGTTTGCAATGTTGGGACACCAGGTTACACGTCTACATGTACATGGTTGACAGGTCATTTGCAGAAATTGACAAGCAATTGGAATTGATAATTTGCAATGATGTTGTAAACTTGTAGGTTGCATTATACTTGCCAAGTTAGGTCTTCTCATAAATATTAATCATCATATCATATCAGCCATTGTATCAAAATAGGCAAATGTGTGGGAAAGGAGAAGAAAAATGATCGCAATTCAATTCTGAATGCTTTATTTGTCCCTCAAGGGGCCATGTAGACCACTCTGATTTAACCCTTCTATGATGAGAGTGGGACGCAGGTTTGGCAGCGCTACGAGTCAGAGACGTACGTGTTTGATGAGGAGGCTTTCCCTGGCGTAGTCCTGCTCTGCATCTGTCTGGCCATTAGGGCTGGGCGTGGGGGCTGGGGGCATGGCCAGGATCATGGCTGTACAGATCTCTACCTGGATATGGAGGAAGTTGTTCCAGATGTACTTGAAATACATGTCCTGGAAAGAGACAAAGGGAGACGGTATTAAAAAGAGGGTGCAAAATTAACTTTTTTGTCCAACGGCCAAATGGCTAGTGAATGTTCAAATTATACCAGCCACTCAATAGATTACCATTGTTTTTTGGCTGAAATCTTTTTTTGGGGCAAATCTACCAACCACTTGCATTATTTACCAGCATTTGGCAGGTTGCTGGTGCTCATTTTGTGCCCCAATTAAAAATGTATCCATTATTACTATGACATCAAAGTTACTATTATAGGTATTTATGTTAGGGCACCAACGTATCTTTTCGACCCATCTTCCTATATGCTCTGTGGCAAATAGAGAGCTTTGGATTGGTGTAATGTTGGTTCAACTGGCAGGGTGGGTTCCTTACTAATATGACTCCCAACGTGTTCAGGTTGATGAGTTCTGTATTGATGGTGTGCGTGTTGCTCTGCAGAAGGCTGGCCACCAATCTGACCACGTTCAGCCTTGTGTTGCCTACTGGGGGGTCCAAAACCCCCCACGTTGTCTTCATCATGTTTTTCTGTTGGGGGTTCAAGCAAATAGGAGTGCAGACAAGTTAGTACAGTGCTGCTAATGTTGGAGTTATTCTATTGGATTATTCACCATCCCACATCAGTTACAAGTCATTAGCCTATGAGCAATATTTTCCAAAAATAATATCCAGTCCAAAGCTAACAACCAAATCAACAAAGGAATGCAATTTTTTTTTTTAACATTTATTATTACTATTCCATTCTGGAAATTTGCCAAAGGGCATTCCTGGTCATAGTGATCCTATAAAATAGCCTGCATTTGTACCTTAGGAGGTTCAAGTAGAAGCTGGTGAAAGTCCTTGAGTCTGGGTCTGACAGCTTCGAGGATGCTGTGGTTGACTGAGAACAGAGGGTGGGACATTCCCGGAGGACAATCCATGTGGCCCTCAAACCTACAACCAAGCAACCCAACCTCCTTAATCACATTATAGACTACAAACCTAGAACATCATCATTATTATTGTTGTTATTCAGACTTACGCTGGTCTCCTCGTCTCAAACAGCGTGAGGAGGATCTGAATAACGCTGACAATAGCGGATTCATTCTTCTCCTTGTCAAAGATGTTGGACAGCAGTTGCTCCACCGTCTCCTGCCTGATGAGAAGAGGAAACAAAGGATGTTAAAAAAAAACATTGAACACACAATGGAGCTGGAAGAAACAATACAGCAGGGTTTAAACAATCAATCCGTTAGTGATTCCTTTCTCCCAACCAGTTATTTTGGTCATGCAAGTTAAATACGCATTTGCAGTAGTATTCGTAAGTAGTTGGTCAAATTCATCTAGTCAAAGTTGCTGCCTCTGTGCTCCATGAGGTTAAATACTTACAAAATGAATTGTTGGTTTTGTTTAGACAAAAGGCATTGTGAGATGTTGAGGGCAAGTCTGTACAATTGTCACAAAGCCTGTTCCATTCACTTGACAATTTTCCTTGCCAGGACAACAGTCCTGGCAACAATAATGCGTGTTGATTAATAAATGCATGGTGATTGCTACTACATGTATTTCGTACACAAACAATGACATGACAACCAGGATCATACAATGCTGCCTCTTGTTGAGACACTGCACATTGCTGTTGGGGTGGGGGTGGGGGGGCAGATGTCAAGAATACTAGATGAAAGTTGTTTTATTACACACAAATATGACGTTAATACATGCATAAAAACAACATTGTTATTATGACATAACCAAGAGCGTACTTCTCCAGTGTGGCCAGCAGGGGGTCTGGGTCCGAGCTACCCTGGACCTGGAACATCTGATCTCTGCTCAGTCTGATGATCTCACACAGAGACTGGGAGGCATTGGAGTGCCTCTGTTCAGGACAACACGACCCGTGTGGAATACATACAGGGTAAGAATATGAAGAAAAATTCAGAACTAAGACTGGAGGCTACCATATACATTTACCAATTCAGACATAGTTTAATGTAGGATTTACTGCATTAAACCATACGATTTTTACACCGTTGCGGTTCCAATTCCTGCTGCTTCCATTTTTTTATAATGCTATTGCCATGTGATCAAAACTGTGCATTGACGCATTTTGATTGGCTTGAATAACAATGTGTGAATTCCAATAATTGACTCACGTCTTCGTCCTGACTAGATTGTACCATGTCCACCAGCCTCTGGATCACCTTCTCTTCATTCAACCACTGCAGTGAGCGAAAAATAAGAGGTTGGGGTTAGGAGACATAAAGCTAGAGCTACGGCATCAATAAATAGATAAATAACAAAACACAAACAAAATAATGAAATCCCACACTCAATCACAAAGCAGCAGTGGCATTTGAAATATCAGAACCACATTTTGAATCAAGTCTTAAATCTAGTCTTTTTGTGGTATTCAGTTTTAGAGTAAAGATGTGTACACCCTTCATAAATATAGCTACATATAGAGCTGCACTTGCTGCTGTACACAGGCAAAAAATACTATTCAGTTTGCTGTTTTCTTCACAAATACAAACAAGGCATATCGATTAAACAGTCTACTCACATTAAGCACGTCCTGTCTTAGCTGCTGTGGTTCGATACACGTCAGCATCCTGAGCAGCAGGTCCATGATGGCCGATGTCCCGATGTGTTTGATCACCAAGTCTACAAAGTCCTCCCGCTTCCTCAGAAACTCTACAATCTAAAAATATGCATGCACACAAACCCACAATAAGGTGATTCTTGTTTGTCTGATTCTGTATGAGATTTTAATGGTCCACTTGATTTACATCCCCCAAAAAAGTGTTTTATCATGAGAGCGATTTGCTCCACAATATGACTACAGTTTGATGATAGCATTTATTTTGTTGGTAACCATGGTATAAACACAATATTAGACTCGAGGCTATGCTTTATAGTCATTACTGGCACCAAAGTGATGCAGTTAGGACCGAGGTTCTGAGCTCTGTAAGCATCTCGCCATCTCGAGTTACATTGCTTAAATCCGTCTCAAGAACAAGGCAGTATTGGCGGCGAAGTAAACATGCACACAATCACACCTACGTCCACAAGACACAAGGCCCGGCCACTGACTGGGTTTGTACCTGTTCGGGCTTGCGGCCAATAAGAATGGAGAGGACTTTGGAGAAGAAGCTGGCCAGGAGTGGATTCAGGGGTGGCTCGTTTTGGAGAAAGCCGTAGAGTTTCATCAGTAGGTTCTCGTCTTCCCCCAGACGGTCATTGATCTGACCAACGTCTGACGTCAGCAGCTCACACGATATGTTAGGGTACCTAGAGAATTAACTTTAACATGAGACTTTCATGCTTAAGTTTTAGACTATAATGAATAGCCCATTTTGTTCTTTCATCACATGAAATACTAGGTGTATTCAATTAAGCCACAAAAAAAATACATGAATAATATGCATGAACACAGCCTTACTTGTATTTGACCTTTTCCTCTACATCAGCATTGGGTTCCTGTGTGATGAAGGTGACCAGGTGGTCCATGCACTGCGGCCTGAGCAGGAAGTCCACCAGCTTGTGGTTCTGGGCCTTGCACTCCTGGAGGACATCCTCCTCATCCATTACTTCTGTCAGCGTCACGTCCTCCTTCTCCAACAGCGTGTCGATGTGAGACGTGGTGTGGAGGTCAAACTTCCAAAACATGATGACTCTAAATACAAGACAAGTCCAAGTTACCACACCACACATTTCCAAGTGACCACACCATACATTTCTAAGTTACTTTAATACAATGAAAATAGGCATCCCGATCCCCAAGTGTGATTGCCTTTACTCTTTCATGAATAACCTTTATGCAACATATTTGAACAGATCCGGAGAGCTCACACTGTTTCGGAGGTAGACATGGATAAATATGCATGTGGATATGTTGACTCTTCATCAAAAGTAGACAACCAGAGATGCTTATAAATGTTTTTCTTGACCTAAACCACGTTAGTGAAATTATACCTTCTTTTTATATGAAAAATAATTTAACACCGGCACAAGAGCTCTATGTGTTTGGCTTTCTATGGTATACACTGTGGTGGATTTCAACCTTTAGATGGCAGCAAAAAGAACAGTGCGTGAAGAATAAAATGGGAGATTGAGCGTTTTTTGTAGTCCTGGTGACAATTAGCTTTTCCATGCCCACCTGCGTGTGTGTGGAGTCCAGAGATTGGAACTGGGGTTAAAATGAGAAGGTGTGTTCTACTCTTTGGGAGTTGTTGCCCATTACAGGCTGGCTTGCTGGGCAGACGGTGGTGACAGACAGATGACACAGCAGCACACATACAGCAGCAGTGGCACCCAGCAGTTCCTCAAAACATCAACAGCAAACACCTGAGAGAACAGTACACATATAGAGAGAGTATAAAGTGTTAATAGAAATTCTACAAAAATATGGCGTGACCATATGTCTTCAAACACACATTGGCTTCAACATTGTCTTCATGTCCTAATCATTTTCAGTAAAATTGTATTTTTAATCATGTTTTGTATTATCTCATAATTGATCATGAATATGATATATTGACATCCTCTGATAATGACGTAAATATGTTTTATCAGTACTGGCTGACATAAAGTGTATGCCTGATGAATGACACTTGCGTTTTGCAGTAACATTTTCCACTTTGGCACCCTTTTATCTACCCGAGACAGATCAGCTTACTCAAAATAGAAAATAATTAAATGCAAAGGGATATAAAAGTCTTTCCACCAGTGTGAATGTCATTAGCACATAATTAATAAGTATCAGAGCAACTTATCTGGTACATTTTTTAGTCAATTTTCAGCCATAGCAATAAGATTACTGATATATATTGTGCATCCCTACATACCAAGTCACCTGAATACAGAGTATTTGTTTGATGGAACTGTGTTGCTGCATGCAATAATCATGGTCAGTTTGGTACACATACATTGATTTAGATCTGGATTGAAGTAGACAAACAACACTACACACCAGAAGACAGTCTGCAATAGCCTTGTTCAATTTAAAACATTCTGATGTAATATTTACAAAATACCGTGCTGCCTGAATTGTGTCTCTACATAAAAGCAATTTACATGGGAGGATTATTCCAAAATTGAACAAGGTTTCTAGGTAAAACTTGGATATACTTGGATAATTGGATATAGTGCTATCATTTCCATGGTATGGTAAATGACCGATTTCTGGTCAAGTACATGGGACACTGTGTGTTTGGTTATCTACAATCTGTACCATCTCCAATGTTGACTCACAGCCCTCACCTGAGACTCTGTCGATGTTTACTTGCACAGCACAGATTCAGAACCGACCATCTACCTTGCTGACTTCAGTCATATCGTAGAGGTATGTAGCAAAAACACCCACACTTGTAAATGTATAGGACATTTAGCTTGAAAGCATGATTACATTATTGTATTACTCTACTTTTACAAAGAGAATACAATTGTTTCCCATATTGTTCCTGTTTGATTGCATCCCTAGGCTAAAGCTCCTGGCTCTGGCTGTGAATACAAGTTCAGTCAGTCATGTTTATTGTTCAACATGGTTTCTATTGCCTCTATAACCAACGCCTATCAATTCATCAAGCTTCAGAATGTTTATCCACACCTTTTCAAAATAAAGGTATCTTCAGGTCATGGATACGCCCATAACCTGAGTGGTGAATGAGAAAACTTCTGGCCATTCATGGATGGTGCCAACCCCCCCAGATATAATAGTTACACCAGCCACTGGGCCCGACCAACGTCTTCCCCATTGGGTAGTTCATTTCATTAAAACAAAACAATAACCTCATTAATAACCCCCTGTTTGTATTTGTTGTGTTGTGCTAATAACATGGTAATATCGTCCATCTCACCTACAGTCCCCTTTTTTCCTAACACAGACGTTTAACTTGTCGGGTGATGCAATTGCTTCTGATGTGAAGACAGTGTTTGCATCGGAGATGTTGTGAAGACACGTTACACCTGCAGCATTAGTGCGATGTCCAATGTTAGTGTAAACCAGATCATCACTGTTACATTAGCACACATGTTCAAGTACAGCTGTTCTGAAGTATAGCTGGCTCCCATACTGGAGACCAGCAGGGTGCTGCTGAAACATCATCACTCAGGTTGGTCCCAGATCCAACACTGTCGTCTCCGTTTAGCATCGGGGGGACGTCCAATATACAAAATAAGTCAGACCAACTAACACGTTTGGTAAGTGTTCAGGACCATAACGTTACGAGTCGCAGGAACCACACATAAAGCCGGCTGCTGTAACGCCAGCGACGGTGTTTGCGTTGACAGCTAGCTCCTGCTAGCCAACACAACTCACAGAGAGGACGCTGGTTTAAGGAAATAAAACGTGAGGACCAAATCAACAAAGCCTTTCCATTCATCTGACCGGTACATGTCGTACGTCGGCGTTTGTCCTATTCGCTCCCAAGGATTTTAAACTTGGCTATAATAATCACAGTGTGTGTGTGTGTGTTGTCAAAGTAACCTTTATACTGCAAAAAAAGCAAGATGGCCAAGTATGCTCCTTGCTAAGACAGCGGCGCTAGCCGGCTATGGAGGACTGTTAGCTAGTCGCCACTTCTCGTCTTTTCAACGAGAAGTGCAGAAAACTGGCGAGCGTACCTACCGATAAACCTCCCGCGGGGCGACACGTATCCGGCACGCAGTTTATCCCACCGTTAGCCCGACGCCGCGACTAAAGACACGTCGACATTGCGCTGCGGCGACGCTTATAAAAATATATACTGTTTAAAACTGATTCTGACGGGCGCGAAAACGTAGATTATCTGAGGGCACTTTTCAAGATGGCGGCGTCGTCAGTCAACTTCAGCGACCCCCTTCCCCCAACTACAACTTACCTATCACCCGCAGACCATAGCGGGCGCGCTATTGGTCGGTGAGCCTGTCAGTCACGGAGCACAGTGCGACGCTATTGGTCGGTGAGCCTGTCACTCTCGGAGCACAGTGCGAAGCTATTGGCTGGCCGGCGTGCCAGTTCAAGGCAGGGTGACTGAATTCCTGTTTTACAAATCACAGTGCACAGTAATACTTTCTAAATATGGCCCAAAAAACGTTTAAAATATTGGTACAATATCATAAAGTTAACACTATTGCGTTAGTGTAATCATTGTAGAATATTTAATTTCGTTTAGAGTTGAATATAACAAAAACCGTTGACTCCACCCATACATTTCCACGGACCTCTACATCTAACGCACCGATAGATCACGTGTTACGTCGTTAGAGACGCCCACTGATGCGACGATGGACATAAGATCAAAACATTTGCATATGTTGCTTATTTATAATATTGTTAAATGGGTGTTACTCAAATCGTCAATGTAAAGCAATATTGTATTTCTATTGATCTAGACTAGCGATTGCAATTACTGCAACGATTATACAATTGTGTTTTTTACACAGTCATGACGTCTACAGAATACATTATCTGCTATGGCACAAGTACATTAAGTCATTTAGTTGGTCAATGATCACTGGGAATAACGTTGTTTACAAGGGAAAACGACCACGAATATCGGTGTGTGTGTGTGTGTGTGTGTGTGTGTGTGTGTGTGTGTGTGTGTGTGTGTGTGTGTGTGTGTGTGTGTGT
>JAOPJI010000142.1:8566991-8577144 GCA_027122695.1 Merluccius productus
CAATAACCTCCTAATTACTGCTTATTGATAGTAAGTAAGGAAGTTGTTGTACATAAATTACGATCTTAGCAACTAGTAACTAGCAACATCACCTGAAATGGTGATGTGGTCCCTAATCTAAAGTGTTTAGCGGTTTACTGTTGCACTTTCTCCTAACAAATGTACTTATTGTAAGTCACTTTGGAAAAGCGTCTGCTAAATGCCCTAAATGTAAATGTATGAATGGTTTTAAAATTAGTGCTGCTGTCTTGACTAC
This sequence comes from Merluccius productus, assembly GCA_027122695.1. Lineage (NCBI taxonomy): Eukaryota > Metazoa > Chordata > Actinopteri > Gadiformes > Merlucciidae > Merluccius > Merluccius productus. The sequence continues at coordinate 8,567,248 of JAOPJI010000142.1, forward strand.
GTCTTTCTTATCAGCGATGTGCCTTAAAACAAGGCATTCAAGGGGCGTGCCCCAGGCACTCCTGTGCAGGAAGTGGTGAGTGTAGCTAGCTGGTAATATTCCACCGTGTCTATGAACAGAATTGATGCAATAAAATGGATATGTTGAGTATGAACCTACAGAAATTGAGTCATTACTACCGACGCCTCAGTAGCTGCCTGCCTATCAAGCTGCAGACTAGCCTGACATCACCAGATCTATTCGCAAATGCGTATTATTCTGGAACCTCTCAGTTCATTTTTCGATTTCTGAGGGGCATTATCAACGAGTGCACACCAAAATGCCTCTGGCATAAATGATAGTGATTGGCCCGACCCGGGTCAGGTCGGCTGGAAATGAATGGGACGGGGACCAGACCATCTGCCAGAGCAAATAAAACATGAGGTTGCAGATTTGTCTGGTTCCCAGACTAGTTGTTCAAACGATGATGTCATCCCTGATTGAGTTCTAATTGAGTGCTATATTTTATTGTGTTGCAGGACCCATCGGTCACACAAGTTACCAACTCGACCATGGGGTCCGTGGAGCAGTTCAACCCCTTCCCTGCTCATCCCACAGTAGGTTATCTGAAATACCTGTTATGTAAACTGCACTGTGTGGCATTCCTTGTGAAGTGGCCGGGGATTATTTTTCACTGTTGCACGTCTCCATTGTGCATCTTATCACAGTAGTTCTCATTATGAATATTGGTACCTTTTTATTACCAGGAAAGTCTGGCTGCTACCACCCCAGCCTCCACCTCTCCATACCAGCCTGCAGTGCTGCAGCCCTCCACGGAGCCCAGCCCACAGGTGAGCCATGTCACTACTCCCACCTCCCATCCATCAAGCACTAGTAGTAGCACTAGGTGTTTATTGTTATTCCCACCATGGCATTACTTTTGAGTATTTGTATTTGTTATCAAATTTGCAGGCTGGTAGTACAATTGGGTTACCACATTTAATTTATTTGTATTTGTATATATTTAATACAAATTAAATTCCTTCTATGGCTATTATTAAGGCCAGAATTTAGTTGACCATGTGTGTGTATATGTGCAAAAGAGGGAGCAAAAAGGAGTGAAATAGGTAAGACTGCAGTCTGTGCAGTCTTCCATATATTGGTTTAAAGTAAAACCAAACCAAACAACTTATTTTGAAAGTGATGTAGTAGTTTGTGTGCTGTGGATTGATCCAAATCCAAATCTAGAATTAAATACACGTTTTAAAAACATAGGATACAATGTAAATACTAAATATGGATTCTCACATTGCCCTCTGTAGGTTAAACGCATGCTAATGCATAAGTTACCTGTTATTGGCCATTTTGGGTTACCAGGTAACGCCAATCAAACATTCTGGCTACACCACCCCCCCCCAAAAAAAACGGATTGTAGATAGTAGAAGTGTTGTGCAAGAGAGCGAAAGACTGAAAGGTAATATAGCCCCGCATCTAAATGGAAAATTATTTGTAAAATTATATTGATACAGCAGTTTTTGCTTTCAATATGCCTCTACTTGTATTTAAGTGAATTGTAACTTTGCTGTCATTTTTGCTTAGGTGCAAATATTGGTTTATACTTCAACTTCTCCTTCTACGATAAGATGCATTATCATGGAAAACGAATGAAACCAATTGCCTCAAAATGGCTTATAAGAGATGGATTTCTCCATTCTGTCTGCTATCGTACTTCTGTATCCCTTACCCTTATCCCAGTCTCTACCACTTCCCCTTGCATCGCTGTCGCTGCGTAGCTGTTTACCGGAGATGGTCAGTAACCCAGCCACTCTCTCCGCTCTGCCCCCCCACCCCTCCACCTTGCAGGCGACGGCGGTCGCAGCCCAGGCCAATCTGCTGAGGCAGCAGGAGGAGCTGGAGAGAAAAGCTGCTGAGCTGGACCGCAGGGAGCAGGAGCTGCAGAGCAGAGGCCCAACAGGTCACTATGGATACTACAGCCCACCCGTAGATGTAGTAGGGCAGAATGCTTCATGGGATTTTTTGTTGGCAGTACCCCGCCATATTGAGAGGACTCGTAAGAGTCGCAGTACTGTAAAATCCTAAATCAATGTAAATATACCGTAATCTAGGCTAATGCAAACTTTTTGCTTGAGAAACGCTGTGGCAGTTTCAAACACAATCCCCATAATGACAAATCATTTGACAATTAATGTGGTATGAAGGGGGCGTGGCTTGGCGGCGGCTGCTAAAAGAGGGGGAGGGGCGGCTCAATCACAAGAATCGACGCAGCTGTAAGGGGTTAGAGTAATGAGTGATGGACTATATATGTACTCATGGTTGTCCTGCTCTGCCCCTACAGTGAGACCGGGTCCAGGCCCGTCGCAGTGAGACCCGCGACCCAGAGAGCCTGAGCGTGTTTTTTAGTTAGCGACAATTGAGTTTTCCTAGCTGTTTCGCCAGGGAATTAAAGACGTTACCCTAGACGTTACAATCTAAGTGCCCTGTGGTAGCCTATACTCGGCTACAATGGAAGGAGCCCCATCAGTGCCAAGCCACGTCCCCTTCATACCCCTTCCAAAATGGAGGCAGCCATTGCGATGTACAAGCCCTATAGAAGGAATTGCAGCGCAGTGGACCCATGTCGAGCATGTTATCAAGCGATGACAAGTCAAGTTGTGTCTCTGTAACACACTGGCGTTGAGAGCAGAAATGGTAATATTGAATGAAAACCCTGTTAACAGGGCTCTAAAAGATGGTGAGCTTTTATTTTATTTGAAAATTAAATTAGTAGGTAGCTTTAGCCACAGTGCAGGTAATGACATGTGCCCATAACTGGTTTTAATATCTGTATAAACCACTGAATGAAATGATGCATTCACCCATAACTCTTTTTAATATATTATATCTGTATAAAGCATTGAATGAAATAATGCCAGTGACATCCATGAAACGCATTAGAATCTAAGTCAGTAAGCTGCAAGAGGTTGCTACTGTTTTGTAGATGAATTCCATCTCCATTCATTTATACATACAGAGGAAATTGAATCAAAGGCAGCAAATTCTCAGATCAATCGGATTGGGGTTATTCTTCAACCCTGTTCTCTTTGTATAAAGAGGTTCTGTCTATGGGGTTGGATTTGTAGTATTGGAGTTACTCTATAACTCTCTCTTCTCTGTGTAAACAGGCAAGGAGAACAACTGGCCTCCTCTCCCAAAAAACTTTCCCATCAAACCTTGCTTCTACCAGGACTTCTCCGAGGACATCCCAGAGGAGCATCGCAGGATCTGCAAGATGATTTACTACCTGTGGATGTGTGAGTATAGAGTGTATGGCCATGGGCATTGTGTTATTGGAAGTCTGTTTGTGTAATAGTATCCACTTTGAGTAACGGTTGTCGATACATTAAGATAAAGATACAAAATCCTATTTAGCCACCATGTAGTCTTACAAATTTAATGGGATGGCCACTGAAATGTCAATAATCAGGGTGTGTCACTTCCTCATGATTACTCAATCTTATGACCAATGGTGATGTGTACAGACTAATCTCTATAAACAGAAGCCATAGGCTTTAAGCATACATTTGTAGGCAGGTGACAATATTTGAGGCATCAACTGCATGCTGGTTTCCTTTTTGGGGATGAGTTGAATTGACAAATTACATTTGAGTGTGTAATATAGGCAGGGATTTCAACAGGATGTTTAGGTTGTGTGCAGACAGAAGTGTTCATGTCGATAACGAAAAGAGTAGCAACAAATTGACTACAATCGATGTGTGGATATAATGCAGATAGAAGTTTGAGTCGAACAAGAGAAAAAAGTCTTGTTAGTCGGATTACATTCAATTGAATAACAAACATCAACTTGACCCTGAGAAATGTATATTTTGCCTCTATGGTTTGTTTGTAGTAGTGTTTATTTAAATGGAGATCCTATTGTCATGATTGGTCTTTGTAGTAGAATTAATATTATCATTGTCATTATCATTGACGTCTTCAACAACTCTCTTGTTTTGCCTTCCATAACCCCCTCTTTCGACAGTCAACTGTGTAACCCTGTTCCTCAACCTTCTGGCCTGCTTGGCTCTCTTCACCACGGGGAGTAGCGGTAGCGGTGTAGACTTTGGCCTTTCCATCCTCTGGGTGATCCTTTTCACGCCCTGCTCCTTCCTCTGCTGGTACCGACCAGTGTACAAGGCTTTCAAGTGAGTGTCCTGTCCAATCAGCATTGACCTTTGCGATCCCTCCAGAGAAGCCAAGGCTTTAGACATACCCCCTTATTTTACATGATTATATGCATGGATACTAACTGTTTGTTATTTCCAGATCTGACAGCTCCTTTAGCTTCTTCTTCTTCTTCATGGTGTTTTTCTGCCAAGTGGTGATCTTCATCATCCAGTCAGTCGGCATCCCCGGCTGGGGCAACAGGTAAGTCCGATCTTGTGTTTTAGACTAGACTAAATACCTGAATATTGCTTAAGTGTTTTCTTCCCATTGGCAATATCCACATTTAAAATATACAGAACCTGCTGTCGCAACATAAATTCTCCTGTCAAATACTGAGACCCATGGCTTTTAATAATGATAACAAATATCTGTGTTGCCTAAACCTTCAAACGGGTGTCAGAGGTTCACGTCTTAGCCCGATATTCTGTTTGTTATGTGAAGGCCAAAATGTGTCCGAAAATATTGTATGTGTACGCACGTTTTTCAAGTTTGTGAGCTGGCCTGTTAAGCTGCTCTCGTCTCTCCTCTCCCTCCACTGCCTCTTGGTATCTCTTCTGACAGAGACCTTCCATCCTTCAGCCTCTAGCCTGCTGTCTGTCTCTCTGTCCTGGTAACTTCTTTGTAAGTCTCTGCTTCCACTGTCTACTGCCTGTGCTAAAATTCCCTTCTTCTAGTGTTTGTGAATTAATTCTTTTTTTTCTATAGTACTGATCGCATCAAATACAATCCAAATGCCAATAATGCAATACAAATGCCGTCATAATGCCGTATTTACATGAGGGAAGAACTGAAGATCTCATTGTTTTCCTGTATTACTTTGAAAGGACCAAATTGATATCATACTTCATTTTTCTAATCGAATCTTATATTTGATATAAAATGCTTGGGACAAGGACGAAAACTGATCTTCAACTAAATTCAAATATTACTTTTTACAGCACATGCAGTGCAAGCTGTAAATCTTTGCCTTCTGTTCCTCCTCACCTAGCATGCTTCTCTTGTTGCTTATTAAACCCAGCTTGCCTGTCTGTCTTACTTGGTGTGTAGAATAGATCACTCCACCGCTCCAAATTAAAGGCCTCATTCGTAGACAGAGCTGTACCTTGGGGCGGATATACTTTGGGTCAGTGATGTAGTCACTATAGTATTGCCTTACTATCACAAGTGTGTCTTCTTTGACAACATCACCCACTACCCCCTTCACCTTCAGCGGCTGGATCACGGCGTTTTCCGCCATGTCTAGTAACACTGCGGTCGGGGCCATTATGATGGTGGTGGCCATCTTCTTCACCATCTGTTCCATTCTGTCCATCGTCCTCCTCAAGATGGTGAGTTTTTCTTTGCGTCCGGTTGAAAATTTCAATTTTTACTTGCACTTGACATAGGGCTGTGTAAAAGCAAGAATTTGCCAAATCGATATGTATGAAAAAGAAAAAAAGGGGCTAAATAATTGCTTAAATGTGCAAGCCATCAGGTTGTAACAGTTTACCTCTTTATTTGTAGAGGAACAGTAGGATATATTTTGTGTATCTGTGGTGCTGTTGAGAGTGGTTACAACACAGCAGCAGCCACTTAGTGGTCGGAGGTTTAAACAACACATTGAAGAATAGGTATTTTATTTAACCTTAACAATATATCGATATGATGTTTTATCGACACACAATATTGGCGTAGATAGTATAGATTGCGATACTCAACACGGTGTTGATATAACACCTGAGCCAGGCTCTAAATGTTCAAATGTAATGTCTTGGTTCTATACAGGTGCACAGAAATTACAGACGCACAGGAGCCAGTTTCCAGAAGGCCCAACAGGAGTTCTCCCAGGGCGTGTTCACCAACAAAACCTTCCAGTCGGCCGCTAGCACGGCAGCCGCTTCCGCAGCTCAGGGGGCCTTCCAGGGCAACAACTAACACCAGATGGGCTAGAGATGGGCTAGGCTCGGCTAGGTCAAGGTCTATAGTAGAATATCTGGTCCGGATGAAAATGTAAAACTGTTTTTCCTAGGAAGTTTATTTCCACTCCAATCATGCAGGCCTCAAAGGCACAGCTATTCCTCTTGCAGGACCTCTTCGCCTCAATGTTATGCTCATTGTGCACTGTGCTTGTATGAATAGTTTTCTTTTGAAATGATGCTTATACGTAAGGAGTACTCTTGTGTACTGTATGGACTGTGGTCCAGGCCACCTCTCTCCACCAATATCATTCATGCCTCTTCCCTTTTGGCATTTTTCTTTGGTCAAATATTCATTCATGTTCACATTCACCCTCTCCCAAAAAGCCCATACAAGTATGCTGTCATTCTTTTGCTGCTGCGGAGGCCGGCCAAAATTATTATTTTTCTTTTTATATTCAAGGAATATGGAAGGCAATGTTTTCTGTCAGGGTGCAAAGCCATGAGTGAAGTTAACACATTTGTCTTTAATTGTATTGTTTTGTTTGTGCACTTTTTTGAAATTCTCTTCAGATTGTCTTGGCATTTGGCACTTTTCCAAGGCTTGCGTGTGTGTTGTGTAAGAACATGGGTGACATAGACAAGCATTTGTTTGTTGATTAGCTATGGACTTCTGTCGATTTTGTATTATAAAAAAATGAAGCCTTTCTGTTTGTCAGTTATCAGTGTCTTCTATGTAGTCCTGTGTAGCTTTTATCTTCTTAAAACATGTAATGTCGTCTTCCTTTTTATTAGTGACAAACAGAAATGGAGGAACGGGTTTCACCTGATTGGCTATAGTAAAGAATGTATGTCACAAATCATCTTTTGCCATATATGTGGATACTTTATGCTGTAAATACACATTTAACTACACAAAAGCTTTTGTGAAGCTTGACAAGGGATTACAGCACATTTGAGGTGCTCAGATTTTACATCATGTCTAAATCATAGCTATTTGCAGTTGGTCTGATTTAACTTTTGAACTTTATTATTACAAAAATTGCCTACAAACTCTGGGCTGGAAACAAAGTTTAAATAAAGGCTTAAAATGTATTTTGAAAGATTTAAATTATTCAGTTTTCTTAATTTCTTAATTTTAACACACATTGAGCAACTTGCTCAGATGTTCAATTCTTTCAATTCTTTAACCCTAACAGGAACCAGCCCAGGTTTGGGGATAGAACAAATGACATTACACAAATGTATATTTAAAATATATTAAATATAAAGCATGTTTCATTTGAAACCAGCTGTTGTAGGGGTGTGAGGGTTCCTGTGTTGTTGATTAACCACTAATCTGTGATATATAAAGTATGTTGTTTTTTGTTCAGCCTGGGAAGAACTCAAAGCCCCAGCTTGGCCAAGTGAAGCAACATGAAGTTTTGAATGAACAGACAATGTAATTGAATTGACCTTGCATGATTTGTAGTAAACATTGTTTCAGAACGTTCTGAAGTGCATTTATGTAAGTTCTACCAGAACAGAGGGGTTTTCAGCAATTGCAGTTATTACTTTTATTTTTGGATCAATGATTTTATTCATTTTGTTCCAATGCTCACAGGTAGTCCCCTAGAGACAAACAAAATTATTTGTGGACTGGTGTATATGTTCTATGTGATTTCAAACAGACTTGCCGTTGTGTAATGTATGCAAATTACTTGCTTTGGAAATAAATGCTAGTACTCGAGTAAATTTGTCAAAGCTGAAATGTTTGTATTTCAATGTTGAATATTACTGATAACTGATTCAAAATAAAAGCTTTGACCAAAACCATAACCAGTTAAGGAAAAGCATTCATTATTTAAACCACATACAAATAGGCCTACAGAAATACATTGAACTTGGATGTCAAGGAGAGATAGCTCTGATAGGCTGTGAAATGAAGTGCACGTATGTCCAATACCCCTTCCCCACCCCTTCCTATGAAAACCACTAGAAAGTGGACCACGTTATATTTTATATTTCCTATGGAATTTAGTCCTGAGTATGAGCTTGCACATTTCATATTTTAACAAGCAACGATCTAATGTGTGGCCTCGGACACGGGATGTAAATGATTATCCAGTGTTTGGCCTCTAGCTGTTCACCAATGACCACTTGTATGGTTATCCAGCCTAACCCATAGACCTCCTTCAACACCTCCATGTCACCCACAGCAGGTACCACAAGTGGCCACTAGAGGGCAGTGTGTCTGAATAGGGTTTTGTGCTGAAACGCCGACTCACGGTTCTCTCCAGAAGAGGGCCCTCTGCTGGTGGAGGGACACGAGGGTGATGGCCTACACGTGGGGCTTTACATGTAGTGATGTATGCTGTGTGTGTATACATACATGATACATCCAGCAACGGCAGCACACATTCCTTAATAGCCTCGCCTGGGAACGAGGTCGTCTCTCACCTACCCAACAATAACATGTCACATTAAAACATAGTAGGTCTCCTATTCTGGGCCTGTATGTGAACAGTACATGGGAAGGGGTCAAAAGTGAAAACAACATGGTACATACATCGTATATGGCTTAAGGCTTTATAAAATAAGGCTTTATACGTCAGTGTTTGTCTCAATGCATGACTAGAAAATGGTCAAACCCAATGCTCTGGCTATTAGTTTCACATCTGGAATAATAATGTTTCTGCTGAATGTGCACATAATCACATTCACTAGCCGGACTCAAAACTCAACTGAATGTGACCAAGTGAGCAGAACTGGTTCTTTTTGAAGTCCAATGCCTCTGATATTGTACACAAAAAAGCCAGTTATATGTTATGGACTCAGTAGCCTACTTCTGGAACTTCATAGGCTAATAAGCCTATTTGCCTTTCCACTTTGGTCTAAAACAAATGTTTCTCCTGGAAGACACTACGGCATTTTGATTGTCCCTTATTTAGCCTCCTGACTTTAGCCTGTAGCTTCTCCGCGAGCCGTTAGGTGACGTCACTTCGCTGTAGACCAATCAGCGACAAGACCGCCGCTCCAAAACTCTACCAGTCAACTGTACCCCCCGCGCGCGCGGCACACCGTGACTCCCCCCCAGCACCTCGCGCTGCGCTGCCTCACAACGGGCGCAGTTGTCATGGCGATGCTATCCGCCCCGGCGTCTGCTCCGGGGGTTGTTGCCATGGAGATCCCGGTCCGAGGCGCTCTGGCGGCGGTGGAGGAGGACGACGGAGGGAGCGCGCCGCCCGGGTCCGGGTCCTGGTCCGGGTCCGAGCCGGAGCACCGTCAGCACCGTCAGCACCGCGGACAGCGGCCGCGGCGGGGATCGCCGTGGGAGCGGCGGAACTACTCCATGCTGGTGGTCATCGGGGAGATCAACACCGAGCACCAGCTCACCGCCGCTAGGCAACACATAGAGCGGGGTGGGTGTGATTTAACCACAACTTGTGGACCTCAGACCTATGAGCTCAGCTATTATTGGACCAGAACCTGCGGTATGGACGAGCGTTGCGCCTCGAAACGCCAGCGGTTTCCCACGGGCGACGATCTGTGGCGCATTAAATGGAGTCAGCTGCAGCATTGCAGCATGTCTGCAGTAACTTTCTCTCACGTGGATGAACTCAGTGTGTCCACACTAGGCGACGCGGTCACTAGGTGTGCATGTTGTGTAGGACTATGTAGTGTGGGAGGGGGGGGGGGGGGCGTAAATATGACACGACAATTTTTTTAATTTGTTTGGGGTGGGGAAAAAGCAGGTGGGGGCGTTAAAATAAAAAAAAAAAGAAAATTTGGTTTTAAGAAAATCAAAAATAATTATAAT
>JAOPJI010000142.1:8593964-8618315 GCA_027122695.1 Merluccius productus
TCTCTCTCTCTCTCTCTCTCTCTCTCTCTCTCTCTCTCTCTCTCTCTCTCTCTCTCTCTCTCTCTCTCTCTCGATCACACACACATGTATGCGTGTGTATGTGTGAAAAGCATCAGAAAAGACGTTTGTCGTGTGGTGCGATGTGTGTGTTTCTGTTTGCATGCACCCATGCATTAATCAAGGAAGTAAGCAGAATCCTCGCAAAAGAGGCCAATCAAGGAAAGTAAGAGTAAGTCCAAAAAAAGCATGTCCAGTATGGACGGAAGTTAAACTAGATCACCCAGAAACAGAAATGTAATGTAAATGAAATGTATTTCAAATACATGTTTATTTGTATCTATTATTATCTCTACTTTTGGTTATATTGTCAGCAATGCAACCCGAGGTCAGGGTTGGTAGGCTAGGGTCCTTTTTTTTCTTTGCTGGCCGGAATTAAACTAAGTAGCTCAAAAACACTAAACCAAGGTTTCTGCTTTAGTGTTCATAAATGAATAGTTTTTCTCCATTCAATAATCCATCATCTCAAGTACAAAACAGATTGACCTCTTCTGATACATTCATATAGTATGGATGGAAAGGCAGATAAATAGTTTGATTGTTTTCCGATCCAAACCCTGTTTCTAGAATTAGCACCTAGACCTTCGTCTGCAGCAGCAGTGATTAGCATAGGCGCTTTAACTGGATCAGCAAGCAGAATGATTCATCGCTGCCAAATCACAGGACAAGGATTAGGAGCAGGAGCTTGAGTGACCCCTAACCACAGAAAGCGCGTTAGTGGAGAGAGAAGAGTTCATCCGTAGAAGCCTGCATTGATAGCCACACGGGACACAAGAAGAATGCATAAGTTATATCATGCTTTCTGACTTTGGACAATGTACAACGTGATTGATACACAACCTGTATAGATTTCAGAGTGCTAGGTGTGTCTCATCCACTTGCCATTGTCGACTTCACTGCAGCAGCAGTGACTCAGCAATGATACGGGGCCTCCAGTCTCTCCATCGGAGGCAAAGATTCTGTGTTGCGATGAATGATTGGGATGATATATAGTGAAGATAGGCATAGGACTTGTTGCCTTGTCTCTCTACCATCCTTTCATTCCCCAGTTCACTTTCTACCACTTCATTACCAAACCCAGACAGTAGAATCACATTATTCACATTAGATTAGGATCGATGTTTAGGTGTCTGCTTGTGCTCCACTTTTATAAGTCTATGTCTTGAAGTGTATGTTGATGTTTGAGAGGATGGTGCCTGAGTTATCAGGTTCAGCATTTTCTCTTCATTTAAATTGATCTAATTTGTTAACCAAAAAAGGTGATTGGGTGATTCATTCGTCAGTGAAGCACATTTTAAGTGCATAGCTAAATATTTGCACCATAGCAACCGTGGAGATGCTGTTTGATGTTTTAATGAAGTGGAAATATAATTGGTTGTTATTTGCAACCTACCTTTGGCTTTATCTTCTGAGATATAGCATCATACAGTCATTTTATATTTAGAATGGTGTATCACCTAGTCCCATCTTTTGGCACTGAAGTCAGCATTAGTTTAGAGTTTAGCTGGATGGGTGATGCTGTCCATGGTCCTAAAATCCCTTTTAGTCTTGTGTTATGCACTATAATATCATACCATATCTTATCGGATATTTAAATTCACGGCTTTATAGTCAATCATATGTATGAAAGTACTTTGTGTTTCAGGTTGAAGATTAAGGGGAATTGACCCCAAGCAAGTCCTGAGGCCAACACCCTGTTGTCTTTGAGTTCCTTGAACTTTCCTCCCACTCCCCAACGTGTGCTAAATGTGGAACAGTATCTGGAGCAGTGCAGTGGCTGTGCTGGGTGGATGGGCGCACCATTAAGCTGCCTTTTTTAACAAGTGTTCCCGTTTTGGGAGTTCAGAGACACAGATATTTATATCAAGCGGGTCAGCTGAAAAGGCTGGAATGAAGCGCATCGAGTGTGTCTGTGTGAAAGGTGTCCGTCCTTTCTCTGGAGCCGCGGATCAACCATGTGACAATGTTGTTCGTGGTTTGAAAGGGAGTGAGGTGTTTGTGAGGCTAAGTATCAACCGATCTGGGGATTCGGGGGTCTATGCTGGGGTTAGAGTTTTGTTTGCTTTTAGTTCAGGTGTAGTTCAAGTTTTCAAATAAGTCCTAATTTTATGCCAGAAAAAGGCACAATCCCAGCCCCTGCAAATGTTGAACTGAAGTCTTATTAGGCTGAACGTAAGCCCTGGATTCTCAGAGCATTCAGTGAGAATGTCACTCTGTGTCACAGATAATGGTATCTCGAAAAGCCGCAAGAAGTCTTATAATGCTGAATAGCTGCTGAGCTCATTGAAAGCTAAATTGTCAAGATGAGAAGCACGGTTTTGGCCTGCCTGTGGAGGCCTTCACATTCGGATCAGCCATAGGTTTTCACAGCAGTGCCTTACAGTAATCACTCTGCTGTTGTTCAAGCAGAGGTATTTGTTCTTGTGCTATCGGCACTCACTCTGTAGGATGTAAAGTTGTTGATTCTATGACTTGGTTCATTGCAAGCAGTATGGCATGACATCAATGCAGGGGAAATCCTAATAAAATTGTACTGCAAAACGATTATACGACGTGGAAAAATATACGATGTGGAAATACCTTAATTAGAATTAGCCTTAATGCGTGCATGCTTGTTTGTATCCCTGTCCCTCGCTGTGTCTGCAACACAAAGTCATTGACCTTGTGTTCAATGGACACAGTGATAATGCTGAGCACTGTAGGCTATCCTGGTGTCAATGTCTCCAACCTGAATTCCTGAACTGTCTACGCACAGCAGCACACAACTATGCTGTCTGCAGAACAGAGCACCAGCCTAAACAGCCATCTCACTGGGATGTGTGTGTGTGTGTGTGTGTGTGTGTGTGTGTCTGTCGTTTTGTTGCTGTACTGTGATGTTTGGGAGAACAGCAGAGTTTGAGAATGACTGAAGAAGGGGCTTTGTTGTCATAGTATCACATTGTACCAGTGTCAGCTAGCGGTCACCAGCCCCTCCCCCTTCCCCCACCACCACCAGCCCCCAGAGGACAGATGCTAATGCAGTGTCTTTCTCTCTCTCTTTCACCTGAGAAAGCACATTGGGGGTACGCTCCTTCCACCTTCGCTCTGCTCTCTTGATATCATAAACTCAGATTGTTCACCGATGGAATTATTGTGTGTTTGAACAAGCGTATAGTTGTTATTTTAGTCAATGCTGGTTCATTGTAAAAAGTCTTAAAAGTAAGAACACATTGTACTCCCATTCTAAAAAGTAATTAAGAAGAAGAAGAAGAAGTTGACCTCATATGACCCAGTAAATATGTATTAGTCTGTAGATAAATAGGCCACCACCATAGATGCTGCCAGAACTAAGGATGCAGCAACTATAATAATTATACTATAACTATAATAATAACAATTCACCTAATGGAAATAATAATAAATTATAAATTATTAGAATTAAATTAGAATGGTGTACAAAAAGTGAAAGACAACCCAATTCAATGTTTGTATATAGTCTATATACATTTCTATGTCTATATACATTTGGCTCTGCCATAACATTGTGTTCTGTTGAATATTGTCCCACAGGGCAAAGGACGCTATACCACAGAAGTGATGTCCTAGAGACGGTGGTACTAGTCAATCCATCGGAAGAGACTGTTACATCAGAGGTAGGCGCCGTTATCTTCCCCAAATGGATGTTTATTTTAGAACGCCCTCATTCTGTCTCAGTCAAAAGCCTATTCCCATACTTTGTTTTTAGATTTCATTTCTAACAATTTGCATTCACATTGTGTTACTAATATTATGTTTAACACCTGAAATTACAATGATAGTTACCTTCTATTCGTTTTAGCACTTTAACTTCCTTCCTTTCTCTCTCTTTCTCTTTTCTATGCCCTGTCATCCCAGATCCAGTCTCTGGTCACAGACTCAGCAGGACATAAGCTCTTGGTCCTGAGTGGCCAGAGCTCGGATCAAGGTGACCTTCTCCTTCAAACTGGGCTTTTCACCTACCAGACCTTTTCACAAGTCCTTACTGACCCTCGGGTATGGTACATTTATCATCTCTATAAACTAGTGGGAACATGTCATTGTGGGGGATTTAATAATAGCTCAAATCACATGTTAAAAATGCCTTGTTACTGGTGCAGTAAGAAAAGCCTTTTACTGGCATGCACAAACATAACTCAACTCAAAAAGGAATGTTCAATCAATGATAATTTCGCCCCTTAAAAATTACAGCATTTCACTTTGGCTATTACCTATATTGTCCATTGTTTTCTTCTATTAGATATCCCATAAAACAGTATACACATGAGCTTCTTATACCATAGCTAACCAGCACACATTGAAATGTGTCCCTCCTGCAGGTCAGTGATTTACTGGGCACAGCAGCCCCCAAGCAGCAGGCAACACTCACTGTGTCCTGCCGTGGGGAGGTGGGCTGGAGCTCCCTGGGACAACAGAAACATCTACAGGACTTCCTGGAATACAGAGTAAACCCTGAGCCTGCTCTGCCCAAAATGGAGGGCGTGTCCGAGTTCACAGAGTACATCTCTGAGACTGTGGATGTCCCCTCACCGTTTGACCTCTTGGAGCCGCCCACCTCTGGGGGGTTTCTGAAACTCTCCAAGCCGTGTTGTTACATCTTTCCCGGAGGGAGAGGAGATTCCGCCCTCTTTGCTGTGAATGGATTCAACATATTGGTGGACGGAGGCTCAGATCGCAGATCCTGCTTCTGGAAGCTCGTCCGTCACTTGGACCGCATTGACTCGGTACTACTCACACACATTGGAGCTGACAATCTACCAGGCATCAATGGGCTCCTTCAGCGCAAAGTAGCAGAGCAGGAAGAGGAGCAATCCCAGGGATCGACCAATTACAGTGACTGGATGAAGAACCTGATCTCGCCAGAACTTGGCGTGGTGTTCTTCAATGTACCAGAGAAGCTACGCATGGCAGAATCAAATCTCAAAGTCAAGCGCAGCATTGAAGAAGCCTCGCTTACATTACAATATCTAAATAAACTGGGCGTGAAGCCAGAACCTCTTTGTAGGGTCGTCAGCAACACCATTGAGCCCATCACCTTGTTCCACAAAATGGGAGTGGGCAAGTTAGATATGTATGTTCTGAACCCTGTAAAAGATAGCAAAGAGATGCAGTTTTTAATGCAAAAATGGGCTGGTAACAGTAAGGCCAAAACTGGTATCTTGCTCCCTAATGGCAAAGAGGGGGAAATATCTGTGCCCTATCTGACATCAGTTACAGCCTTAGTTGTTTGGCTCCCTGCCAACCCTTCTGAAAAGATTGTTAGGGTGCTCTTTCCTGGAAATGCACCCCAAAACAAGATTCTGGAAGGCCTAGAGAAATTAAAGCACCTTGATTTCCTGCGTTATCCAGTTGCTACACAGAAAGACATTGCTTCAGGGGCTCCACCCCCTGTCATAAAACAGAGTAAGCTGAAGCAAAGAACAGACAGCAGAGAGAGTCTCAAAGCATCTCCAAAAACGACTGCAAAACCCACCAAGAAAGAACCTGATGGACAAGATGAAGTTCCAGTTGCCACAGAAGCAAAGAGTGATTCTGTAAAGGACAATAAGGTAGAGAAAAAAGAGGAGAAAAAGACAAAAACTCTAAAATCAAAGTCTGAGGTGCCAGAAAAGAAAAAGCTGTTAAAAGAGAAATCCATAAAGAAGCACTCCAAGGAAAGAACATTGAAGATGGATGAAAAAAAGGACAAGGAAAAGAAAGAGATCAAGAAAGTAAAGAAAGATGACTCCCTGAAAAAAGACGAAAAGAAGGATGGAAAGTTTAGAGATGATAAGAAGAAAGACACATCTAAGCCCGAGCTGAGAAAGATTACAAGACCTGACCTAAAACCTCTGACACCAGAGGTCAGGAAGACCTTACATAAAGCTAAAGTTTCAAGTAAAGCCAAGACTGGTAAAGTCAAAGCAACCAAGGCACAGCCTGCTGAACCTAAACCAGTGGAGAAACCAGTGGGAGAAACTGTACAGCCTACAACACTACAGAATGGAACTGCTGAAGGCTTGTCTGCTTCATCTAGCCCAGAAGATCTTACCAAGGATTTTGAAGACCTAAAACAAACTGGAACAGTATCCTCAGAACAACTTGAAATTGCTGAAGCTGCAGAGGAGCCAACAGCACAAGAAACTATATTGGAAATTCCACCTAGCACATTGTCTCCTGAAAAGGAGCTATTGGCCTCAGAAGTAAAAGCAGAGGCTGAGGCTGAAGTTGAAGATAAAGAATCAAACCAAGTGAGAGAGGAAGAATTAGAGGCTGAAAAGTTTGAGGATGAAGGAGCAGCAATTGATGATGAGGTGGAGGAAGAGGAGGAAGAGGGAGAGTCCTTAACTGATCAAAGGAAAGCAACAGAGGAAGAAGAAGACATGGGCATAGGAGAAGAAGAAGATGATGGCCTTGACAGGAAGCACGAAGTAGAAGAAATGGAGAAAGCAAAGCTCTCTACTATGGTGGAAAAAGAAGACTTCAAATTGGCTCATTCCAAGGAGGAGGAGGAGGAGGCAGAAGATGAAGCTGTTGAAAAGGCTGAGTTGGAGGAGGTAGAAGACTTGGATGTAATAGCAGATGAAGAGATCAAAGTCAAACCTGACGATACTGAATTGGACCACATCAGCCATGTTGTTGAACACCAGGGGGCAACCGAGTTTGGAGCTGCAGCCAAAGAGGATGAAGATGAGGAAGGATACCTGTCACATGTTGATGGGGCCACAGCTCCGATAACCTCAGTGGCTCAAGAGGCTGGTGTCGCTGCTGCCTACATTCAAGATGAGACTATTCCTGCTGCAGAACCTATTTCCTACATTCAAGATGAGACTATTCCTGGGTACTCTGAGACAGAGCAGACCATCTCTGATGAGGAGATTCATGAGGAGGCGGAGGACAGAATACCACACCTTCAATATGATGTTGGTACCTATGACATCTCTGTTCCAGACCAGACAGGCTCCTTTGTAGATATTCATGGAATGAGGGAGATGCAAGCGGCTGCCTTGTCAGATAAAGGTTTTATGCCTGGTATGCAGGAGCAGGTGTCTGTGTTTACCAACATCATTGCTGCTCCATTGGCAGAAGAAGAGCATGTGTCCTCTGCAACCTCTATTACAGAGTATGACAAAATATCCTCTCTGCCAACCTCTATTGCTGAAGACATGGTGTCGGCCACAGCACCACAAACTGAAGAAATATGTAAAACCTCTTTAGAAATGGAGACTGTGAACATTGTTCCCTTGCCAATTCCAATGGAGGGAACCAAGGATGTCCCAGACTCCGCTGGGACTGTGTCACCAATATCCTCTCTGGAGGATGACAAGTGCTACAAGTCATCTGACGAAGCAAACCGTGGTGTCTCTGGAATAAGCACAGATGCCCAAGTTACTGAAGCTCATAGTGAGGAAGAAGAGGAGGAGGAAGAAGACCAGACTCCAAACATTGACATGTCACTTGAAAAACTTCAAGAGAGCTATGCACGCCCACAACTTTTGCAGGGCAAAGAAACATGCCTTGACCCCACCCGTGATTCAAGTTCAAAAACTCTTGATAGCAGACCTGTCCACCCACCCGTCGAAGAGGAATGCGTGCATTCAATTGCTGCTAAGGACATGTCATCCATTGTGCCAACAAGACCATTTGGATCAGGTTCTATAACTTCAGAGAGTGAAGAACGCTGCTTTAGTCCAGATGACAGCACTGTGAAGATGGCTTCACCACCACACTCTGGCCCCCCAAGTGCAGCTCATTCTCCACTACGCCAGTCACCAGTGGAGGGAAAGATGAGATCCTTCCCTGAGCAAGAGTCTCAAACACAAGAGCATATTCCCGATGTTGTCATCAAGGGTGCAGATCATGCTACAAAGGAAGATAACACAGAAATAGAAGGAAAGGCACATACAATAGAAATAGAACAAGCAGGCTCACAGAAGACAGAGGTGTTGCCACCAATGCTAGATAAATCATTTGAGGACTCCAAAGAAGTCGCAGAGATGGACGAGCCAGCTACTTCACCATTATCAAAAGACGGAGACAAAATGGAAGAGACAGTTCATCCTACTGCTGCAGCAACAACAGTGAAAGCTGAGGTCACCCTGCTAGTAAAAGATTCTACTACTGAAGTTGTTCTGAGTGAACAACTGCCCACACAAAGTGAGATGGAAACTAAAAAAGAACTTCAACACGATAAACCCAAAGTGGCTGTTCCAGATGAACCTCTAGATGCTGATGGTGATATGCATGGTGATGATGAGCATCATGATGGTGAAGAGGATGCTCAATCTGCCATAAAGGTCATGAATGAAGAACAAGAGAAAAAGATAGCAGATCATAAAACATACAATGTCGAACAAATTGAGGATGACAAAAAACAGACAGATACTATTCAAGAAGAGAGTTTTGAGATTAAACCATTTAAAGATGAGATGACATACAAAGATTCAGTCATTGGGCTTTCCAAAGAAGCACAAAGTGAAAAGAATGATTGTTTAGATATTGGACCCATTAAATATGCGGTTGATATTGAAAAGGATGGGATTGAAAAGGAGCCTACGGCTGAGATGTATCTCAAAGATGAGATACAGCAGGGAGATACACAAGAAGAGAAGGTGCCTGATATTCAAAACATTAAAGAGAAAGAAGGTAAAAAAGAAGTGGATAAGGATAGTAATTCAAATGTTCAACCTATCAAGGATGAGCATTGGATGGAAAAGGTCCCAGCATCTGATCTCAAACCAGTTAAAGAGGACCTCAAGGAGAAAGAAACTGACATTATACCTGCTGCTCTACTTGTCACCAATGAGAATAAAAAGGAGGCAGACATCAATGACATGTCTGATATTAAACCAATAAACGATAAGAGTCAGCAAATGGAAAAGGATGTGACCTCTGATGCAAAAACAATTAATGACCAGGAAGAAGACAAAGCGATGAAAATAGATGATACATTAATGGCTAACCTTTCCAAAGATGAGCTCATGAGTATCGATGAAACATCCAACAAATCAAATATAACAAAGGAAAAAGAGGAACTTAAGGATGAGGCCTCTGATGCCAAACTAATTTGTTCTCAACTAAAAGATGAGAAGGACCAGAAGACAGATAAAGATGATACTTCTACCATCAAACCTATCCAGATTGACACTTTAGTTACAGCCAAAGAGGATGACTTTGCCTCTAAAGCAGCCATCATTGAGGAAGAAAGTAAAGATGAGTCTTCTGTTGTTAAATTGGTCACAGAAGAAAAGAACCAAGGCATTGATACTTCTACAGTTGAACCTACCAAAATGGATGAGGAGGTTTTCAGCAAACACAATACCTGTGCCATTGAACCAACCACAGTAGAACAAAAACTGGTCAAGGATGATGCTATACTTATTAAACCATCTACGAAAGAGGACAAAGATCAAGAGATGAGTAAAATGGATACTGTTCCTGTCAAACCTACAGAGATGGTGGAAGGTTTCAGTTTGAGTAAGGATCAAACTTGTGGCTTCAAATCACCTACCATGGAAGACAAACAGGCATTTAAAGATGAGAGCATTACTGATCATACCATTACTGTTCAACATGCTAAGTTAACAGAAGATGACGATAAAGCAAATGCAGGAGATTTCTCTGCTACAAAACCACCCCATGAAAAAGTGCTAAGCAGTACTTCTGATGCCGAGCACACTATTCAGCCCAAGAGTGAGAAAGCAACAAGGACAGGAGACATGTGTGTTGCATCAGCTGTAGAAGAAGATGAGTCATTAATGACTAGTGGGGAAACTTCCACAGTTAAACCAATAGAGGCAGAAGTAAAGGGCATTTCACCAGACATTTCACCAGTAACATCCATCAAGGAAGAGGAAAGTAAAGATGTCATCTCTAATGTCAAACTCAGCACAGAGGGTGAGAAAGAAATCAGCCCAGATAAAGAGACAACAGGTGTAAAACCCCTCATGGAGGAGAAAGACACAAGAAAAGAAGCTCCGTCTGTTAAGGATGAAGAATTAAAAATGTATAGAGAAGATAGTTCTGATATCAAACCCATAATGCAGGATGCAGTAGAGACAATAAAGGATGCTACAGATCCCAAAGAAATAGAGGATGAAGAGGAGAGCACAGCAGAGTTAAAAACAAGTGACATTTCATCTAGTTCAACCACTGACAATGTTAAAGCCATTATCGAGGAAGAGGAAGAAAAACAAATACGAAAGGATGAGAGACAAGAGAGAGAAATGTTTGACCAAGCCGCTACTGTGACAGATACAATTAAAGGAAAGCAGACTTCTGAATCCACAGATGACAGTAAAGAGACACAGTCAGGAGGAAAGGCAGGCATAGAGATGTATTCTCCGTCTGATATTGCCAAAACTGAGCTAAAAGAGGCCAAACCAGATGAGAAAAATGATTCTTGTGTTTCTGAGCCCTCAGAAGAAAAAGAAAAAGATGACACTCATGTGGCTGAGCTGACTAAAGAACAAAAGATGGAGAAGGAGCATGAAAAGGAATACACTTATGAGGCAGAAGATGGCAGGGTTAAGAAAGAGGATCTTAATATATATGAAGGAGAAACAAATGTTTGCCAAGGAAAGTATAGTATCGCCTCTGAGGCTGTGGTGACGGAGAAAGAAAAGTATGACCCACATGAAGTTGACTGCACCAAAGAGGAAAAGTGGGAGAAAGAAGAGGTACAAGAGAAGGACAAGACCATTAAACACGCAGCAGCTGAACAACCAGTGATGTTATCCAAGCCTGCATTCATGGTCCAGTCTTCTGATGAAGACAGAGAGGAAGAAGAGGAAGAAGACATTTGCATGGGTGGGGCAGGTTCTAGACCTTTGTCAGTAGAGCCAAAACAATCTGAGCATGACATCTCTGCTGAACCTCTCCCATTTGAAACATCACAGAAAGTGGCTAGTGAGAAAACACAAGATATCATACCTTTAAAGACTGCAGTGACAATACCTACACTTACAATGCAGGAGCCCTCTGTTGATGAAGATATCAAAGAGTTTGGGAAAGAACTAAGAGATGCACCAGAACCAAAAAAAGATATGGAAACTGAAGTCAGCCCTGCACCACTTACCACGCCAGCAAGTGTGGTGACATTAAAAGAGGAACCAACCTCAAGTGTAATACTTTCAAAACAAGAAGGGGATTGTTCTGTCACCAGCTCTAAAGATATACCAATATCAGTCTCCCCATCCACAGAAAGCAAGCACATGCCATCAGCATTATCAAGCACTGACAGTCAACCCAAGAGCTTAGCACTTCTTACCACTGAGAGCCAAGTCAGTGAGGATCAGCACCCCCAAACTGAGCACCAAGCTTCTGATCCGGTTCCCGATAAAAAGCCAAAAGACGACTTTTCAAAGGAGCAAGAAAAACCAGAAAAGGAGGCAGAGAGGGAAATGGAAGGAGAGCGAGAGGTTGCATCTCCAGGATTACAGCAAACTTGTTCTTATTTTGTGTTGGATAAAGATTCTGAGAGTGTGTCAGATGTCCTTGAACAGGCCGGTGAGGTCAAAGCAGAGAGCATTGATAAAATAGACAGAGGGGAGGA
This sequence comes from Merluccius productus, assembly GCA_027122695.1. Lineage (NCBI taxonomy): Eukaryota > Metazoa > Chordata > Actinopteri > Gadiformes > Merlucciidae > Merluccius > Merluccius productus. The sequence goes on from JAOPJI010000142.1 coordinate 8,605,570, forward strand.
AGGAGTAAGTGGGAGCCAACAAGAGGAAAAGCAAGAGTTCAGTGTCTCCAAGTATGATCCATATGAAAAGCCTGTCCTCAGAGACCAAAATTTGGACTCCAGCAGAGAAAATAATGTTTCCCCAGGTTTTGATCCACCCTCTGACTTTGGCATCGATGACAACAGGAGAGCTAGCGAGGCAGAGTGCAGCAGAGCTGTGTCCCTTCTTGACGAACAATACAAAGACGAACCACTGTCTTTCAGTAGGGTTGACTACAGCCCAGTGTCCCTTACAGAGAGCGAAAGAAGTAGCCACCACAGTCACTGTGCCTCTCCAGTCTATGAAGACAGAGAAAAGGGCCAAGAAGAAGAGAGTGAAAGAGAAGAAAGACCAGCCACACCTTACATTGAAAGGAGCTTCTTGCAAACAGATATACAGGACAACAAAATGACCCAGGCTGCTGAGTCTTGCTCCTATGCCTTCAGCCTCAAAGAGGACAAACCGGAGAAATCAGAGAAAGAGAAAGGTGGGGTTGAGGAAATCCCTGCATCAGATAGCCAAACAAGTACTGGAGGAGAGAGGGAAAGGGACAGAGTTTCTATCAGTGTAGCAGAGCAATCATTCAGAGAAGAAACATCCTCATCCTTATGGAGCCAATCCAACCTTGGTAACCAAGGACCAACAGCTTCCTTGCCTTTGGGAAAACTCTCTGACAAGGAAACTACGGAAAAAGAGAGGGAAAATGCAACTGCCGAGTCATCAAAAGAGAAAAAACAATCATCTGATACTGAAGAAGAAGGATCTCCTTCAGGTCGATACTCTCCAGCAGAGAAAGATATTTTACCTCAGCGAAAATCACTGGGTGAGAAAGAGGACACTGCAAGCTCTTCAAGTGTTGCTCCTGGTGCCTCATTCATGGGCCCTCAAATAGATGACAATGTTCTCACATCTGATAGGGGTCAAGTTGGTACTTCTGACATGCAGGATTTTTCAGAGAGAAAAGAAATGTTTGAAAGTGGCATAGACAAAAGGTTGCTTGTTGAAGGAGAAGATTTTGATGATGAGGAGGAGGAAGATGATGATGAGGAGGAGGACGAAGAAGAAGACGGAGAGGTGGCCAGTGATACAGATATCGAGAAAGGGGCTAGAGAGAAATCTGAGAAAGAAATTTGCAGACTCGCTTCTGATGATGCTGACACACAGTTAGAGAAAGAAGAAACTGAAGAAAAAGTCAGCAGTGCCTCAGCTGAGGATGCTTCTACTTCCAAAGTTGTCAAGGAGGAGGAAAGTGAAGATGTCATCTCTAATGTCAAACTCAGCACAGAGGGTGAGAAAGAAATAAGTCCAGATAAAGAGACAACAGGTGTAAAACCCCTCATGGAGGAGAAAGACACAGGAAAAGAAGCTCCATCTGAGACCAATAAGGACTTGGCTCCAAAATCAGAATTATCTGAGATGTCTTTAAAAAATGAACATTATAAAACCATAGCTACTTCCAAACCAACTGAGACACAGAAGGAAGATATGCAAAAAGAGACACCCACACCAGAACTCCAAACAACATCACATGACCCCACGATCTTAAAACCTTCTGAAACCGTCAAAGACAAAGACAAAAAAGGTGAAATAACTCCTTTACCACCAAGTCCACTCAATACTATAGAGGAAGCTACTGCTACAGCACTTGCAAGTAAGAACATAGAAGACACAGACATTCAGTGTGATCCTCAACCTGTCTCTCTCAAACAAGTGACACCACCTGAGGATGCTCTTGCCTCCCAAGTGCTAGAGTCAAGAACAGCTAAGGAATCCCAATTACCAGAAGCATGCTTCCTGACAAAAGAAGAACCCAGTGAGCCAGTGGCTGCAAGTGGTTTTACATCTAGCACTATGCCTACAGACAGTGAAGGGTCTTCACCAAAGTCTACAGTGAGTGCCTCCCCTGTTCTTAAAGAATGCTATGCTATTCTTGGCCAGAGTCAACCATCTGATCATTCCTACAGTAAGGATCATCAGGTTGAAAACCAGGACAGAGAAGAAGCTAAGAAGCTCTCAGAGGCCTCTGTTGTATTTCAGTCAAGTGATGACAATTGTCACAACCAGGGAGATGTTGAAGTCCAAAGGCTGACAACGAGTTCAGATGACAGGAAGAATGTAGACAGAACAGAGACACACAGGGAAACTGCCTCATCTGCTAGCACATTTACAACTATAACATACTCCTCTTCTACATTCTCCTCTACATCACATAGTTACTCTTCATCAGCCTCCGCTTCTGTTTCTACTAGTCGAATCCTCGGTGAGGAGATTACATTTTCTAAGTCAATGACAAGTTCTGGTCCTTTTCAAGACACTGGTGCTACTTTATTTAAGGAGGAAATGCCTTCTGGTGGAGCCCATAGAGATGGGTACATGGAAGTGGTTCAGAAGCCTATGACAACTACATCCAGTGTTTCGAAGGTGTCAACTACTTCCAATGAGACAGAATTGGTCAGCAAAGAGAGCACTGATGCCTTTGATCCTGTAGAAGCCAAAATCATAGCATCTGTCCCACCTCTACAAAGTACCGGACCAGATATACCATCAGATAATCTATCTATATCAGCAGCCCTCGTTGATGTCTCCCCAATACAAAGGGCTGATTCTTCTGACACATTGTGCCTAGGTTCAACAGCAAACACAGAGTCCCACACATTTGAAATGAAGGACGTTACTCAACCCTGTCCTATTGAATGTCTAAAAACAACAGCGACTGAGCAAGAGGCACTGTCCATCACTGAATCAGATGCAATAGAAGGAATTACTACTGAGACAAAGACAGTCATTGTAACTTCTGCAATTAGTGCAGCTGCCCAACCTGATGTGATTTTGCCAACAACTCAACAGACGACCTCTGTTAGCCCCCAAGAACCATATTATGGAGGTGTCAAAACTCCATGTGACACACAGGACCTTACCAAAATAAAGGAGGGACAGCAACAACCGACAATCACAGAGCCTGAAGAGGGGTCAGGTCCAAGAGGGATTGGACAGATTCAACTCTTAAAGGGGGCCACAGAGAACGATGAAGTCAAAGAAATTAGCCAGAAGTTAATTGAAAATATATTAGACGGCCAGACAAGTAAAGACAGCAAAGTAGAGGAAAGTAAAGATACTGCTCACTCCAAAGTAGATGGTTGCAGGGAAGGAGACCCAGAGGCAACCACGCTAGGGGGTCCTCAGGAGAAGCTAGTGGTCAGGAGAAAAAGTAGCTTATCTGACTGGGAGATGCTGCAGAGGCCCGAAGGCTTCCCAACTGCTCCTCCTCCGGGTTATGGGGACGATGATGACGATAATAAAGAGACACTGGAACCAATGGAATGGATGGCCACTGTACACAGCTCCTCTTCATCTTCTGCTAAGGATTCACAACAAATAGAGTCATCTGGCACCGTGGGTGCACAATCTGATCGCCCCTCTGACCTGTTTGCGGGAGCAACATCCTCATCATTTTCTCCTCCTGGCTACTCCTCTTGTGAGTACACCCACCGGAAGGGGGAGCTCTCTCCCTCGTTCATCAACCCCAATCTCCACCAGCTGTCCAGTGATGAAGCTGAGGAGGACAAAAAAAGTGAATGTTCACAGGAGGGGGATGAAGACGATCGCGAGCAACACTCTGTAAAAAGGCGATCTCATAAGCAGAGGCGCCACCATTCTCAGACTCACCATGGAGATATCGGACCGGGGGCACAGCAGTTACCAGGCACCATGTCGTCTGGGTTGGCTGTGACGCTAGCTGGGGAGGAAACGCCTCCGACCAGCGCGAGTGAATCGCTGCCCTCGCAGTCTGATTCAGATGTTCCCCCGGAGACAGAGGAGTGCCCGTCTATCACAGCAGAGGGGAACTTGGACTCTGACGAAGATGCAGAACATCTACCCGTGGACAAAATGTCACCCTCTGGAGCTGGAGGGAGCCATCAACCCCCATCACCTCGGTCGGCTCAGAAGACACAGGACCCTCTTCCTACACCCATGAAGGACCCTACCCCAGACCCACCACGTCCAGATGTCTGCATGGTGGACCCCGAGGCTCTTCTCAAGGACCACAGCAGCACGGATAAACCCCTGAAGAAAGAGCACAAGACGACCAAGGTCCTCAGGAAGAGCAAACCCAAGTCAGCCTCTCCTGCTCGGAAGGGGGAAGGAAGGAAGAGGTCCACCACCCCAGTGAAGATCACCAAGGAGGGCAGCTCATCGCGCTCCGCCTCTTTAAGGAGGAGGGACCCAGAGAGAAGCTCTAGGCTGCTCAAGATGTCCGAGACGCAAGGATCTCGCAGTGATATCCACACCCCTGGAAAGCTCTTGGTCAATGGTGTAAAGAGCAGTCCAGGTCTGTTCATGTTTTTGTATCTAGCTAAATTAGTCCAGGTGTAATCTGAAATCTGAAATTGTCAGTCAGAAAAAAAGAAAAGATTACACAGCCTATATAGTACTTAGCTGTTTGCCTTACGTTGATTTTATTCACTTTTTAAACGCAATGTGCAAGTGAAACCACTTAAACCAGCAACCTAAAGTTTTTAACTCAGTTTAGGTGATGATGAAGCTATAAGATTAAATAATACCTTGCAAAAAAGGATTTGAATCTGTTTTTATTCAAAATAAGAAGGTAAGAGGTTTTCCCAGTTATGTTCTCAATTGGAATCTCAATTCTTTGGATTCTGTTTTAGGTAACACTGCCCCAAAGGCGGCTGCAGCTGTACCCTCCGGGCCACCCATCTATGTGGACTTGGCGTACGTACCCAACCACTGTAGTGCCAAGAACGTGGACCAGGAGTTCTTCAAGAGGGTGCGGGCGTCTTACTATGTAGTGAGCGGCAATGACCCAGGCAGCGGAGAGCCCAGCCGCGGGGTTCTGGACGCCCTGCTGGAGGGCAAGTCTCAGTGGGGCTCCAATCTACAGGTAGTTCTGTCTCTAACACATGCTCTGGTTGCAGTCATGATATTTATTCCAACAGCTCCAAATGAATGGTCTTCTATGTTATGGAGAAACACAATGATAGATTAGACAAGAGCACAGATAAAATACATACAATAGTTGAAACTTCCAGTAAAGTGTGGTATTGTGTATTCCTAATTGTTTTAGTGTTTAATAATCAACTGTGCCCTCCCCCCCAGAAGATATATTATGGACAGTCTTTGATATAATGCTTACTTTATGCAACTAACCACAAAACTACACAAATAAACTTTATGGGTGAGCCATTCGTTCCCATTGTGTCAATTACAAGTGATGAGCTGCCTTATGGTACATAGAACAAGCATTTCACACCATAGAAATGGACCCATTATTTGATGAGTCTGCTGCAATGCTTGCAAATCCACAAATTTCCTAATGCTAAACCTTGGGGGGTTTCTATGTCTGTATGACGTACATTTTGGAAAGGATATATTCTTTTTTTTCCATTACTCTTCTCTTCTCACAGAGCATTTCACTCACGAATAACTGATGGATGTCTATGGCATTTCTATTCGATTACATTTACATTCTTAAGTCTTACTTACCCATAGCCCCTTTAATTTGACTCTCTCTCTCTTTCTCTCTCTCTCTCTGATTGTTGTGGCCATCAGGTGACTCTCTTTCTCTCTCTCTGATTGTTGTCCATCAGGTGACTCTGATCCCCACCCATGACACAGAGGTGACCAGGGAGTGGTACCAGCAGACCCACGAGAAGCAGCAGGAGCTCAACATCATGGTGCTGGCCTCCAGCAGCACCGTGGTCATGCAGGACGAGTCCTTTCCCGCCTGCAAGATCGAGTTCTGAACCCCCTCCAGAGCTCCTCCTCTCCCATCCTCACCCACCTCCCCCTCCTCCTCTCCCATCCTCACCCTCCCCTCCTCCTCCTTCGCCCATTCTCTGTAACAGGCTGGGTGGAGATGAGGGAGCTCTCTCTCTCTGCTCCTTTATGGTCAGTCTCATGTCACGGTTATGAAAGCAGCCTCTACTGCATTAGCAGCAGTAGTAAAATATTCAACTCATTTGCATTAGCTAAGAGACAACGTATTTTACAACACTTGTGTTCTTTAGCCATTTTGGAGACTAGATCTATCTGCAGTTTTTCAAAATGTTACTTTGTTGTCTTACTCCTCTACTAGTTCTATATATTATGATAACATGTAGAATTGTAGAAAGACCATAATATTTTAGTTAATGTACTCGTGTACATGAAATACACAAATCTATTCAACAAAACAAGTGCCAAAAACAAAAAAAGTTAGTTAAACCACTTGCTAGTTAACTCTAATTGGTGGTTAACTTTTGCAGTTATTCAAATCACCAAAACCATTCAGATATCGATCAGAATCCAAAATTGCACAATCAACAACTTGATTAATAGGTTTGTGTATGTGTTTGATATTGTATTATTTTTATGTTGTTCCAAAGTCATAGCATAATTTTCTGTAAGATAATATCTTTACCTTAATGTGCAAGCCGCTGCTAGTCTACAGTGCGTCATGTCTGGATTAATCCATAGCAACACACAGTGATGTTACTTATATACAAAAAATATCAATATACTGTCTTTTGTTGGGCAACTTTAGAAAGTGCCTGGTGTTAGCGCTTCTCAAGAGCTACCATTCTAAAGTATTTCCTCCTGTTACTGCTTAGCTGGTGCATGATGCTTGAAACCTAGCTCGGACTCTTTCCTAATTTAGTTCAAGAGTTGCATCTGGTTGACATGTCGTCATTTAGAGGACCTGTGTTGGGGAACATTGCAGTATTACAGATAGGTCATGGCACTGTTTGGCTATATCCCATAAAAATGTTTTAAAAAACGCTGTTCGTGCCAGGCAAATGGGATTGTATACTTATAATAACTGCTGGCTGTGATGTTTTTTTTTCTTTCTGAAAAGCTTAAGTCATTGTCAAGGTCTTTGTTTTATGTATGTACTGTGTGTGTATATATATATATATATATATATATATATATATATACACACACACACACAGTCCATTCTATCATTACAGATGTTAAACAAAAGACATTTTGTAATGGTAAACGATAATAGAGAAGGGAATGTTGTTTGTTCTGTCGTGCATTTGAGATCATGAAGCATTTAGAACGATAATACATTACCTCCCTGACTCAACGACGTATTATAAGCGCCTGTCTTAAATATCACCAAGTGATGGAAAGCGAGTGACCTTCGACCGTATCGTAGCACAGAAGCGTGTCCATCCCTGGTGGTGGGTGAATATTATGCGATGGTGTGAATGGCTGAGTTTGTATTTTTATTGGTTGCTGTCATTCATATGCATGAGATGATGTGAACGGAGGAGGCTCGTATGTGCCTTTCAGGTGGTGGTAGGAGGCTGCAGCCTGCATGTCAGCCCTTCTCAAACCAGAGACAGAACGCAGGGTAAATCAATGAGTCACGTAGAAAGACCTAGAGGACCAACTGGTTCATGTGTTTACACTCTGCAACAGTTCCCACCCCGAACACGTTGTCATCACATGACAACGAGGTGTAGATATTAATTACATTTCCGATGCAGATCTGTATCAGTGACAGCCAAGAAGAGTAGACGCATTGTCAAATGATTATATTCAAATCTATGAACCGATGTAAACTTATATGAATGTTAAGCAAGGGTTTGCACCAAACAAGAATGCACTTTCCAGGGGGGAGGGGGGGCGGGGGGGTGTTTTGCTTTTGGATGTGTTGTGTGTTAAGGAAGAAACACAGTGATGTATTATTATTATTATTGAAGTTGAAAGAGAGGTGGCATAAACACACTATGTGATATAAATACTAATTCTTCACTAAAAAATGCCTCCAACAAGACATAGGTAGGAATTGATTACACTTAAATGATTATTTATTAGATATTGATAATGGATGACCATGAATGTGATTACAGTCATACAGTACAGAGTTATGTAATGTATTAACAGTAGTTTGTAGTGAGTACAAATACATACTAAAGAGCTGCTTTTTGTTTTTAACTAAAAAAGCCGATAAGGTGATTTCGGTGGCTTTGAAAGATTTGTCTTCTGTTCTTATCGTATCGTATACAAAATGTAGTTTAACTCGCTGAGCTTACGCTGTCAAATGATTTGTAGTCGGATCATTGACATATGAATCTGAAATACATATTCACAACATTATTTTCCGAGTTAGCTCTTTGTGGTTTAAACTCAACTTTCTGTTTACATATTTTATCTCCCAATAGCATCAGTTGCACAAATGATGCTCGCAATTGTTTGTGTGGCGGAGATGAGGCTTGCTATGGGCCAGACAGGGTTGAACTGACTGACGATGTTTTTTTGATGGAAAATTCCTGGCTACTACAGCCACCCCTACTTAACAATACCTGGTTAGCTCATGCTAGTGCTGTTTAATCACTTTACAACACAGTAAGCCTCATTGGTTAGGCATAGGATCAATTCATTGAAGACTACTTAAAAGAAACCAGCTTCAATTTTCACTATCAACATGCTGAAGGCCTGTAACCCTGCCTGGCCTACTGTAGTAGTGGACTACAATAGATGAGCCAACATATCAACAAGTGTTCAAGGCTTTTAGAGAAGATGTTGCACTTCATTCATGCTTCTCCTGTCAACAAACTGTGTAGGAAGCCTTTATGTACGCTACATGTAGCGGTTCAAACGCAGAGATATTCTCCATTATGTCCAAGAGAGACCCAGGTATGTATGAAGTGACCATGCACCACACACACACACACACACGTAAGGCATTTTGGTATTCAAAAAGGGGACTAGGAATTGGACACCTGCATGTAGGGTGGTGGAAGACGGGGTCATCAATAGTTCACGCTCAAGAGTTTATAAATCACAGAACTGTTTGATTTATTTACAAATGCAAAAATCAATGCTGTATGGGCTGTGTAATGTACACGGAGAAAAGGAGGATGTGTTGATTCTTTTTGAATGATTTCTTCTTTGTTTAGATGGTAGGATAAGTCTTGAATGAGGTTTTATGTTGGCAGAATCCAAATCCATGGTCTTGGGAACCTATGACTCCCAGGGCTTTGATAGCTTGCTGTGAAATAATAATAATAATAATTGAAAAAATAATATATAGATAAAAAAGGCTATTTTTCTGAATGTAGAGTTGGTAGGACCTGAATGTTGCTGGATCAAAGCAATGAACAAAAACCCCAATCACAACCTTTTCCCAAAATATGATGTGATAGTAAGCGGAGGCGGGGCGGACCTACATGTATGGGTTCTGACTGGAACATCAACACGGTACATCTGTGTAGTGATGGTGGTTTCAGTTGCAACCCTACCTCCCATAGGAGTTAGGGTTGTTTTTTTTTGATATTTCAGAAATCAAGTGTGATTCCACAATAAACAATATTCTGACAGTAAGAGTACTAACTGCATCTGTAACATTTTCCTTTTCCTGAATATGACTTGAAACACATGCAGACAAAAACACATTCTCAAATACATCTTACAAAAATCCCTGAAAGATGGTATCCTTCATGTGATACATTTTCATTTTAGCTGATTTTAATCAAATGTATGCTCAACATTGCTGAGATATGAATCCAGATATCCACACAAACTGCTGACTAAAACAAAAACAACAACATTCTGTTCAAATCCATGATCACACTGACAGTAAATATAAGGAAACCAGTAGACCACAACACAGTGTCATCCATCCATCGAATCTTTCTGCATGTGAGTTATTTAGTTATGCCTGAATGTAATCATTTAACACAAAAAAACAAGATATTTTAAAGAGGTATATTTGGAAGAAAAAAGCTTATTGTCTTAACTGGCATTTAAATTGCCTAATATAATACTGGGCTGTGCTTTTATGGTTTACCCTATGAACATGTTTAGAAGACGCTGTACTACTTGTAATTCTGTTTGTTTCTCATTTTGGACATTGTAATATTCTGTATCTCTGTCTCTTTCTCTCTTTATCTAAATTGTAAAACTAGAATTACTGCTGATTCATTGTAAAAGGGAAACAGCCTGGTGACCATCAATTAAAGTACATTGAAATCTAAACTAGTAGTCTGTGCTTCTCTTTCAACACTGCCCAGACCTGACTTGAACCCAGGTATTAGTTGTCCACCAATCTGCTGCACCACAAACGTTGGCGATGATCATGGGTTCAGATGTTATGATTGACATTACAATTCACATGACATCATGACTTCACATAATGATCTTTTGATAACAAAAAATTTAAGAAGAAATTGGAGAACAACATAGAAGAGGTTCCTTGTCATGAAAATCGCCAAACTTAGTCCACCTTTTGTGGTTGCTGGCTCTAAATAGCCACATATTTTAGTATTTGAGTAAATGTTTTAAATATAAATAAAATCTTAGGGCACCTATTGTGTTGACTAGAATATCCCTGTGACTTTGCACTTGAAAGGCCAAGTAATAAGCCAATGGATCATTGTAATCTGAATAGTTTGAATTGATCTCCAGCTTCCAGGCCACAGATGATAGACATAACATGAACATGAATGCTATTAATCACATAGGGGCCAACATTGTGTTACTGCTGCTACTCTGCACTAACCTGATATCCACCTTCACTCCGCAAACATTGTGACCAGAGGTATGTGGGTAAAAAATACAAATAAAAAGTTGGATTCTGCAGACCTTCTAGCCTTACCTGCTCCACTATACCACGCCCACCTCTATCCGTCTTCCTGGGTCAAGTGAGGAGACCATTCCTAAGTGTCACTTGCTCTACATCGCTGCCGAGGGAAACCGCCCCCTCTCTATCCCCCCCATGGTTTCCATGACAACTTATACACTCCTTTTCAGTTTTGGTGGTAGCAGTGTGCATGTGTGTGTGTGCGTGTGTGTGTGTGTGTGTGTGTGTGTGTGTGAAGACATCGTCTAATTGCTGGCTTCCTGCCAGCATCCCTAGTTACGGAGCTGTATGCAACTCGTTGGGAGACAAGTCAATGAGTATAATCCAACAAGTCTGTCAGTGGCTACACCAGAGGGCGACTATTGCACCGACAGCATAGGCGGGACTGCATAAGGAGCTCATTTTGGAGATACTGTAGACATTCAGTGGTTCAGCCGACGTGGGGTAAATATGGGATTCCATGGTGCAGATTCCCAAATCATCTTAAAAGACTGGAATCCGAAGTCATATGTTATCCGGTGTTTCATAAGCTGAAGGGGTCTAAAGGAAAGGGGGAATGGGGCAGTAGTCAATCGGGCAGCAGCCATTATGATTTTAAACCGTGAACATACATTTTTTTATTTTATGAATTATGATATGAAAAATATGATATGAAATATAGAATATGATACCGTAATATTATTCTATAATTGTTTATGAGAGTAATTTAACTTATATATATCCAAGGTTGGGCATCACTACTTTTAAGAACGGAACAGACCTTTAGAACAGTTGAGTGGTGTTTAAGTCAATGTCGGTGACGGAATGAATAACCATATATGTGAACGTCACCCTGTATGTGTAGGCCTATGTGGAGTGTGTGTGTGGTTGATGGCTGGTTTACAGCCTCACCTGGCCTGAGTCAGACTGATTGTACTCTGGGTCTGGGTGGGGCTGCACACCTGTGGTGCAGAGCCATAATTGCACCCAGGATAAACTAGCCATCACCACACACACTCAGGAGAGAGCCACTGTCATGGCAGAATTGTCCACCTGCTCCGGCTGTAGCATCTTGCCATCTCCAATAAACTGGTTTTATATACATCTACCCGTGTCCTGTGTCGGAGGAGCCCAGCAAAGCCACTTAGGTGGCATGTGGTAGGGTCTACAGCCACAGCCTACATTACCCTGTATGTACATCACCCTGTAGGTACACATCACCCTGTAGGTGTACTGTACGTCACTCTATAGGTCAACTGTACAGTGATGTGCATATACAAGCATGTGTGAATGTGAGAATAGAAGGGATGTGAATGTGAGAATAGAAGGGATGTGAATGTGAGAATAGAAGGGATGTGAATGTGAGAATAGAAGGGATGTGCATGTGAGAAAAGAAGGGATGTGCATGTGAGAAAAGAAGGGATGTGAATGTGAGAATAGAAGGGATGTGCATGTGAATCTGCTTTTGGCTTCGTATGACTCAGGTTTTTATCCTCCACTCCGTCCTTCCATTCATCCACTGTTGCTTATGTGGAGAGAATTACATCTGGGGACGTCGCCATGGCAACACATGGCAGCAAGTTCGAGAAGGTGTGAGTCATCACTATTCTACAAGCCGCTTCAGGAGATGAGTGTGGAGGAGAGGAGGAGGCGGGGGGGATGAGAGAAAGTTAACAGCAGCAGAAGGAGAGCTATTAGATAGTGTGCTTATGGAGAAAAGAGAGGACGAGATACGGGATGGCATGGGAGTACAGAGAGGATTTGAATTGTTCAAACAAAATCAATAGCCTGTTTTTAGCACACACACACACACACCTCCAAAAAGGCAGAAGAGGCCAGCACCCTGTTGCTTACTAATGAGTATTCATGTAGGAACAATGCTTAATTAATTGGCTATTTACTTTATAAACTATTTACTACTCCTGTATCAATGTTTCAAAGTTGCAGTAATTCTAAAGCGCTACCCAACGTTGTTATGATCGAACAGGAGAAGAAAAGATGGGCGGAGCAGAGTTTAATGGCGCTGACAAAGGTCTTGGTTTATGGAGCAGTAACTGGCTGATGTGTCCGAGTCATAGGTTACACACACACACACACACACACACACACACACACACACACACACACACACACACACACACACACACACACACA
>JAOPJI010000142.1:8720976-8736513 GCA_027122695.1 Merluccius productus
GGGAGGTGGGGGTGGGAGGAGGGTACATTTGTCGTAATTGTCATTGTTATATTGTACACTTTCTGCAATAAAAAACAATTGAACAAATGAAATGACATTGGGGTACCATAGGGGAGAAACAACACATTTATTGGACGCACTATTCTGAAAAAACAGCTTTCTTCTGAATTAGCCTATAGCCGAAACCCCATTTAGCTTGTTCAACATTGTATGTCTGCGGGTCGAAATGCCTTTCTAAGGAACCTGGCTTTTTGCGTGTACGTGTCAAATGAATCACAAAGCTCAAACTATGTGACCTAAAATATGACCCCAAATATGTGACACATAGGTGAGAAGTAGAAAGTCAACATGAAGCCAATTTTTCTTTTGTTTACTTTCTGTTTTTTTGTTCTTGCCTTCAGATAAGAAAGCTAATGTGCTGTTTGTACTGACTCGGCACGGAGGCCACCTGGGCTTCTTCGAGGGGGCGGTGATGTTTCCCCAACCTCTCACCTGGATAGACAAGCTGATCGTCAGCTACACCGACGCCCTGTGCCAGTGGGGGCGCCAGAAACACCAGACTCCGTGCGGCAGACCCAGGCTCCGCAGCGCACACTAACGCCTGCAGAAAGGCTGCCCGACACCCCCTCACCCACGGATGTGCATCGGAAGATTTTATACAAACACCTTCCATTGTATATACATACTCCCACACACACATACATGCACACACACAGACACATGCACACACATGCCCTCTCCAATTCATCCTACACACAAGCAAATGCAAACAGCCTCTATTGCATTTATTTCGATCTACCTCCTTCTCTTTAGTCAGTCTGCTTGCAAAATGCAGAAAGTGTCGTTTTCATGAGCTAACATCAATCTCATGTGGAGTTATTGTATATTGTGTGAAATAGGCAGCCTATAGGTGGAGGCTTTTGATGGAAAGCCTGGACCTGCACTATACTACCTCCTCATGGCTTAACTGCTTTGTTATTGAGATGAGTCATTACATGCCAGTATATTCTCAGTCTATTTGTGTGACTTGTGCTTCGGACAAATGTCTCACACATATAGCTGCGGGTAAACCATTCAGATTGAAGGACCTTTTGCTTAATAAACAAATTTGTATGTACATCTGTTGATTTCATGTGAATTCATGGTTATTTTACCTACATGTGCATACCGTACACCTCTATTTATATTTCACATTTACTCGTCGACATAAAAAAAGGACGTTTATGTAATATTTATATACAGTTTATTGTACACATCGTTTTTCACATAATGGTGCAATTCTCATCTGTGCACCAGGTTAAACATTGGGTAAACCTTTTTTTTATGGTCATTCTTTATACCATTCTCTTGGAAGCTGGGGCCTGCCAGTGTATTTAACAAGCGGTGTATCGTATCGTCTGGCCAAGGCAAGCATAGACTATTTCATTTGTTTATGTTACTAATTGTGACGTCTGAAGGACAGTAGATAGCAAACAAGATAGTAAGTAGTAAAGTAGTGCATCTGCTTTTTTTGTCAAAGCGTCATATTTTCTACGTAACCAATGGATTAATAATTTGGATGCAAACATCTTGCCCATTCTTTGTACACAACCACACAGCTAGATATGACGTCGAGTCACAGGGTTTGAGTGTAGAATAGTTCCCAGGTCTTTTAGACGGAGGGAGGGAGGGAGGGAGGGACACCTAGTCAAACAGTTTGGCAGCTGTGGCTTTTCCATTGTATTTGGAACCTTTCCCGTCAAACTCAGAGGGAAGGATGTCGGCGTCAAACTCCTTGTAGTAGTTGTCCAGCTCATCTCCATGGACAAAGACCTGGGTGGGAGGGACTGCTTGTTACAGGCTTTTGCTGATCAACTGTAGTTCTGTAGTGAGGTTTCATTTGATAAAAAACATTGTGCTGTCCCCTGGCCTCGCTACATACTAATAGTAACGTGTGTGAAGTGTCAGTACATGAAATGCCTGCCACTCACCAGGGGTGTTACCAGCCAATCAGAAGTACCTTCTTTAGAAGGTACTTCTGATTGGCTGCGGCTGTGCTTTTCGTTCTACTACAACGGTTTTGTTAGAAGCTAGTTTGCATATTGCAAACTTTTGGGTAACGTTAAATAACAATGCTGTCATTCATCCAAATGTCTGCTATAATCTATCCATAACTCTACAGTGTAGTATATAACGTTTTGTTTTTTGGTTGGCTTGAACTTGACCTACTACACTATACAATGTTTTGTTATTGATCGGCCTGAACTTGACTGAACTCTGTAAGATGTGGGAAGTGTATCAGTGTACATACAGTCACTGCAGTGACTCAAGAAAGGCTACCGATACTTACTCTCTCCAGCAGTTTGCCCTTCATGAGGGGCTTTACCACGTTGTAGGTGGTGGTGAAGTACCAGGGCTGGTGGATGAAGTGGACTGCCTTGAATCGGGCCGGGAAGGAGTCCTGATGGGGACCAAACAGGGTTTTGGGTGGAGACAGACGGCAGCAGAGAGAGCTAATGATTCAGTCAGCGGGATGCAGAGGATGATATCTGGGTAGTTGACAGGATCGTCTCCTCGGGGAGACTTTGTACCGTGAGTCCCACTGTGGGGCGCTCCTCACCTGCAGCATGTCCACCATCTTCTTCAGCTCTGTGGGCTTGATCCCCGAGGCCTGCTGCATGGTGAAGCCCTTGAAGTTCTCGATGATACAGAAGCCGTTGATCTGCGTCTCCTCGTTCTCCAACAGCTTCTCCAGGATCACGCAGTAGGCGCGAAGGATCTGTACGCACGCACACACAGAAAACATATTGTACAGATCGCTACAGCGGGGTGTCACGCACGGTCCACCGACGGATCCTTCTACGCGTTACCTCGTCAAAAGTGATCTCCTCGTAGTCCCAGTTCTCGATGTTGAAGAGCAGCACCACGCGGCCGTACTTGTCTCTGCTGGGCAGAATGCCCGGGTATCCAGCTTCGATGGTGCTGCGGACCGCTTCTGGGGTCAGGTTCTCAAACAGCTCCGGGTAATCCCTCCTAAAACGCACGTACCCTGGAGCAAGACACACAGAAACACACTCAATACATCGAATAGAAAACACACAACACACATCGTTTGGATTTGTAGCCATTACTGGAGTGTTTCCCTGGTACTTGTCCAGTTAGAAGTAGACACTTTCAAGTACATGCATCCACTGTAAGTAGATACTTTAGTAGCTGTAAGTGAACCTGACTTAGAACGAGTCAACAGCATTCAAGTGAATAATATAAAAACTACACGAAGTGACTTTAATGCAAAATGTTGTGAACATTTACTTAAAACTTTCAAGATTTATTATGTTATCTAGTTAGATTTGTAAAATGATCCATTATATTTTGTACAGGAAGGGCCTGTTGTATGTATCTATGTGCTGGATTTATAGGCATGGGGGCTGTTACAAGCGCTGAGCTGAAATAAGGTCTATTTCCCGTTGAGGAACGCACCCTTCATGAGCTCGAAGGCCCGGTTGACGTCGTACTTCCTGGCGCGGATAAAACGCACCAGCAGCTCATCGGGCTTCTCCCCAAACGTGTCCTGCACGGCCTTGGCCAGCTCGTCTCCCGCCCCTGCCTTCTCCTTGATGATCCCCCGCAACTCCTTCACCGCTGCCACTCGCTTCTCCTCCGTCTCGTTCAGCTCATCCTTGGCCTGGAGCGGAGTGTGTAGGACCATGATGAACAAGACTTCCACATCATGATGCATGGGGTGCCAACATTATCCACATATCAACACATCCATGTTATTGTACAGCTAGCTGTAAATATATAGCCGGTGAAGTTAGACTGATGAGCTCAAGAATGTTTTGACTTTAGTCTTTTCTTTTGTGTCACATATACTCAATAGAATAATTCTGTACTTGCACTTTGGTTTAAAACTATTACGGACACTATACTGTGTATACCTATAATGTAACCTGATGTTTTTATGTTTGTATTGTTTATATGGCCTATGTGTATGATTGATACTGTATATCTTCTGTTCTGGAAACCGCCTGCCTTGACTTGGCCCTTGAGCATTACTAAAGTATTTTGATTCATTGATTCATTGATTCATTGCTGGATGTCTGTGTTGGGCCAGGACTCACCTTCTGAACCGTGTGGTCAGGCAGCTTAGCGCAGGCACCGAAGACCGGCCCGTGGTCCTTCACCGTGAGGTGCTCCAGTTTGGCCCTGAGAGCCTGCTCCTCCTCCGACACCATGCGGAAACTTCCACTCTGGAACAGCAACATGATTAGTCCTCATCACGTAACCTTATTATACAAAATAATCATTTTATACATGCCATTAATTTGCTAGATTCATTTGCTAGGCCATCCACATACATGGGGATAGGTCTTGGAGTTGATTAAAAGTGGCCTCTGAGGTGATAAATGGCGATACTAAACATACTAGATTTCAGTTCAACTCTGAAATCACAGTTGTACTCTCAAATCCTGGGAGCACAGTAAATAATACCTAGTTAGCAACATTGCAAAATAAATCCACGTGAAGCCAAATGCCGTACGCAGCCCTATAATCAATAGGCCTCTGTTTCACCATAATCTCTCTCACATGATGGAGTCAAGCCAAGACTTTAGAAAGACCACAACTAAACCTGCTGGGCAGAAGATTAGAATTCAAAGCTTGCTTTTGTCAGCATCTCAATGTTAACTAACACTAACGGCATTTGGTCTTAACCAATAGTCGAACCATCAACCCTACTTTCTCTTTTATACCACTTCCATCCCAAATGTGTCCAGTCTAGTTTTATTGTGTAATGTGTTTACAATATATATATCAACCTTCATTCAACCTTGATTGGTCTATTATTAGATTGATATCACTCTCCAAAACAGCTTGTGATACAATCCCAGTGAGCGGTTTAGGTATGAAGGAATGTACTTACGACGACGGCCATGTCTTCTGGAACTTGAAATCAGCTTTATACACTCTGGAGCAAACAAAGAGGGATTTGGCGATGCACATTAAATCAGGCTTGTATGGAGAAACACTTCACCTATTGTAGGGAAATAATCTCTTTTCATCCGCCCTCTGCCTTACTTCTGATCCCTGTGCTATATTTAGCATTTTCTCATTTACCAGATGATTTGTTGAGTGATTTTAAAGTGTGATTTCCATAATCAACAATTTATCAAGCATTTATCGTCTAAAGAGTTTATTATAAAGACTAACCATTGTTGTTGTGTCGTGTTCATCCCTTTTATTAATAATACTTTCATTTCTATTGTAGGTGTATGGAGTAAGGAGAGGTTAAATTAAAATACTGCATCCACGTATAGTAGCATAGAGTGGAGACTAAATTATTGCAATTGCCCATCAGTTACATGACAAAACGTTCCCGACTGTGTGCTATATCCCCAGTGGGAATAAATGACAATCAGTGGTTACTAAACTTTACTATTCTACACTACACTGTAATATTATACTGTACTGTAATATTATACTGTAAAATACTATACTGTGTTGTTAACTGCCGGATTATACAAATGTATTCACCCTTGTATTCACACACTACTAAAACACAAAAACTAACTAATTCATTCACTAATTAACTACACCTGGTAATCCCTTATCTAATAATTATATTAACATTGTATTAATTTAGCGCTTTTCTAAGACTATTTACAAAGCCAAAAAACAAAATAATAACAATATTAATAATACATTTATTTATGTAGTGCTTTTCTAAATATTCTAAGACGCGTTACAAGGCAATAAATAGAATAAGTCAGCCAGGGGTGTCAGCGGGTATCAGGGCTCCAGACGGATGGAGAAGCGATCCTTACCTGTGGGTGGAGGTGCTGCAGGGGAGTCACAGGGCCCAGAGTGGAGCGATGCAGCAGCTGCAGACACATTTGTACCGTTGGGATTAGTGGCGTCACACCAGATTACAAACAACTATTTTGTGTTCAGTTAATCAGTATAAAACGTTGCAGGAGGCGGAAAAATGAGTGAGCTCAGCCAATAGTAAGGCTGCTATGGCGTAACCAAGGACACTGATTGAGTGACGCAATGTCAGACTTTTGTAGGACACTTGTAGGTAAGGGGGCAGTTCTAACATGAAGTGACAGAGTGCATCACAGTGTAATACAGAGGCCTGTTTGAGGTAAAAGAGGCCATTGTGGGACACGGTTCAGTCCCTCTTATGGCTGCATTGTTAACGGGATTGAGCCGGAGTTTGGGCAGAGGATGTGTTTTAATTCACAAGCTCACATGTTAGGAGGCCTGATGGAGAACCAGCT
The DNA here is from genome assembly GCA_027122695.1 of Merluccius productus. Taxonomy (NCBI): domain Eukaryota; kingdom Metazoa; phylum Chordata; class Actinopteri; order Gadiformes; family Merlucciidae; genus Merluccius; species Merluccius productus. Next base: position 8,727,234 of record JAOPJI010000142.1, read on the forward strand.
GATCCATCTGATCACATACTTAACACACTCACATTCTATAATGTATTGTCTTTATTAAACATGTATTAATGACATAAATAGTATAGTACAAAATTAAAGAGAAAAACATGTTCAAAGAAAGATAAAACTATATGATCCTAAAAAGTAGACCTCATTGAAAGACCTCATTCAGAAACCAGATCTATCCATCAATATATATATATATATATATCATAATAGAATAGTCCTGTTTACATAATTTCTGTTTGTGTGTGCTAAATCTGTTCTCAAGACCAAGAGAAATGTAACGATTAACAAGGTGGCGACATTTATGTAATGAGATTAGTAGTTTAAACGCTTTGCTTGCAAGTTATATGTGGCATTATAATTGCGTTAGTTATATTTGTCATTGTGATGCAGGATGAGTCATCAAACATTTGAAACTGTTTTACAGGAAGAGAAAAGACAGGGATTTTTATGTAAAAATACAAAAAACATTTTTTTGGGGGCATATAACAAGATGAATGACAATTTCAAATTTACACTTGCATTTTGTTGATTGTAGGGTACAACATTATCATCCAGTATTTTTGGTTGTAGTCCCGCCTATTAAACTGTGGCTTTTAGAACCACACCCAGTGCCTCAAAAGAGGTTAGCTGTTCATAGTTTTTATGATCTGTTCCAGTCATGGTCTTTGGCGTCCCTGTGCACTTTGTGGCCTGAGAACGGTCTATTTGTGCTGATTTGATAGGTCCAACTAGAGAAGCGTGAAACCAGCGTGGCTTCACTGAAAACCACAAAATCCTCCATTAATCTTGGCTCAGTAATATTCTCATGAATAGTGACAGATTCAGGGAAAGATCCAGCAGATCATCCAGTAAGTAGTCGTGTAGTTTTGTGCTCATTGCCGGATATGTGAAATCACCTGATGGCGGGTGACCCCATGTTAAAGTACCCATGTCCTCTATAGTAGCAGAGTTGCAGTCCCTATATTATACTACATATATATATAAAGATTTAAGATTTTGGGAGCAATTTCCTGAAGCCCCATTGGGGAGCATCAGTCATTGAAAATGACCCTGCTTGTCCCTTTGAATCTCACATGACTGTATTCCATCAGCGGTCCATGTACCTAAAGAAGCCCTTTGAGAAGTACAACTATCTGCATTGGTTCAAATTCATTACAGGTAGTAACATATCAGATTCTAGGTTGATTCAAGTATTTGGTTAAGCACTCAATGTTGTTGTACACTTATACATGTTGTCTCAGCTTCTATACCATAAGCATAAAGCCACGCATATATTAAATAATGGCCCGGGCCATGGTGAGCACAGTGCCTGGTATTGTCCATCCAATCCAGCTAATTTAGCTCTCTGGACCTTCCTGCTTAGAGGATCAAGACTGGTTTAAGATTTAAGATCGGGAGTGGGCTTTCAGCTGCCATGTTCTGCATTGCATCAGGAGGTTAAATACGCTACGATGACGATGGAGTCTCGGGTCATTGAGGGAACGTAAACATGTAAGTCCTGTCTCCTGTTATGTTAAAGGGTATGGTTTAAAAAGCAATTAATAAACCACATTAATAGAAAAATGTCTTTAAAACTATGCAAAACTAAAGAAAGGTTTCAGCATTAATTCAATGAAGTAGTTGCATACAGGTGAAGTAAAGAACGAGTAAAGAGAATATGAATTCCCCCCAAATGTGTACAGAACAAAAATTGTCATTGTGATGCAGGAGTCAAACATTTGAACTGTTTTAAAGGAAGAGAATTTTGAAGAGGATTTTGATGTAAAAAATATTTTTTTGGGCATATAATGGTGGCGTATACTAATTTTGCGTCCAATAAAAATGCTTAAGCTCCATCGCGGGGATGAGCCTGCGTCTCGCCCTCCCAGCAGCACTGCCGGTCCGCTCGAACATACATGGCCTCACTCTTAGCGACTTCATCACGGTTGTCTTCTTCCTCATTTTTATCCCCGGCCGATTCATCCGTATACGTCGGCAAAATCCGCAGGCGTAGACGAGGGTGTGGCGAGAAGTCCTTCACAACAGAGGGCAGGCTGTCGTCATGGTTATCCATGTTGAGCTACTAGCTACTGTCAATTTGGTGGCACATTCAGCGCTATTGGCTACTGTAAACGCCAAGCGATATTTGAGACAAGTCCTTCCTGTTTTTACCAGAAATACGTAAATATGCAGAACCAAGTAGCACTCTGACTTTCGTTTCAGGAAGCCTTTAAACTGGCAAATACGAAAGATGAAACAGACAATGGACTGAGGTGCTTTACGACTTTACTTCCATGTTGGATGAGGGCATGATAAAACAGCATGCGCCATGTGTTGACCACAACAGAATACAGTCTCCCACAAAGGAGTCTCTCACAAAGTTAAAAACACCTGAAAACCAAGCAGAATATACAAGTTTTATAAATTAACCTTTCAATCTGTACAGGAGCAAAAGGAGGTATTGGGAGGTTTGGCATTTAGTGTGCGCAAATCCAACTTTAAGAGTACATTTTAAGAACCTGGCTCACACTACACACAAACATGTTGAGTTAGTCATTTGAAAATATTGACCAGAACACAGCAAAAAGAACACCCTAAAAATGTGTTATTGAACACGTTTCACAGATCTTACAACCAAGTTATAAACTACACATTATTAAGATTATATTTTCATTACAGATCTCCTTTCATGTCTTATGACAAAAGAGAAAGAACATTTTGTTTCACAGAGCAATGATTGTATTTCATATTTCCCCAATACCCATCATACCCTTTTGGTATTTGCATCTTGCTGACCCAAAGTTTTACTTAATATTCTTGTCAGAATATGCGTGGTGCATCTAAATGTATCTGTGATTTACTGTTAAATCTGTTTCCCTCATCATCAACTACATTAGAACTGCATAAATTACAGGATGATCCCATGAAACCTTAACAATAACTCTTTCCTCATTGGCTGTCGTCCGTCAGGTGGTCTGGCCAATACTGGTCTTGCATGTAGTGGTCAATGGAGACTGGTCCTGGCTGTGGCAGCTTGTCTACCTTACTCATTCTGTTCCACAGCTCTCTCTCCATATCGTTCTCCACCAGTTTGTAGACGTCCAGAGCTGCCAGGGCATCTTCTACCGAGCAGTGGCCTTTCCTCCCGGTCTGATTAAACACAAGACACACGATGGCCATTTAAAATCATGCCAGAATCCAGCTGTGAAGTTGTTGTTAATGACCAACCTTTCAATAAAGAGTGGCATAGATAATTGTGGGTCACAGCAGAGGGCGGCTCTTTCCAGCACCTCCTCGAGAACATGGAAACTAGCGTACTCTCCAGGCTCATAGGGGTATGACGGTCAGGATGGATTGAAACGGTACGGCAGAGAAGCTTGGAGTCCCAGCCACACTATCTAAACTCTAATACTCATATACTCAGCCATACAGACAGTAACAATGACGACTATCGATGACGAGTGGAGAGGTCGTGCTTGCCCTTGTTTCCACCGCCGGCTTTGCTAACCTTGTGCTGACCAGAGTGTGATTTGGATGATGTCGCCGTAAACGGCTCACCATGTTTGACAAGCGTCGACTAGCATAAGTAAACAGTCGCTGATTTATAGACCACTTTTTTGCTATCACATTTTAACGCAGAATCTGTAATATTGGGCGACCTACTCTCCCCACAGCCTTCAGGCAACATTCCTCAACGAACACAGACAGATAAATATGTTTTAAAGTACGACTTTAGTTTTATATTACTTTGGTTTCTTTCGTGTAATGCGTTTTAAAAGTGGCAGCTTAACTTCCGTTGGTTTTCTTGTCCCTTTTTTTGTGCCGTGTGAGCCTACCCTGTGTTTATAAAAAATCAAACAATATAAACTGAACCAAAAACCGTGAAACTAACTCAAACCGTGACTTATTTGACCCCCCTAGTACCTCAGCACAGATAAGGGCAAAATCCCTTTAGCATGGGTTTTGGTTTTCTGTGTTAAGTGAGGGTGCAGCATGGAGGTCAGCTGACCTGGATGCTCCGGTCCAGAAGCTTGTTGGCCAGGATCTTCAGCGAGAGGCAGCGGTTGTTGGGGAAACCCGCCAGCTTCCGGACGTGATGACTGCTGCCCACATCTCGGACCATGTGACACGGATGAAACATGTCCAAGGCTTTGAAGTCGTTGCCGAGGGAATGGCCCACGATCACCTTGCCCTCCAGCATGCACAGAATCTAAAGGGGAAGACGCAAAACACAACGTGAGAAATGTGCACTTTCTACTTCTTTACACTCATGTCAGGTTGGCAAGTGGCATTAGAGGACGAGGTAATAGGCAAAATAAAATAAAAACATTACAATATCGTGCTGTATCATTAGTGTTTATGATTTTGCACGCCTACCTAAAATGCCTGCAGAAAACGGCAGTGAATGTGGCAGACACTGTGCAGACACTGTGCAGACACTGTAGTGGGACTCGAGGGTTTAACTACCATCCTCTCTTTCATGAGGCCCAAAGCCAAGATGTAGACCTTTCTAGGATGTATTGTACATTACTAATGGGCACCATTTCAAAGTGAAAGATGGCAATCAATGTATAACGACTCTGGCTTGGAATAGCAACATGCTAATCCCAGAGCGAGAGACAGACAGAAGGCCACCCTCACCTCTTCCCGGGCCTCGGCAAAGGGCATGGCGTTCTGGAGGTGGTGTCTCCGGATGCCGCTCCAGCGGGTGCGGTAGTCGGTGACGGGCTGACAGGGGCGGATGTACTTGTCGTAGAGCACGTTGCCGCCGTAGTCCAGGATGCTGCAGCGGGCCAACTCGCTGTACCTCCCTCGGGGCCCCGTGCCGACCATCTCGCAGTCCAGGGACACCAGCAGGCCCGGGGACGGGCCCAGCGACGGGGAACTGCGTCCGCTCGCCGGGGGACTGGCCTCGGACGAGAAGCCACTGTCCGAATCCCAGCGCTCCACGAGAGCTGTGGCCGCCCCCGGGTGCTGGGCTACTTTATGAAGACCGGAGGACGTAGACGGCTGGGAAACACACAACTCCTGCCCGCTGTCGGGCACATCAGTCCTTGTAGCAGCCGAGCTCAGAGCGTTCGACAGACAGGCTGTGCTTTTTTTGACCATCGTATTAACTTCAAGACTTTCAGAGTGAAATTCTGTTCTCTTCCTCTTCAAGCCGGTGGATTTGCTTTTCCACTGGCGTTTGCGATTTGGTTTTGCAGTCTCGACCACTCCAAGCATCATGGTTTTCCTGCATAAATCGCTATAGTTATTGGGAGAAGATGTATGAAGGGTGTCGCTCCGATGTGACGCTGCTTCCATTGATCAGTCGGTGCAACTGGTAATGGAGTCATATCTAGAGAAAAGAAGGAAAAAAAAAAGGAGACCATGAAAAACTAACTTTGTTTTGCCAGTGTTTTCTTGACTTTTATTACATACAGGAGCTAAACGTGGAAATTGTGCACAATTGCACACGTGTACAATCCCTCTGTACAGTCATAGCAGTCACTTCAAGCCGCCGGCTTGACTCACATGTCAAGCAGCAAAATGTATCCGCTCTACTGACTCTCAGTTGGAGAGCTGCTCTGGTATGGCCTCTGTATGCGGTCTTGGTTACATTGGGTACATAAAGTACATCTACACGTGCAGATATTGTCATGCATTCATAACGTGGTATTTTATAATACTAATACAAATATTTAAAAAATAACCCTTTTAAAAAAGGCACGATCTTATTCTCACATCAAGTAATTGACTTGCAGTATCAACATTGCCCAGGGCTCTCAGCCTCCCCCCTGTGATGTGCTTAGGCTATAACATTATCGCTAAGGTGGGTGGCTTAATATTATAACAACACAATATTGTTGAGATTGTCAATTGTATAAACTTAAATCTCGTACTGCAGCAGTGTAACAGTGTATGTGATAATAACGCACCGGTCACTTGATACGCAACGCTATTTTTAAATGTAAGTGGACGCATGTTATTCAGTACGGGCGGCTTACATTGATTACACTGTCCGTCATGTGGTTTCCAGTAACACAGAAGTTATTGATCTGAATTAGTAATAAAACTGAAAGCATTTTAGATTCGGTTTCTTATGAGTTTCGGCACTTTTAGACCCAACATCCGAGCCGGCCACGCTGTGACTGCAGAGCGCTAGGTGGACATGACAGCAGCACAATGGAGACGAGCTGCGGCGTCATGGCCGCGCAGTGAGAGGACAGCTGGAGACTAGGACAGAGAGGCAGGGTCCAGGGAGCCAGGGTCCAGGGAAGGGGACCACCGAGCCGGGGGGGGGGGGTCTGGCTGAGGCCTTGCCAGCCCCCCCAGCCAGGAGGCCGAGGAGGCAGCGACTCACAAGTCGACCCGCGGTCCAACTACACTCAGCCATCACCGCGTCCATAACCAATGGCGTCCACAACACATGGAGCAGGGGGAGGACAGGAGGGGGACTAGAGGGGGACTGGAGGAGGACAGGGGGAGGACAGGAGGGGGACTGGAGGAGGACAGGGGGAGGACAGGAGGGGGACTGGAGGAGGACTAGAGGAGGACTAGAGGGGGACTGGGGGAGGACTGGAGGGGGACTAGAGGGGGACTAGAGGGGGACTGGGGGAGGACTGGGGAGGACTGGAGGGGGACTGAAAGAGGACTGGAGGAGGACTAGAGGGGGACTGGGGGAGGACTAGAGGAGGAGGACTGGACGCGTGGCCATGTTGTGATATAAGCTAGGGGTCGACACGTCAGACGGGCTGCTGGTTCAAAGACGACTAAACCCGTTCAACAAGGACCGTACAACATGTTCTGCATCTCTACAACGATACATACATATATTATTTATTAGTTATTGAGTTATTATATGTATATAGTTGTGTGTTATAAGTAATAAGCCTTACCTTAGTCGGAGCACGTGTAGCTAGCAGCACCGTTCAGGCTCGTCGCTTCGCTCGCTCCACAGTGTCGGGATGTCATACTGACTGATATTACTGCCACCTGTCGTGTCGGAGTAACATTGCACATGGGATTTTATTGAAATAAAAAGATAAAAATCATACCCTAAATAAAAGTTCAGCAAATTTCCGAAACAAATGAAACAGCACCAGAGTAACTCGCCACTGTGATCATGACTACTGGGGAGCGATGAAGTGCTGCAGAGAAATGCCTTCTGGGGGGGGGGGAGCCATTATGATTAAAGGTAACTAAATGTTTGGGATTTTAAGCCATTATTATCCCAGATTTAAAAAAATAAAAATAGATACAAGTAGATCTACACCATACGTCCATACTTTGCCAAGTATGTAGATCCAGATCATAATTTCCTCAGGAAATTAAATGGTAGGTCATTTTAATACACCCCATGTTAGGAGTTGCGTCTGGTATATCAATATGAACTTATTATTCTTTATCATATGTGTGTTGGTAACTCCCTTCCTCCTATCAGTATAAACTGTATGAGCTAGTATCTCTTTAGGTCTTGTGCCTGCTTGATACATTTTTTGCTTCTCCTGATACTCAGACATTGTTATCTGGGGGGGTGCTCAACACGTGATTCTCGACAGGCCCCATACAACATGGTTATGATACTGTATAAATGTGCCAACAACCTAAATAAACCAGAACTTCGCATTGTGATCTCACACAGTAGCCACTGTCTCGGTCACTTTGTTTCCCAGACGTCCGTAAGCCTCCAGGATTGGAGGAAAGAGATGACTCCATCCAAATAGACAGAAAAAGATCACAACACCCCACAAGATTGATTTGCTCAAAATCAAATTAAAAAAAAGGATCTGGTAAAGTAACACCATTGCTACAACAGAAGTGAGCTCAAAATAACTTGTAGAAAAGCAAAAGCATCTGATTGTCATTACTACATCCTACAAGAACATGGGAGGGAAAGAGGAAGTGTCATAGATAGGCTATAGGGTGTGCAGGGTGGAGGGAGTAGTATAGAGAAGACCTACAGGGTGGAATGCACCATTGAAACCGGGATGATGGACTTCATTGATGCACGGTGGAGCACATGCAAGCGTTATGCAGAGATGAAAAGGCTTCAAGGCTGGTTGGAAGGGAAAATGTGCATTTAGGTTTCTTAAATGCACAAGATTATGGAGAACATACATGACCAGCCATACACTCCAGTACAGTAGGTGGTGCTGTATGCACATTTTTAGGTGGTAGCAACTTTCCTTCAGATGAGTGAAATCCTCTGCATGCACCCTTTAGTGACTTTCAAAAGCCATACAGTAGTCAGTTTACCCTCACCTCTCCAACGAGACATGCATTTTAAACTTACCTTTCGGTTTTGCAGTTTTATTTGTGTTGTGCCATTTGCATTATACCATCAAGTTGATTGTTAATTTTCTGCAATGTTCTTTAAGCTGCCAATTATAAGAGAATGTGCTACACAAATGAAACCTGTTTATAGTCAGATGGATTGTATAATCTGGTTTATCATTTATTTTGCCACAAGCCCCGGTATGAGAAACATCTCATCTAAAAAAGGAGAGGATTTAACCCAAGTATGAACACCAAATTATTACAATCAACCCAACATTCTTTCGAGTTTTGTGGGCCTTTTATTGTCATGATCCTTCCAATGTACAAAAACAAAAGACGAAGTACAAAAATGTTTTTAAAATAAAATTCAAATCACCATAACCAATACCCCTCGTCAAGAAGACGACAAAAAAAGAAGCTAAAAAGAGATAGAAGAATGGCGTTTAACCAAAGTGCAGCAGTCAGAGGTGTTGTAGACAAGGGGGAAAAACAAAACTGAAATCTCAAATTTTTAGTAAACTGTCCCTCTTTAAAACTACTTTTGTCGTTTGATTTTGGAACAGGAAGGCAGGCCCTGGCCACAAATTCTTCTGATCCTACCACAGTATTTCCAAGAGCAGCCCAAGACCCCCGAAAAAAGGGAAGTTCGGCGCGGCCTTCTGACTTTTTTAGCGCATTCTGTAGTTCACTACAAAACTGGAATATAATTTAGTTCTTTCTTTAAGGACTCCCTTGGCTCCCACAACAGACCACAGGGTTCTGGGAAGGGTGGGGGGGTGGCGGATGGGATGCAGGATTCAAGTCTGAAGGGGTTTATAGCTCAGTGCTCTTCTTCTTCTTCTTCTTGGGCTCCTCTTCCGCCACCAGGGGGTTGGTGGTCTCCTTCTTCAGGTAGGCGAGGAAATCGCTCACCTCTCGACCTCCCTGGAGCCAGAGCACAGATCGAAAACCCATCAGTACACACACACACACACACACACACACACACACACACACACACACACACACACACACACACACACACACACAC
>JAOPJI010000142.1:8736613-8748063 GCA_027122695.1 Merluccius productus
CACACACACACACACACACACACACACACACACACACACACACACACACACACACACACACACACACACTTTAAATGAAGCTAGTTACAAAATTAAAAATTTTAAACATTGACAAACCTCATATTTCTTTGGGTTCAGTTTCTGTCCAGCTGGGGCAAAGAATATTGTGGGGAATCTGACGACATAAAGTGCATCAAAAATTTAAAAATTAGGGAGAGAGGGAGGAATGAATGAATTTTCATCAATGCATGAAATCCTGACTGGGGCTGGAGCAACACTCACCCTTTGACATCGTACTGAGATGGAACATCATTGGCTGTTGCATCCATCTTGGCGATGATCACATTGGGATCGTTGGCCAGCTGTCATAGCAGAAGAGGGAAACCATTGGTCATTTAAAAAGACACAGACAGACAGACAGACACACAGACAGACACACAGACAGACACACACACACAAACCTTTTCTCCCAGCTCCTTGTACTTGGGCTCCAGGCTCTTGCAGTGGCCGCACCATGGGGCGTAGAACTCAATCAGAACATCCTTGCTTGCATCATTGACAATGGCATCAAAGTTCTCGGCCACAATGACCTAGGAGTCAGGGACACGGTGGTGGTTGAAAGACACAGATTAGACACAGCTAATAAAAGTAGTTTGTGGTTCTTAGTATTGACTTCTGAGAAAGTTGTATGAGGGGAACTACTTTACAAAGATAACTTTGGAACTAGAAAAGTCTTCAGAATAGAAACGCTATCTTCTCTAGTTTTAAATCACAACTGAAATCATGACTGAATCATAACAATCATGTGACCATTAACCACAAAGTGGATAGAGTATTCCATTTCATTTTTTGATATTATGTAATGGTTTAAATGGAAAGTGCTTAGTTTTGTATGATGCAATGTTATTTCTCTGTACCCATCTAAATTATACCATTTGATGTCATAATTATCTTGTGGATTTGCCTGCCCAGGTTCTGTTGATGAAATGTAGCTATCTAGCCAACTCATCAATGACTGTCCATTGTCCCTGTTAAATAAACATACAATAAATAGAAGTTGCCAATTTGCTCACCTTCACTGGGCCATCATTGTCCTCTGGGATGGGTTCTGACTTGAGGTAGCGCTTCAGATTGCCATCGAAATAGTCTTGCAGGAAGCGCTCCAGGGCCTTTCCATCACGGCTGGGAGAAAGCAAATGGCATCATTAAAATCTTCCGCTCTGGAAATCGGATTCATGGAAAAAAACCAGAAGAACAGGTGTGGTGGAAAAATCCAGTTATAATGCTCTTCCTGGGTCTAGGGGTCAGATGTTTCAGACCGGACGACCCACTCAACAGTACAATACGATCTCAACTGCTCTACAGTACACCCTGAATAGGCCATGTGGAGTGAAATCTAAGACATCAACTCGCTCAACTAAAAGCCCTGGAGAGCCAAAAGCCAAGCCTATTTGCCACAGCAGGACCAGCAAAGGGCAGACAAAGAGCACCGGGGTGGTGGAACAGCGATGCCTGCTACCGCTGCAGCACCATGGGCCACTGGGCAAGAGATAGCTCAGAATGAGGAAAAGGACAATAATATGAGTGGCTGGCAGTCATCCACAAAGCAGAGGTGGGGGGCATTCGTAACGTGGAACGCAGGAGGCGGGCCCGGTCCAGCAATAAGAGGGCATCGTATAAGCACCAAAATACACACATGATGCACATCTGAAAATGTAGGTGGAGTCAAAACACTCAAACACCACACCCTGATGATTATTATATGGTTCAGCCTCATGCAACTGATCAGCTCAACGAACAAACTAACGTAATTGTAGACGGATTGTTTGTCCAAATTAGACCCAGTGGGGGCCGGTCTACCACTGTTATGAATATGGTGGCAGCAGCAGCAATTGCAGTTACTGCCAATAGGAGGCTGGTGGGTTATATACCATTAACTTTGCTTGTACCTCATGGGGTGTCATCTATGTGGCTTACACAGAACACATCACACATGACAGCATCAAGATCCTTGTTGTACCATAATGTTTTGCTTGCCATGCCGAACATTAAACTGTGCATACCACTTGTAGATCTCACTGCCACACTGCTACCATGTTCACATTTCATATATACATGTCGTACAAACTGGTTTTGTTCAATACTACCTTGTTTGAAAATGCCATGGAAATGTAACACTCATTTATTCCTGTGGTTTTTAAGACTCTGTGGCACAATGATATGTTAATCTAATCTCGGATTCCTGGGTGGGGCCAAACTTGTATAAAATACAACTAGGACCTGGACCGCATTCTGTTAGAGAAGGGTCTCTTGTATGCATAAATTAAGTACTTTTATACTTCTACAACTATTGTGTGTTACTTTAACATTTAGAATTCTCATCTGTTCTCGATGCAATATCTCAAAGAAATTGCAACGACGGTTGTGTCAAAGTCAGATTTAAAAAAAAAGGTCTACTCTAAAGTGCATTGAAGAAACTATTTCCATGTTAGTCAGTTCTCAATATTATCCCAAAAGAATTCATCAAGTGTCAATGATCCTTTTCTCAGGCATTTTTCCATGAAATCGTACAATATGGTACAACCATGAGGACCAATAAATTCCAATATCAAAAGTCCCCATTATGGATTCAACACATCTGCAGACAGTGGCACCTACGTGAACTCCTCAGTCATGACATATTTGTCTCCCTTGGCGGTGCGGAGGCCGACGAGGGGCAGCTCGCCGGTGCTGCCGTCCATGCCCATCTCAGCGATTTCCTGGCTGAAGACGTTCTTGCTGGCCACAGCAAAGTTCAGCGACTTGCCCTGATCCAGGAAGCTCTTGGCCACCTTCATTACCCTAAAGTACAAAAAAAGGTAGGCCCAACCATTAGAAGTTTCAGAGACCCAAACTGGGACATGGTTCTATGGCTCTTTGTGGTTTCGGGTTGGAGAAAGTCTTCTGATAGTTTTCAGTATTCCTATGTACATACACTATAGTATAGTGTATGTACAGCCTTCAATTAAAAAAGGAGAGTATCAACTCTTTTTTTAATTTAAGGCTGCTATTTTTATATTTTCCTCCCATCAACTTTGTTTTGTTTACCTTCCAAATGGCTCAGTTAAGTTTTATATAACCAAGTACACCTAGTCCACTACACCCAAGTGTGTCCTAGTGGTTTAAAGACTAAAACACCTCATTGCTTACACAGGTAATGGTAAAATAATAATTAATTGCATTTATATAGCGCTTTTCAAGACACCCAAAGAGCTTTTACATAGTGGGTGTGGGATATGACACCTCATCCGCTACCAAATACCAACAGTGCAGCACATGCACGCACCAAATAAAAAACAAAAAAGCACAACTTCCAGCAGCTAGGTTTTATAGTGCCAACCTGTTCCTCCAGTAGTTGGAGCCCTTGGGGTTCTTTTCATAGTCCACATCATAGTAGGCCACCAACAGATCCTTCCCCTTCAGCTGGTCCTTGTTGTCGTCTGTCATGTACGGGCATATTCCAAAGCTGCAGAAGAAGGAAACCATAAAAGACATTTGGCTTCACTAAAAGCTGTGCAAGTAAATAATGTTCCTTCCATAGAGGTATTTATACATATTTATAGCATTAAATCAGGGCAATGTTTAACTAGGGCCAACTTTGTAATTTGAATGATTCTGCAGCCTTTATGCTGGGTAAATATTTGTCTAAAAAAACCAAGTCAAGATTGGGATTCCAGTAATCAGAGCAGAATTCAGTAGACAAAAAACAAAAATAAGATCCACACACTCACATGTTGTCCTGGATAAACTTCTTGATCTTGCTGCTGATGAACGCATCCCCGCTGAATGCCACTGTGCTCTCCTCAAACTTGTTATTGAGTAGCGTGGGCCGGAAGAGGACCACTCCCCTGTAAAGAGAGCAGTCCACCGTTCATCAGCATTCTCTGAAACTCCTTTCATTTACTTTGTTTTAAAAACCAAACAAGAGCTCGCTAAATCAATAATAAACTGCAAGAGAAGTGCAACATACTCCTCCTGGATGCCATGTTTCTGCAGGAGATCCTCGGAGTTGGTGTGGGCAAAGCGGTACGACTCCCTCAGTGCACTGGCTGCCTTAAGGAACTCTGTCTGGGCTGCACTTCCACCATCAGCAAAGAAACCTGGGAAGGAATAGGAGAGAGTGTTGCCAGGGGCACTACACTTCATGCACTACAGTGGGCTATCTCTGCATGTGTATTCTTGCCATCTTATCCATCTCCACCTATCCCCCTCCTCATCTCTTGAACCAAGTATTATCCATGATTGACTATTATCCATGGTGACTATGCATTTTTAAAGACCTTCATTCCCAATAAACAAAAGTTGTGCCAAAGTTTGGTTAAACTACTACAGTTACTATTGACACACACCCTTAATCATACCATTTCAGCATTAAAGTGTGGTAACATGGAGAAGAAAAGAAATTTTTTTTTTTTTACCCAAGTACATAAATCAATTAATGGTTTCAGTGGAAGAAGTAAAAAAGCCACAACCAACAACTCACCTACAACACTTGCGTCTTTGCCTGCAACAAGCTTGTCAAAGTCTGCCTGGGTCTGGATTGCCACAGAGGCCGGACCGGCCTGTTTCTTCAGGTGGCTTACGATGCCGTCTAGAAGGAGCCAATGAGAGGGAAAAGAAACTAATGAGGCACATGGATAACAATAACAGAGGGATAAATAGAGGGGAAAAACTGATTGAAGGCGTTTTCACATCAGAGACCCGGGCCTGGATCAGAGTACACTTGAGCCCAAAGTCCAGTTTGTTAGTTTGTTATTAGTGTGAACACTGTGTAACTTACCCAAGCACGGATCAACTAACCGTGCCCGAGTCCACTTGGTGGTCTCGAGTACGGTTTATGTGTACTCCAAAATATCAATAATAGTAGGCATAGCGTGAAGGTTGACTCCATTGTATGGGCTTGAGATCTTGCGATTGGTGCTTTTCTACACTGGAGCGACAACAAACAAATGTCCCATAGTGTGCTCTTCTTATTTGTGTTTATCAGTGACTCGCAAACCAACTAGGTGCATACCGCCACCCACTGGATCAGAGTGTGTAGATACACAAGTTTACTCAGGTACGGAACAACATTTCCAATGTGAACTCTGACCGGCAGGGGAGTGGAGGGGGGGGGGGCAATTGTACCTAATGTGTACCTAATGACTGAAAATGCTCTGAAAGTTGGCCCACAGCATGTTGATGGTACACCGCAGGGCTCTCAGGTAAAGTGTGAAGTTAAATAGGCCTTATTATGTAACCGACGGTTCTCAGACGCTAGGTTCTGGAGTGAGGTTTACCACAGAGGACCGATGTCAACTCTGTTACAATAACACCGCACAGTTTTCAAAAAGACATCCTAGTTCCTTAGAGTCATCTGAAAGCCCATCACCTGCGGTTCTGGGACCATCATAGCCACCAGCGTCCTCGCCATCCCTGAAGATCTTCAGTGTCGGGTACCCACTGACTCCATACTTGCTACAGATGGTGTTGCTGGATGTACAGTCAACCTAAAAAATATTACGAGATTTAACATTGCCCAAGTATGAACATCAATGCAATACAAAGTAAAGTGAAGCGACATCAAGTGATGCTATACCTTGGCCAATGAGACGATGCCCTTCAGGCGTGTGGCAGCTGCTTCATACTCAGGTGCCAGTCGTTTACAATGGCCGCACCTAAGTGAAACACAGGATATGGTTATACGTCAAGCAAAATCAATGAAGGCCTCAATGGGAATCTTCACCATGTGTTGAATATGATACCAAAATCATTTATCTAAAGCAGTTAGTTGTCAGTAATCACTGTTACTACTTCTTTGCCACTCCTTTTCACTTATTTAGTTTGTACTTATTTTATTCATTTTATGCTGCTAAATTGCACGGTGCGTATTGTTGTATATTGAATATACCTACGTTTAACTGCAATTTGTGTTGCATTTTGTCACATTTAGTACTTATGTTACCTGTATGTGCTTGCATTGTTGCATTTAGTTAATTGTTTGATTTATTTTATGTTAGCTTATCTTTACCCTGAATTACCTTCCCACCTTTGTATTGCACCTTTGTATTGCATTTGCAACTGCTGCACAGTTATTTCCCTCGGGATAAATAAAGCTTCTTGAATCTAATCATGCAAGGACGCCCCACTCTGACAAAAAAAAGTTATAGGGCTAAAGTTGAGTTAAAACATTAAAACTGCAAAAAAGGTAACAATATTTCGTTAGCTATCCAAATGTGTCACTGGTTTAGTACAGCAGGGAGTTCAAGCCTGTTCAAGTTTGGCATCGAAAACTATGCAACAGCACAGGAGGGCCAATCAGAGGAGGCCACCAAAACTTCCCCAGCCAATCAGGACGTTACAACAGCGTGAGGCCGAACCGCACCAACTTCCTTAGCATGCCCACGTCTAGTCCTTTCTACCGCATCCCCCCCAGCTAACCGGGGGGTTAAACCGGGTCTGTGTAATATCTACACCATGATGCAAACTGGGTCGGATCACCATGGTGCTGCTTGGCCGTGCACGTCTAAACACGTCACTGGCTCTGGCCACGGCGTTACCCGGTAGCCGGCTAGCTGCTAACCACAGACATCGTCGTCGGAGTGTCAGTTTCGAACACATGACTGACATCCGGGAACACTTAGTTTCTGCAAAAACGTAACGGTACAACACAACTAAATCCACGAGTTGCATCGATTTTAAGCCATTTTGCGACATTTTTAAATTCAGAATGATGAGCACACGTAATAGCCAATTTGAAGCACCCAGCAGTTCACAGCTCATTTTACAATCATTTTTGCATGACTCCATTATACATAGTCATACATAGTACTACTTTTAGTAGTAAATTGTACAAAGCACTAGATAGTAGATAAATATAGACTTACCAAGGGGCGAAAAACTCTACCAGAACCATATCATGGTTTCCGATCCGGCTCTCGAAGTCGTCATCTGTAAATTCAAGCACGTCGCTGGCCTGGATGGACCCGGCGAGAAAAGCCAACACCAATAACCTCAACATTTCGGGAGATTATGCAAACGTAGTTACGATGGAATGAAACTCCTTGCAAATAAGATACGGACGGCCTCCGTCGACGAGGTTTAAGCCAAGGGAGGACTTCCCGTAAACCCTAATGTAGGTTTCTGAAAAGAAAGAGAAAGCGTCGGCGAGGCTAAGATGACCGAGCCCCCTCGAACTAACCACAGTGTGGCAGCCTCCCATTGGCTTTTCAGCCTCGTCACGCCGCCCCGACAGCCAATCACAGGAGGGCACACATGATTTCCTTGTTTCAGCACCAATCCCGATTCTTCAAAGTAAACATTGTGTGACGAAGCGGTAGTAAGGCCGCGAGAGGTTAATATCAGTTATTTAATGGATACTACGTCTATATATTATTAGTAACACACCTCGTAGTGACCTGATTAACTCGTGTTGGTAGGAGTGAGGAAGGATGGACGATACGCCTCCTGGTCCCTTTGATTTAACCTGTTATCGGATGTAGCTTATGTTGAGTTTAAGCAGGTGGGAGCATTTCATTTAGGAGGACGATTTAAGAAACTTTTTCATATATTTCTGTTGAATACAAATGTGAATAAATATGTAGGCCTATGATATAAGTATGAGATATGGAGGAAAATATCAGTAGTGGACGATGATGACATTTCTTTTTATTGTTATTATATTAATGATGGTAATCATTAATTAATTAATGGCGTCTAATTTGGTGATTCTAATCAGGTATTTTATTGATTTAGTAACATTTTATTTCGTAATTTATTATTATTAGATCATTATTTAAAAATCCATTGAAAATCAAGAAGTGTAGTGTAGTGAGGACACAGCCTACTTACCTGGCTGGTAACCTGAGTGTCCTTGATGCTATCTGCACAGGAGGATGGCCATTACTATTACCATGGTCTCCCATGGTAATAGTACATCTGTTCCCCATAAGCAGGACGGATGTATGCAGGATTCAAACCAAACACAGGTTTCATGTTACTTTGAAATGTAACCGAATGGAAAATAAAAATACTATTCTAAAAAGAAAGTTGCTATTCAGGACAGGTCATCTGAAATCAATGTTACATATCATATTGTAATAGACTTCTTAGGAATGGGGATTGAGTGACCCTCATGACCCCTACTCATTTAGCTGTGCAATGTAAACCATTCCCCCTGAGGTCCGCCTACAACAGGTAGGCTACAATTATGGCTAACATTGTTAGGTTTTTTGTTCCGTTTTTTTGTAGCTTCAAGTGACACATATTTTGAATGGAGCTGAAAAGGATAAAGGAACAGTAGGAACATCTTCACTCCAGTAGGCAGAACCTTGGATGACGGGTCGTGTGTCGTTTACAAAGGAGGAGGGTTCCTGTTTGCTGTCCTGGTACAACCCTAAAGTGACTATAATAGAGATAATACTCTCTATGCTTTAACAGAGATTAAGATTAACAACCGTTTTTGTTTCCTACATGTTCACCCTGATGGCATACAATGCCATCAGGGTGTATGCTATGTAGGGTGTATGTAGGCTGTTCTTATATAATGTCAAAATGTTCACATGCAAATATACAGTACTGATGTAATTCAATAATGCATTCTACTTATAATGTCAAACACATGGCTGATTTAGATGTACAACATTGGTGTTCAAAATGTATTCCTTTAATGAACTTTGGATGCATGCTCATATAGGCCACAGACACCAATACCAACTCCACTACACTGTGTAATAAGCAAACACACATGAAGTGGACATCTTTGTTCTGTTTTTAATATGTTATTTAAAACTATTATTTCGCCATGAATAAAACAGTCCATTTCGTAATTTATCAGAATGTCGTTTCTGCCCTATGTGTGATATTAAGCTACTTAAATCCTAGGCCTGTTTGTTTTTTATAATATCATAAAGGCATCAGTATTTCTACAAAATACTGAATACATAATCAGAATACATTAATTAATTAATTCATCATTGTTGTAGTACGATATGTCGACCACTAGAGGGAGCTCTCTCTCGGCGGTACATGTTATCAGTTGTCACTTCAACTTCATTCCCAATATAATATAATATAGGCTACTATAATATCTTAGGTTACGTTGGCTTTTCATTCAAACAGCGTCTTCGTCCATGATCAACATTGTAGTCAGCAGGTCAAAGCATTATTTTGTTCTAAGGGGAGCAGGAATACAACAGTGAATGTTGCTAATATAACCTATATTGTATATGTTTATTGTACTGAATATGCAATTTCTCAGCTAAAATGCAAAAGATCCCCAAAAGACGTTAAACACTTCACGGCACTGCGAAAAGAGTATTAACTGCAGCACAAATTCTTTGAGAAAAGCCCTTTACTTGTGTTTCCCCCATTGAAGCTCAAGACTGTAATTGTGCCTCTTGGATAATGTTTGACCGTAGGCCTACAGGTCGCCTGGCCAAGGCCTTGGGCTGGCAGCTGATCGCTTTTAATCTCTTTACAGCGCTGCCCTTCAGACTGGCTCATATTTACAGTAAATATACTGAGCTGAAGAGGAAGTCCACAAACTACAAAAATAATTATGGGCCCCATTTATTATGGCCCGGAGCAGTGTGACCGATGCTGTTGCTTAGTGACAATTCTGATCTGGCTTTTTTGTTTTTTTTTAACATATCCCATTTCATGACCTACATTTCAGGCAAAACCTTTTGTTATTAGCCAGTTCATGTTTGAGATGGTGAGGTTTTTCTTTGTGTGTGTGTGTGTGTGTGTGTGTGAGTGTGTGAGTGTATGTGCATGTGTGTGTGTGTGTGTGTGTGTGTGTGTGTGTGTGTGTGTGTGTGGGTGTAAGTGCGTGAGTGTGTGTGTGGGTGGGTGGGTGCGTGAGTGTGTGTGTGTGTGTGTGTGTGTGTGTGCGTGAGTGTGGGTGCGTGTGTGTGTGCGTGCGTGAGTGTGTGAGTATGTGTGTGTGTTTGTGTGTGCATGCGTGTGTGCGCCCCAGATAGGAGAGTCATTCTCGGTACCCCTTCACTCTTGGGTAGGAGTCCCCGTTTCCTCCCTGAGATGGTTGTCATGGTAACCCACAGTCTTCCATTTGCCGTGCCAGAGAACCGAGGTTCACGGGATGCGTTGGATGCTCTATATAGGAGCCTATAAATGCACTGTGTATCCATTCATGGAGGAACAATATGGAGAGATTGGAAAGAGAGGACAGGAGACAGACAGATTTAACGTGAGAGGATGAGAGAAGGGTGGTGGTGGTGTTCCCCTTCATATCTCAGCAGTGTGTTCATCATAACACTGAAGGCTGTTGTGTGTGTGTGCTATAGTACAGACAACACAGTGAGACACTGTTGTGGATCAGACCGTGTATGTGGCAGTTTAGTCGAAAGCAAACTGCTGGTGTCTTTGTATACAGCGATAGTTACACATATATTTCAAATGCATATTCCACACTAGTCCACAATAGAACGGTGAATTGGGTTTTGATCAAATGTTTTACAATGATCGAGTAACAATGGGACATTGTGGAGACCTTGCATTAGAGTACAGTATTGCTATAGTTCTTGGTTAATATTGTCACGAGACACCGCCCATGCCGTAGTTATCGCTATCAGGCAGCTGGGGTTTAATAGCCATGGTTACAGCAGTCCACTCCAGCCTCTTCAAGTCTGGCCGTAGTAAAGCCAGGCAAAGTCCACTCACAAACCAATAGCGGAAAGGCAAGTATCAAATGTAGGACACAATGAAAGAGAACATGGGGACAAAATGAGAGCCAGGACAAGTATGCTGTTAAATAGATGGTTTCTTTAATAAAACAGGCTACATGAAGACATTCAATGGTTGGGTTGAAATGATATTGCTTCTTTAGCATATAGTGAGTCTAAACCAGTAAGCTTGTCTTCATATGTTTTTAAATGACTACTTTTTAAGACCCCATTGTTGTTGTTGTTGTTAGAGCATTACTAAACACCTCTTAGGGAACCCTGAGCTGATTTTTTAGTGGTCGCTCTACATTCAGATGGACCTGGGATGGTGACAAGAAACACACACACACAAACACTCCACACAATGGAGATTAGAGAACAAATGACTTAAAGGTGCTGTAGGTAAGATGTAAGAGCTATTATTTGAGTGTAATTTAGAAATGCCACAGCCATCTGTCAGCCATTACCGAGTGAAATGCACTGTGAGAATATCTGCTCTGGTTGACAGCAAGCCTGCCTCTCTTCCCTGATTGGTTCAGGGAATGCAACACTTCTCAACGGCGATGAAACGTAGGGAGGGATGTGGATATTGTTTTGGTTGTTTAATTTACAACTGTCAAACCTTACCTACAGCAGCTTTAACTATACAATCACAATGTTATAGATGTCTTCAAATGTAAGTAAGTATGGCCAGGGGCATTAATACAGGGGCATTGAATAACACACACAAAGTATAGATCATGCATG